>OX183133.1:32844175-33266827 GCA_945261195.1 Cryptosula pallasiana
AGCTGTTGGTGATAATGATACCTAAATAAATACATATAATAACTATTAAGTAATGAATAATAAAAATTATTAATGCCAATGAATTTCAAATGACAATAGACTTAGTACTTTGGATATTTTACCATTACCATTATTTGTTGCCATCTTCTTACTTATAATTTTCACTTGGAACAGCTCCACCAGACACTAATTACTCAAACTCTCACTACAAAAAGTAGCCATACATCCAAGGACCACCAACCGACATATTTTCAGCAAGAGTTTGTCAAGAAAAACTGCATTCACAAGTTCCTGCCTTTGCCAACAGAATATATTACCAATCCTATAAACATCAATGTTTTCGATCGAGAATATTTAAATCCATTATAAATTTTAAAAGCGGTAAGCACTCTGATTCTATTATTTTGTGGCAGAGTACTTGACCTCCTCATGTTTTCAGCTTTCATTGTATCCTGGTGGCTGCCGTTCTGCACTACTCAGCTTATATTACCCATGTTCACAAAAAGGATTATCAAGCAATGCTGGTCACTTAGCGTTCATATCTGATTTACTATCCCTGCAGAATGCTTGAGCTCAACGTGGTCTCACACACTACTTAAATATTATACTGAGCCCTTTATGGGCTATAATAAGAGCCTGGTAGGAGATATCTTTCTCAACTAATGCGACAGGAAGCACTTCACAAATCATCTCAGTTATTGCTAAAATCACATTTAGCTAAACTATTATTATGCTTTGATGCCTTCACAACAATTAAAATTGCAAATTCGACTCTGTTGTCAAAGCTCAATGGATCAGCAAAGCTCTTAAGGAAATATGCATAAAATGATTTGGACTTAGGCATTAAGAAGAGGTCCCTATTAGAGCCACCTGCTTGGCAAGGCCTTCCCATGCGAGGTAGACAACTGTCCTACTTCTTATGATTTTGCTAGATCTTTGTATAACTCGTAAGTTATACATGCAGTTGGCTTTCGGGTTCACAACTCTGTAACAAATTCTGCATCACCAGTAACTCTCAAGCATGTAAATTAGATCTCTGTGCCATTTTTATCAGCTGCATACTTCGTGTATTTGCAGACAAGACTATTAGATTGCTGAAATTTGCCAGAATGTTTCAAAGTAATATAAATGCATTCCATGGGTTATCGGTCAAGTAGGTATGCCATTCAATACCACCAAATGTGAAAAGTCAATCTAAACCAACTTCCATTTATGTTAGAACCAAGTTCACTGTTGTTATTGCTACAAGGTATTTAGCAGTAATCGTCCCGTCAGGTTTTGTGTCAAGCTCAGCAAAATATGGCAATAGAATTCTAGGCTGTATTGAACACACATCTATTTGAATATCATGACATAATTAATAAATAGTCTTTTTTATTTTAGCCAAATAACTATTTTTTTAAGAAGGTTTATTATTTAGATAGTTTTATTGCTTTTTATAATGTATTTACGATTGCAGAAATCTCATAACCTATTAGGCAGAATGCAGAACTATGAAAGATTAGTAAAAATTGGGGAAGGTAAGTAGAAGTATTGACTAAAGATCATTGGACATTAGTTGACGAATTTCTTCTAATCAGTTTAACCTTTCCTTAATCAAGTAGCGTGTTATGTTGGAGCTATTACTTTCACAGGTACATATGGCACTGTGTTCAAAGCTAAAAATGTTCATACTCAAGAGATTGTAGCTTTGAAAAGAGTTCGACTTGATGAAGATGATGAGGTGAATAAATAAAACTTTGTCGCACAGGTTTACTCGTATACAAAGGGCCCGTTTACACTAGTACGAAATGAATCACTATGAAATTCGCTAGGATTGCAATCGTTTGTAGTTGTTATGGATATTGTTTCGCTGAGAAGCTATGTGAACGGCATGCATTTTTCACTGCAAGTTTTGGTGTTCAAACTTCACGCTTACAGAGTGTGCATTTTTGTTATGCTGCTGCTAGTGTAAATGGGGCCTTATACAATGCTGCAATTTGCTTTGCATTGCTTCTTTTTCTTAAAATTGTGTTTTTTTCAGCTGAAAACATTTTTTTTGACGCGTCATGTAAAAACTCTGACTGCTCCATCTGAGTTGAGGTTTCCTCACTTTCCATAGAGCACGCAATACCTATCTAGTTTTAAATATTTTTTTTCATTTCATGGTAGCTTTTGTTTATTGCATGTTGTTTGGTTAGCTGCACACATTTGGTCAATTATGTTTAGGGTGTTCCAAGTTCTGCATTGAGAGAGACATGCCTACTCAAGGAGCTGAAGCAGAGGAACATAGTCAAGTAGGTCATCAATTTCATGTAGTTTCAAATAGTTTGCTGGATTTAACGTGTATGTCAGGCTACGAAATAAATAATTGTTGTAACTTAATTCTGATGAGAATTTTGATTTATTATGTATTTTTTGCATCAAAATAACTTTAACCCATATTTTCACTGAACAAATTACACGTTGACTCAATTTGTTGGTCATTATAGTTTAATAGAGATTCTGTACAGTGAAAGGAAGCTCACTTTAGTATTTGAATACTGTGATATGGATCTAAAGAAGTACTTTGAGACGAGCATTCCACCAATGGAGAGTAGCACAGTCCAGGTTAGTGCGTGCTCTAGTACTTGTTACATATATGAATATACTAAGAGTAGGTGGCACCCTTTATTGCATTTCTGCCAATAAAAATATGTCAGTATCCAAAAAGAATAATAATTAGTTATCAAAGTATATTGTCCCCTCTTGCCATTGAGAGAATACCTCTTCAAATGTAAATATGTCATCGCCGAGTAGAAACTTTTAATATTGATATTGAGGAAAAAACTACTATTTACCGTAGTATTTCCAACCAAACACTTTAGATTGACATCTAAATTGTGTTGATACCAAAGCAAGCAGTGTATGTGCATTGTGTATTGCTTTGTTAGATTAACAAATAGAGAGTTTTCTTCTTTTGTATCCTGCGGGTTTAATAAATTGCGAATAGCAAGTAAGTATTACATCCTGTCTGAATAAAGCATTAAGTTCTATATGTGTGACTGAATATTTATATTTATATATGATTTGTTGTGTTTATTTGTTCATCCGGTGAATGGATGTAATCATGGGAGTTCTACTCAACTTTGTATTCTACCTTTGGAATATTTCTGTTAGTAATTAGTGGTCTGTAAATTGTTGCTTCATGTAACTTGTTTGTGTTGTCTGGTTGTAGTCATTCTTCTATCAGTTACTACGTGGAGTTGCCTTCTGCCACTCTAAGAATGTCATTCATAGAGATCTCAAACCTCAAAACATTCTTATAAACAAGGTGAGTGTTGAATACCTTTATTCTTCGTTTTCTAGGTCAATGTGTCTAGGTACAATATTGTGTCTGTGGATATGTTCTATGTACTATATTGTAAAACACTGATATCTCCTGCTATTATTTATTTAAAGCCCTCATGTGATTTGTGAGAGGTTTTGTGGTACGTGTTATTTGTGTTTGCATTGACCAGTTATGTTACTCTTACACAGAATGGGGAGCTGAAACTGGCTGATTTTGGTTTGGCTCGTGCGTTCGGTATACCTGTCCGATGTTATTCTGCAGAGGTAAGACTCTTATAACCTCATATTGTGCAACATTTCATTATCAACTCCCATATCATTTATAGCGCTATAGCCTTGGAAATGTATTATAGAATTAGAAGCGAGTTGTACCTAGTTAGCAGTGATAACATCAGCAAAAGTATGTGCGAAGCATACTTTGAGTAAGTTGTTTTACCGAATACTTTTATTGACAGAAAATAATTTGATACTTTTCTGGGTAATTAGTGTCTTGCTGCTAAGTTAGACAGCGTTGCAGTAAAGTCTCCGGTCTCACTCCCTAGTCAGGTATGAGGTATGTTATATGCAGTCATAAACACACTCATACCTGATTGATCATTGAAATCTCCTAGCAAAGAAAATGATCAGTGAATAAATTACACTCAGCTGTAGGCAATAACACTGTGTCTAGTATATGTATGTTGTATGTATATCTAGTATATGTGTGTTGTATGTATATCTAGTATATGTATGTTGTATGTATATCTAGTATATGTGTGTTGTATGTATATCTAGTATATGTGTGTTGTATGTATATCTAGTATATGTGTTGTATGTATATCTAGTATATGTGTGTTGTATGTATATCTAGTATATATGTGTTGTATGTATATCTAGTATATGTATATTGTATGTATATCTAGTATATATGTGTGTTGTATGTATATCTAGTATATGTATGTTGTATGTATATCTAGTATATGTGTGTTGTATGTATATCTAGTATATGTGTGTTGTATGTATATCTAGTATATGTATGTTGTATGTATATCTAGTATATGTATGTTGTATGTATATCTAGTATATGTGTGTTGTATGTATATCTAGTATATGTGTGTTGTATGTATATCTAGTATATGTATGTTGTATGTATATCTAGTATATGTGTGTTGTATGTATATCTAGTATATGTGTGTTGTATGTATATCTAGTATATGTGTGTTGTATGTATATCTAGTATATGTGTGTTGTATGTATATCTAGTATATGTGTGTTGTATGTATATCTAGTATATGTGTGTTGTATGTATATCTAGTATATGTGTGTTGTATGTATATCTAGTATATGTGTGTTGTATGTATATCTAGTATATGTGTGTTGTATGTATATCTAGTATATGTGTGTTGTATGTATATCTAGTATATGTGTGTTGTATGTATATCTAGTATATGTGTGTTGTATGTATATCTAGTATATGTGTTGTATGTATAACTAGTATATGTGTGTTGTGTGTATATCTAGTATATGTATATTGTATGTATATCTAGTATATGTGTGTTGTATGTATATCTAGTATATGTATATTGTATGTATATCTAGTATATGTGTGTTGTATGTATATCTAGTATATGTGTGTTGTATGTATATCTAGTATATGTGTGTTGTATGTATATCTAGTATATGTGTGTTGTATGTATATCTAGTATATGTATGTTGTATGTATATCTAGTATATGTGTGTTGTATGTACATCTAGTATATGTGTGTTGTATGTATATCTAGTATATGTGTGTTGTATGTATATCTAGTATATGTGTGTTGTATGTATATCTAGTATATGTGTGTTGTATGTATATCTAGTATATGTGTGTTGTATGTATATCTAGTGTATGTGTTGTATGTACATCTAGTATATGTGTGTTGTATGTATATCTAGTATATGTGTGTTGTATGTATATCTAGTATATGTGTGTTGTATGTATATCTAGTATGTGTGTTGTATGTATATCTAGTATATATGTGTTGTATGTATATCTAGTATATGTGTGTTGTATGTACATCTAGTATATGTGTGTTGTATGTATATCTAGTATATGTATGTTGTATGTATGTCTAGTATATGTGTGTTGTATGTACATCTAGTATATGTGTGTTGTATGTATATCTAGTATATGTATGTTGTATGTACGTCTAGTATATGTATGTTGTATGTATAACTAGTATATGTGTGTTGTATGTATATCTAGTATATGTATGTTGTATGTATATCTAGTATATGTATGTTGTATGTATATCTAGTATATGTGTGTTGTATGTATATCTAGTATATGTGTGTTGTATGTAGGTGGTTACCCTGTGGTACAGACCTCCAGATGTACTCTTTGGGGCTAAACTCTACACAACGTCCATAGACGTCTGGTCTGCTGCATGTATCTTTGCAGGTAGTTACTTTATATTTCATGTGTTACTGTTTAATTGTGTGTACAATACACAATAATTGCTTGACTACAATGACATCACCGACAAAAGTTTACTCTGTTGTATAGAGTTGTCCACTTCTGGTAAACCTCTCTTTCCTGGTAATGATGTCGAGGATCAGCTGCGAAGGATATTCAAGCTGCTTGGAACAGCCTCAGAATCTACCTGGCGTGGTGTCTCCCAGTTACCAGAGTTCAAGGTCAGTGTTGCTTTAAATAAGTTTTGGTTGGCACCTCCATCTCTTTCCGCAAGCATAATAAGGTCTTGTCTGTACGAGACTCATCAGTCTCGTTGGAGTTATCTCAACCTGTTAACACGACGAGATCCATACAGCTTGTGATGTGATGGCTCAAGTCTGATTCCTTACACAATGGTACTATTTCGGCACGACAATTATGTTACTTGTATGTATATCTACGTAGAGGATAGGTGGAAATATATGGTAATGCATACGCCAGCTGCACCTATTCTAAATATCTGGCGTTATGTACACAAGCCTCACCCTTACTATGTTTGCAAGCCTTTCCCGCAATTGGTCAATATCTGTACATTTACAAGTCACAACCACTTGCGATGTTGTAGCAATACCCCCAGTATCCAATGAGTATCACATGGGAGCAGGTTGTACCAGACCTAGATGAAGCCGGCCAGGATCTTCTCCAGGTGAGATTTAACCTTTAATTAAGGCCGCATTACAAACCTTGCTAGTCTTGGATTATATATTGTGTTCTTGATCTGTTTTTTTTTATTTGAAATAGTTTGTTTTACATCAGGACGATAAAGAACCAGATCAAGGGTGAACATAGTATCTTCAGATAATAATTGAAGCAATTGGTGTCATTTAAATTTTAACTTCAAATAAAATTCAAGTTTTAAAATTAGAGATTGCTACAAATATGGGATATGTTGATGGCTAATCTTAAGGTGTGGCTACACAGGCCGATGTTTTGCATAGGAAGGCATTCCGATGGGCGTGCCCGACCGGCGTGTCCACTTCGGAACATCGTGCGACCTGTTCGTGAGCATAACCAACATGTTGGTCTATGCCCGATGCCGAACAAACATCGGCTTTCTCTGATTGGTTGAAACAAAATATTTTGTCAAGCTCATCAAGTTCAACCATTTACAACACATTTCCGTTAGAATTTTTGTCAACAACGAGCATCCACTGCAACTCCGAAGGAACTATTGTTATAATAATAAAATTTGAATAGTGAATTAATTTTTACAAGGCTCATAGAACAGTGGTAATTGACAATTTCAAAATTACTGAGTATAAATATATTAATAAGTAAGATTAATAACAAGTACAATGAAATAAAATTCATTATTACAGCATTTATTTATTATTAATTTTTATTATTATAACTATAATGAATAATCACAATAATATCTGGAAGATTTAATAATAAACAGAACCAACACAAAAATATTGAAAACAATTTTTTCATGGTGAACAAGACCAGCCATACATACATCACAATGAAATTGTTCTTTAATTATTGTTGTTGTTATTATTGCATTATTATATCAGGGAAACAAATAATTCGTCGTCGGAAATGAAACAGACAAAAACCCGCACTTTGTGCCGTGTGATTGGCTAGTTCAGTTGCAGTTCACCGATGTGCTCGTGTACAGCGTCACGCTTCTTCGGCCTGTGTAGCCACCTGCACATAGCTACGAACCATCGCATAGGCACATCGGTATCAGACCATCGGTGCAGTGTAGCCAAGCCTTTACGCAGTGAAGTGTACTAATATATGTGTGGGTAAGTTTGTACTTTTGTCTGCGCAGTTGATGATGGTTTGTGATCCAAGTGAGAGAATCTCTGCAGAGACAGCGCTCTCCCATAATTACTTTGACACGCTGCCTAGGCAAGTGCGACTGTGGTATGATGACTGATTGACCAATCACAGTCATAATCTACGAAAAAATTTTTTAAATTTACTTACAAACTTTTGTCAAACTTATCGCCGTTTTATATTTTTAATCATTGTTGTTATTTGTCATTTCATCGAAAAAGCAGCTTACAATTTTTCATATCGTTGTAGAATTCATATTATTTATTTCTTTAAAATTATGTAATAATTTATTTTGTACATTATAGATTTTACTGTTAAAAAATATCTTTTGGACTTTTACCAACTCAACAGTTTAATTATTATATTTTTTACATGAGGTGAATTGTGCTATTTTGTTAGTTTTTAGAAGTTACGATAGACTTGATAGAATTTTGTAAAATCTGCGTAATTGCACTTTATTATTATTTCTTGCCCCACACTCCTGTATTGTCTCTTTATTTGTGGTAATTATTCTCTTTGTTTGTTTTTGTTACGTATTGTGCAATGTCTCAATTTTTTATTATATTATGTCATACAAACCTGATCGGTTATTCAAAACCCATTTTTGTTTTTTTCTGTACTTTGTTGTTACTAACGATTTAACAAATAAAAGTGATTGCTTCAAAGTTGATGAAAGTTTTCTAGTTATCAATTTTATGACATTGAAGTTGTTTGCAGTATCAAGAGTTAAATTTGCCTTGTTTGTAGAAACACATTAGTCGTTGTGGTATTTATATTCAAATTCTTTAGTGTATTTATTCTTCTTACCATATTTACTCTTTCGTAGCTCATTGATAAAATACTAGGCAGGCTTCATCACTGTCAAACTTGCAATCAGTCCATATATATTAGTCTGATGATGTGAAGATTTATTTATACTTGCATCTGGAATATTTAGAGCTTTCGTGTACCAAACCTACAAGTGGTCAGCTGGCTAGATAGGTGTTTAGGAGTTGCCTTCTGTTGTAACTGAAACCATCTCTTGCATACGACTACTAAAGTTGGGGTCTTTCGCTCATCGATGCAAAAATATTCTGAAGGACTTCATCTACCAGTACACATCCAATGAAAATTCAGTGGCTGGGCCCATTTTGTTTATCTAAACTGCTTTTAATCGGCTTCATTATTCTACTGGCATGGCGTAAATAAATAGATCGCTGTCAAAACAACATCTTTGTAATGTCTCTTCATCAGCTGTTCAATTTTATAAGGACTTGTCTTCCTCCTCCCTTTGAGAGGGGATAATTCCGAAGTTAATTGCTTCACTTAGCATAATTCTATAACAAGATTTGCTTCTGCGGAAGCCAGGGTGGCTCTCTATGAGGAGAGAGGGCGGGGTTTGGGGTAAACCCCGCCTATTGAGAGCCGCCCCGGCTACTTCCCCAGAAGAGAAATAGGCTGTATTCCTTACTTCGATCGACGCAGACGTATGGTGTAATGTCACCCCATGTTTGCCGATGAACATGCAAGAAATTCGTGTAGAGTCAAGGATTGTTCATGGTTGAATGCTCCTGCATGTAAAAGCATTGACCATGTCGTACCGTTGGAGACGTTTGCAAACCTACCTTTAGTTGTTTATTCTTTTTAGTAAGAACTTGATGATATGCTTGGTTTTGATAGTTTTACATTTCTGCCCGTAAACCAGAGATAGCAATAATAGTACCAGCAATACAAATAAAAATTTGTCCAGACTAATTTTTGTTCATCTACTACTAACAAGTTCAACAACAACAAGTTGAACTTGTTGAACAACAACTACAGCAATTTTTTTTATTTAGTAGTAATAATTATTGTAAATAATAATAATTAATAATAATAATTAATAATTTTTATTCATTATTATAATAATAACCATATGTATATATTAATTTGAATAAATAATAATATCAATGGATTATTATTAATTATTGATAATAATTATTAATAATAATTAATTTAATAGCTACTACTACAATTATTATTATTATTATAATTGATAAATAATTAATAATTATAAATTATTATTAATAATATTATTTTTTAGTACATTAATTATTATTACTACATAGTATTATTATTTTAATTAATGGTTAAATAATATCATTATTATTATTTTATCGTGGTAATAATCATTATTACTGACAACTACTACTAAGAGTAACTATTGTAATTAATAATAATAAGTTAATAATAATATTATTTGATATTAATAATAGTTAATAGTAGTAAATAAATTACTATAGATTATTTTCAGTTTACTATCTAATAATAAATATGATTATTATTGTAATAATAACTAGTTGAAATTTGATAATAATGATGATAATAATATTGTTTCTATTCACTAAAATTATTCTCACTTTTTTAATCTTTTTGGTCCCTTTAGTTTATTATTTATTTGGGTCGTTGTTGCTTTGCTTCCATTCATTAAACATTTGTGGTCAATTATTAATAAATAATAGATGTTTATTATCATTATGTTATTTTATTACAATAATATTAACATTATTATTATAAGGCTAATGATATTGTTGTTGTTGTAATTATAATTGTTTAATCATATCATTGAATTTGGTTGTTGTTGGTTTTGATGAATGGGTAAATAAATAACAAAAAATTTTTTTGCCATAAAATCAGTGCTGTACATTGATGGATGATGTATTTTATTACAGGTATGTGTCATACCAACTCTTACAGCTCTAATTAATGAACATATGAGTTACACTGCTTCCCTTACCATCCATAATGATGATGGTTGTGTCGCTAGCAACATGACAATAGTCATAAATCTTTTAGCTTCTGAATTTACTGCTGTCAATTGCCTTCAAGAGTTGCTGACCAAATGACTTGCTAGAAGTTTAACCCATGTCATATTCAAATCTGAACAAGTATTCAAACAGCATGCTTGGGCATATGACGCAATACTTGCTGGTGTACTTAATCTCAAAATGCTGGCAAGCTGAAAAATCTCAAATGTCGTTGACTTTTCAGAGCCACTACAAATAGACAGAACTTTGTGGCATCTGTTCAGCCTCTCGAAATCTGGTCATGGTCAATAAGACCCATTATTCAGCAGTGGTCATCCATTATCTTTGTTTGTGGCATTATTGTTTGAATGAATCATTGCTTTTGCATCAATCGTTTACATTGTTGGAAAAGATAGCGTAGTGGTGGATAACACACAGCCGTGACTTTTCGATCAATGACTACTGCTCGTTGACATTGCGTACTCATCAAGAGCATGGACTAGACAACAAAATTACTACAATGAAAACGTATTTGACATTGTGTTGAAGAAAGCAACAGTAATAATTGTCAAACAATTATAATTTTTGCTAATTTTTTTTCTCTCCGAGTTCATCATTCCTGTTTGCTTTCTCACGTAATAGACTGTCTGATAAGTAAATACGTATATAATGTTCATTTTTTAATCGTGAGATGGTGATCTTATCATTTTTTTGATCTCTTTTGATTGTTCTGCAGAAAACAATTAAGTCTTAGGGATATGTGTGCTAATTACATTGAAACACTTTATTCGTTATGATGATCATACTCATTGCTAGGTTACATAGTCATGCAAGCTATAAAGTAATAACTAATGCTGTACAGGAAATGCCCTAGTGCCCATGCTTTGCACTACTTCTTGTCTTTCAAATGTCATAATAGTGTCTGACAATATATATAGTAATCACAGTGATTCTACAAAGTTTTTAATTTTGTAATAGGATCACAAATTGCTTAAACTTTTTTATGCATATCATGTTATTTTTGTCTGTTTTATTAGCCAAATGTGCCTCTGTTTTTAGTTATCATTTTTTAAGCTACATAATTATTTCATATGGGCAAAGTTTACATCTGTTTCGGACATAATAGCAAGCTGTTGGCCCTCCTGCCTCAGTGTATGATAGAACTCTCCCCAGAATGCAAACTACTTGCAAGATTCTATTCCTTTACTGGACAATTTTACTATTCGGAGCCATAGCAAAAATACAAAAATAATTGCCACAGCTGCTGAACTTTTAGGCCAGTTTATTGGTCTGTCACGGTAGTGCTGCCAAGCAATTGCGGATAATAAGGCTGAGGACAGTGTCAGAAACAGCCGGCCAGTGTCCTGATCAAGACAACCGTATTTAGGGGCATACACTGACTTGATCTGTCTGACAATGTGTTACATGGCCCACAACACAGTCTAGTTAAACAGGCACCTACTTAGGCCCCGTTTACACTGGTGTGCTATGTGCACTCTGTACAAATGTGAACACCGAAGTTCGCAGCGAAAACGCAGCTGTTCAGATAAGCTCGCACCAATACTGGTTCCTTATCGTTTCAACACTAAAACGGGGCCCAAGGTGTTTTCATACGGATACGGAACTAATGCGCTACACAAACGATTGTCTAAACAGGCACTTTGGTGTTGACCAGTACCGAACCGTAGCTGTTACGATTTTTTACTGTGTTTTGTAGCGTACTAGTGTAAGCCGAGCCTTAGTAGAGCAGTGAGGGTGTAGTACCTGGAAGTGATGCAACAATAAGCTGCCCAAAACTCCTGCGCAATACTACATTCCTAACAGTATAGTTGTAATGGTCTATTCCCCCGATGGTATCTACATAGTAGATAGATAGTTCCACTCTATTAATAGATATATGCACATTTATTCCCTTTGCAATACTGTGAATGTATGCACAAAAAAAATGATTATGGATTCTAATTTGGGTTTTTAACTCTCATGTCAATGTATCATGCACATATATAGTGTCATGTCATACTAATCACAGAAAGCTGTTGACATTTTATGGAATTCTGTTTGTAAAAGATTGTTTACTTGGCCTCTTATATTAACCTTCTGATGATACTCTCAAGTGGTTATGTTATAACTGTTTTCTATGACAAAAAAATTTGCTAACATCAACAATATAAATTTGCAGTGCGATGTCGTATCGGAAAACTCTTCTGAGATATTGCACTTCGCCATTTTTAACCACAAAGAGGTTGGTAAACATGTCAAGCTATGGTAGCTCTAAGCCTACACTTGCTATTCGTCGGGAAGATAGTTCTGTGTGGGAGAGAAGAGCTCCGTTATCTCCGTCAGATGTTCGAAACTTGGTGAAACAAGATATAAATGTGATAGTACAGCCCAGTAATAGGAGGGCATATTCCATGGAGGTTAGTGCGTATAACGTATCTACTTGCAAAAATACTGATGTGGACTAGTAATTTAATAACTAGTAATTCAAAATTAGGTTTCTTCTTCTTTCTTGAATAGAGACTTGGGAGTGATAATGCCTCTTGTATATCTTCACATTAGTCTATCTAGTTATATTTCACTTGTGGTTGAAATCATAGGGTGTTGTGGGCTTTCATATTTGAGAACATCACTGTACTGTGTAATGTAATCCTTTACGAGTTAATCTCTATAGCTATTTGGATAAACTTACAGTGCATGCATTTATCAGATCCTTTTGGTCTAAGCTATTTGTAAGATGAGTTGTCTCAACAAAAGGTTGTGTAATCATAGAATGCCATGTCTAGTCTAGACCGATACTTACTAGTTACTAGCCTTGGGGCTAAACAGCTATGGGGTACTGTGATCATTTTACTACCAACTACATGGCTCTAGTAAATATATATATCTATATAATGATTATGTGATTTCATTATGATGAATAGCATTATTTTCCAGCGATTTAATATCAAAATCAGAGTTTAATCACCCACCTCCAAATGGTGATACCAAATTTATTGTTCGTAAAAAGTATTCCTAATTTCCCAGCCATAGAAGTTCAGACATTTTTTTTTTTATTTCTAAATGCAAATAGTTATAATCACGGCAATAACAATTGTTTTAGTAGAGGTCTGTTTCTTCTACTTTAGATAACTCTGTTGTATATTTGGGGTTTTCTTTTTCAAAGCTGTTCATGTAATTTGGTCCTCGGAAGAACGAGTTGTGTTTGTAGCTTATTAGCGCAGACCCCATTGGTTCTTATTTGTGAAACCTTTTTTTTGCTATAGAAATTAATATTGCTGTTAATGTTGCAAAGCACTATTTCTTTTTTACCGTTGATATGAAGAAAAATTACTAATGGTAGGTTTTATGTTTTGGTGAAAATTAGAGTTATAGAAATGAAGCCAACACCTCATGGAAATAGATTTGAGAGTTTCTCACCACATTTAATAATTAATGATTGATGTCTTTAAGCTGGGAAAGGACATTAATTGCTTGCTCCTGGTTTCTATAGAAAAAAATACTTTTCTTTCCAGTTCGTCCCGCTTTGATATAATTGTGATTTATTTGTAGTATCTCGTCCATTTATGGTAAATATTTAATAGTGTTCCAACTATTCATAGGAATACAAACAAGCCGGAGCCACTATAGATGAAGATCTCAGTGCAGCTTCTCTCATACTTGGAGTTAAACAAGTGCCCATCGATAGTCTCCTACCCAGTAAAACATATGGCTTCTTTTCGCACACCATCAAGGCACAAGAGGCTAACATGAGCCTGCTTGACGCTCTTCTTGAGAAGGTTGGTCAAGTGCAGGTCCACTGTGCAACAATCAACCTATATAACACAATGTTACTTTTCATTAAATTCTTTCGGTAGATAGGTAGGATGGTTCACACAAATAGAATGTAAGATGTCTAGTAACAGTTATGTTGGTTGTAGAATATAAGATTGATAGACTACGAGAGAATATGCAATGCCTCCGGGATGCGAACTGTAGCATTTGGTAAATATGCTGGAGTCGCTGGAATGATAAACATTCTTCATGGTCTTGGACTGAGATTATTAGCCCTAGGACATCACACACCTTTTATGGTTGGTTGGTACCCATCTCCTTACCTCTCCTATTTTATGTCGGTTATATTGGATATTTGCTATTTGGCTTGTGACTAGCTAATATGATTTTGGTGATTGTTATTCAACATCATGATTTTGTATTCCAAATCTAAAGGTTGATCGATCTCCTTATATGCCGACGAGATCGAGGGTGTTGTAGAATGCCGTACAGTTGTATGCAATGCTCAATATTTATGTAGGTGGATTTTCGATATCCCGAAGACTGTTGGTTGGTGCTTGTAAGATGTCGAGGAAAAGTTTTCTACGGCGCTCGTTTTATGCGACTTGAAATTTTACTGAAAAGATAGTATCAATAACAATGCACATTGTGGCGTAACTTTAATGAATTGTCTGTTATGAAAAAAGGACAAAAGTTATCATAATTTCCAACCTTTTTTTAAAGAAACATTTGACCAATTTACATGCTGTGACTGTGGTCGTAATGGAAGCTTTTTGGTCACATATACGTAGTGTTTAACTTCTCGGCTCAATCGTTCGCTATCACTAAAAGAGTGGGCAACTCTAAACATTATTGTTGCTTGCAGTTAGCCAGGCTGGCTCTCTATGGGGTGGGGGGGAGTTGTGAGAGAGAATCACTATGTTCCCATGCTGCGAATTCGTTCGGGTTGAACTCATAAATCGTCCATTCGGGTCATGGGAGTTGTGACTCGTACGAGTTGGTTCGGTTTGAGCATTGATTAGGATCATGGGAATCGTTCGTGTTGATGAATTCGAATTCGTTCGGGTCGTTCTTTTGAGAAAAAGGCATTAAACTGGCGATTTGGCAGTAAATCAGTTTTTGCATATTTTCCAACTGCAGTTTTTACATACATATAATAATAATCCTCTGCAAGTTTAACAACAATTAAGTTATAAATTATTTACTATTTGCTCAGGAAACTGAATCATAGCTCTGTTTCATAAATGGGCAAACTAAATTATTATTATTTTTATACTTGCCAAAAAAATTATTTTTTTATTATTTGGAAATAATTTATGTATTATTATTAATTATTTATCATTTCTTATAGCTACCATTATATTAATTAATAATCATCTATAATTATTACCAAGTGTTGATTTTGTTATTATTCATCTATTTACTAGTTTATGCTGTGAACATTCCACAAATTTGACTCATATTACTACTTAGTAATACGAACGCGGTTGTTTACTAACTCACTACAATCAAGTAATTATTGCGCTCGCTACTCACTGTAAAGGAAGGACAACTCCCGCAAATTATTTCAATTCGAACTATCATAGGAACGGATTGGAATGCCAAACCGAATGAATGCTAACCAACTCGAATGAACGTCCAATCCGAACAAATTTGCAGCATGGGAACATGGTGAATGAGAGCCAGGGACACAGTGACACACGATGGGCGGAGCTTAAACCATAGTTGAGCATAAGTCCTTTTTTTCATCGTTTTACTAAAAGAAGATTGAAACAGCCTATAAAGCAAAGGAAGCACTACTACTGCGGTAGAAATATCAGCCTCTGACGCATAAAAACTACGTAATAACCCATAATAGCCAAGTACACTTTCTCATGCGTCAATTTGAATGCCATCTTGGTTGATGCTACACCTACCTTAGTTACAAGTCAACCATAGCAACGTCTTCAGAGAGCAATGTTCATTGCTGGACAATTGGTGGTCCATCGCTAACAATTTATCAAATAAAAGCTAAAGCTCTGCAGATTCATTCAGGTTTACTTGATGATGATGATAATTTTCTAGCATAACATTTTTTTCACACAGCTTCGATAATAATTTAAACCAATTTTTAGAACAAGCATTACATGTACATGCAATTTAAGCTACGTTCACACTATATGATTCTCGGCAATGCGATTATCGGAATTGGGAGTTGCTCTCCCGATTATTTACAAGAGTATACTTTTGCGATTTTTGGTGCCCGATATCGTATGGCCTTGACAGTTGTCAAGACACCGCAACTCATTGATAAATACATAACATCAAGTTATCAATAATAATATAATATAGCCTATATTACCAGAGATGTCAATAATTAATAGTATTTCTTCACTCATCAATAATAAGAATTAAATGACGAATAATAATAAATAGCTGTAAGTATATTTAATTATAATAATAATAAATAAATGAATGGTAATAACTTTTTCTGATAAAATTATTTATTATACTCACGGAACATGTAACCTAGTTGTTTTTATTGATATTGATAATAATAGTTTACTCACTTTAATATTTTACTTATAACAAGGCTTGTAATTGATCAGGGAATTATTAAAAAATATTGTAAAATTGATTCAATAATAATCAAGCTGCTGCAAGTTTCTTGAAAAGTATTAAATTGTAAAGTTGTGATGTGGATGCTGATTGGCTAGACAGGCCGGTAATCGTACAGAGCTTCATCGCTGCCCGATGAAAAAAGATCTGCCACCGATTGTGAAATCGTCAAGATTGCACTGTTCACACTTGCGAGCCGATTTTAGGCTCCGCCCACTCGTACGAGAATCGCATAATGTGAACGTAGCTTTATACAGACAAAGTACAAGATACAACAATGAATTAGCAAATAGTGCCAGAAATGAAATAAATATTATTGTAAACTATAACTTGGTGTCCCGTTAGGGAATTGGAACGATTGTAGACAGGAATGAACGTCGACAGGAATGAATGCAGACACAACTGGAATGAACGTAGACACATCCTGGAATAAACGTCGACAGGCCTGGAACAAATGTCGACTATGCTATAAACAAGAAAATTTCAAATTTCATTCCCGGATGTGTCTACGTTTGTTCTCGGTAATATATAGAATATCATTTCGACTTTCATTCCAGGAGTTGTCTACTTTGGGAAAAAATAATGATTTATGTCATTCCTGGAATGAACGTCAAAACAGAAATTTGAATGTCGCCCGGAATGAATGTCGACACTTCCTTGAATGAACATCAAGTTTTTCTTCTCTCTAACATAGTCGACTTTCATTCCAGGTCTGTCGACCTTCGTTCCAGGATGTGTCTACGTTCATTCCAGTTATGTCTGCATTCATTCCTGTCGACGTTCATTCCTGTCCAGGTTTGTTCCAAATTCCTAAACTCCCGTCCTGTTATGATAAGTTGAATAATTTTTTTCCAAACAAAAACTTATCACATGAATTATATAATGCGAACAAATTACAATTTTTGTCTTGCTCACATATATAGCCTAATTGTCCACTATGCATATTTATAACGTGAAAATTTGAGAAAAAATAAAAATGAAAGCTATTTTTAGCTCACATTTTGGTATAACTAAGCACAAATAACCTTCTCGACTAATCATCCAGAAATCTAATTAGTGAGGTTCGCTCAGTGGAACTTATTTTGCAGCTGTTCAGTTTCAAACAAATCACCATGCCCATCTACATAATAGGTGGGAGATCAATGGTGCCTTGTAGTAAAGAAGTTGTATTCAAGAGCTCTTCACAATGCCAGTTTTTCTGAATAAAGCAAAGCCGCACATTTAGTCAGTGATTGTCAGAAGATGTACTGGAAGTATTCCACCAAAAGTTTACTACTGCATTCTCCTACAATGATTGCAGTTGCATAGAGATAGCAAATGTAACAAAGAGGTCTGTTTGTACTTGGGGAGTGTAATCGCCAAGATTTTCATTCTTTTAACTCTAAGACACAATATTATAGCTGTTCAGACATGCATTTAACACGTTCCAGTCATCTACCAAAAATCTCTCAAGCAATAGTTACAGTTAGAAGTGGTGAATAGCTAAACTATTATGCCTGCAGTTTTATTAAGCCGACAGTTGAAATAAAATGAAACTCAATATCTTACTCTGATTGCAGAATTGGTGTAGCCCGTCGTAACATGAAGATACAAGTTTAAACTGAAAACAGCAAAAATATAACCATGATCAACCACTTACCATTCAGGTAACCTCAAAGCAGGAAGAACGGATTGTTTTTTTGGCAAGTTGTAGGCCTTGCGAAAAAGAGGGTGCAACGTCTAAGCCAACTTCTGTTGATTTTCAATTTATTGGTCAACCATCAAACTCAACGATTTTTGGTGTATTCCTACTCAATTTTATATATGCTTAAGTCCCATAAAATAGACATTTTTATAAGTTTAAACTATGCGTGCCATAATTGTAAATCTCAGAGTAGCTGAAGAAAAGTGATGATCGATTCGTATAATCGTATTGTTTCATTGGCACAATTATGCTGCTTTTTGCGTGTTATTACTTACTACTACTGATCAATAACCAACCATCATGATCATTACCATATATTTGTACACAACAATTGTGTATTATTAATAAAAACTATTAATAGCAAGTAGTATAAACATATGATGATGATGATGTTTATTTTAAATTGATGACATAAAATAATTTCTTTGCAACTGTTCTTAACTACTAATTAATGATACATTCATTACCTATTAATTATAAATGATAATAATAGCAGTAGCTATATATCATCAATAATAATCACTGTAACAAAAAAATTAAAATTAATTTATTTATTAGTACTGCTAGGTATAATAATCATGATTGATAATAGTAGCTAGGTAGTACTAGTAGTAATGAAATTATTATTTATAGTTTATAAATTGTTTCTGTCTGTGTTATTAGTAGTAAATAATTTACTACTTTAAGTTCACAGCTAGCGGATAATTTAGCAGAAGCAGTAGTAGATGACAGAGTAGGAGTATTTACTACTACTGCTGCTGTTGCTACTGCTACTACCACTCCTACTACTACTAAACAAGCTAATAACTGAAGTAATTATTATTTATTACATCATTGTTATTATAATAAATATTCGTGATTTATAACAATCACAATGACTATTATTAATCGATTATTGATGATGATAATATTCCTTAAAATTATAGATATTGAATAACAATTATATAATTAATAATAATACTACTACTATTATTAAAAATATTTGAAAAAACTTTGGTTTGCTGTTGTTATGGTAATCATTATTTATTATCAGTAATAATAAATAAATAATAGTAATAATGATTATGATAATCATTATTATTGTTATAATGATAATTATATTTTTTATAATAGAGAAAAACGCGCAACCTTTGCAAAAGATTTATTACTGGGAAATCCCAAAAAATAATTATTACGGGCTTATATAAAACAATGGACAAATTCTGGAAATCCCCGTAATTAATTGGGGTTTCCCCACTGTTTGGAAACTTTCGCAGTCCGCGCGTTTTTCTCTAATAATAGAGAAAAACGCAGTCTGAGAAAGTTTTCAAACAGTGGGGAAACCCCAATTAATTACAGGGATTTCCAGATTTTGTTCATTGTTTCATATAACCCCCGCAATAATTAATTTTTGGGTTTCCCCGGTAATAAATTTTTCGCACAGGTTGCGCGTTTTTCTTCAATGATAACATTATTATAATAATAATTATAATGTTGTTACCATCTATTTTTTCCATTTGGGCAGGCAGTAGTAATAATAATTGCTGCTATTCGTAGTAGTACTTACTGTGACTTTCTAGTAGTAGCACTTAGAGTTGATATTAATTGATAGTCAGTGATAAAGACATTATTACATATAATATAAATATTATGATGATGGCGATAAGCGACAGCAACGTAGAGAGCATGCCGCGGCCACATTCAACTGATAAATTCATAGCCTTTGCAAACAAATCGTTTTAGAATCGATTGGTCACTAAAAATAAGACAAAGAACTCGGACTATCTGACATTCTGTTACAGAATGTTACTTTCAAAATCAATCTGTCCCCGACTCTCTTTCACTCTCTCCCCCAAACTCTGCCCACTGCTATAAACAACCATCACTCCTTGAGAGCCGCCCCAGCTAGCTTGCATTGCGTCATACTAGCTTCCATTACCTGTATGGAATCTAAACTTCATAATTAACAAGGCTTTTAGAGAGAAGCTAGTAGTTGATGTTTTTGTGTAATGATGTATTAGTTTACTCATCCCTTCCTGCTGATTGGGGAATGCTGCCTTTGCAAGATGACATGGTAGGCCCATGTTGTTGTACATCTCATCTCTGCTTCATGTAATTGATAGTACATCGGGCCAACACACAACTACAGGACTAGTGAACTGGCTAGACAGGCCATCAGAGAGGCAGGCTATCAGATATCTCTTGGCATGCTGCCGCAGTCAATCGGTCCGCTGACTTTTGTTTTTACTGGAGCAGGAAATGTGTCTCAGGTGAGTGGAGTTGTTGTTACCTCACAATGTCTGCTATCTTTGTTTTTTGCAACACTTTGGAATTCCAAGAATGATGAGCACCTGTAGTTATTCTAAATCAGAAGGGCGTATGATAGATGTGTTATATATGCTAATGCTTTATATTGATAATAATAAGCCGAGACTAAAATAGAACAATAGTACTGGACGAGTTTTTGTTACATTTTGGTTGTAACCTGATAGTGTGATTTGATTTAAATCTGTCACGTATTCTGAACCACGTTTAAATTTTTTTCAATTATTATTCACTTTATGCGTTTATATTATAAATTGGTGAAAAAAATTGGTTTGTAACACCTCGACTAATGCTACATGTACATCTACCGATTACCTACCGATTTGCTCTTGCCGATTGGAGATGACGTCGAGGAGTTTCCCCTATTTTTTTATTTACTTGCCATTCTCACGCAATACCGGTGAAACTCGCTACATTTTTGCCATAGTTAACCATAAATTGCTTTTAAACAAAAACACAACACGCTAAAAAACGACTTCATCTAAAAATAATTGCACTTAAGAAACAAATTTGTTGGAAACATCAAAACCACAAACAGTGATTTGATTGGACAAATCACGAATTTTCTACCGATTTTTTGACCACGAGCAAACCTACCGATAGCCTCAAATAAAATGCTACCAATAATTTCATTACGTCACACAGGAAACGGATGCAAGGAAATCTTCAATCGGTAAGGGCAAATCGGGAGCTAATCGGTAGATGTACATGGGGTATAAATGTGGAATCTTTGACTACTTGCTGCACTAGATGTCTAATGGTATATGTTTGGTGCACTAGATGTCTAATGGTATATGTTTGGTGCACTAGATGTCTAATAGTATATATTTGGTGCACTAGATGTCTAATAGTATATATTTGGTGCACTAGATGTCTAATGGTATATGTTTGGTGCACTAGATGTCTAATAGTATATACTTGGTGCACTAGATGTCTAATAGTATATATTTGGTGCAGGGTGCTCAGGAAGTGTTCAGGGAGCTGCCAATCGAGTTTGTGGAGTCACAACACCTACCTAATGTAGCTGAGCGTGGAGGTAATACTTGTGTATCTCACTCGTTCTTACTTATTTTTTGTGAGAGATTGTGTGGGCTCAGAATACTGATGTGATATCAGTTTGTATAATCTAGCAGGCTCATAGCGTTCATGTACAAGTCAGTAAGTCATGTGAATGAAATACAAAAAACGTAACAAAACGTATATAACTGCTAATATCACTTCCCATAAAAAATACAATATTCCGCGTGTTTACTAAATACTATGTGTGGACAACTCTTAATGTTGATAAGTGTATGTTCGTGCTTACAGGGTTAAATTATATCCACTCAGTTGTTTTTTCATTTCAGATAGGTGATAGACAGAAAAAGATTTTTTTTTTTAATGTGCGCCATTTTAAATTTTCACTCACGCTCTACCAAATTTCATGTACAATGTAGCTATAAACAAGGTGTATGGCTGTGTGGTGGACATGAAGGACCACCTGGTTAGAAAGGATGGTGGACCTTTTGACATGGAAGAATTCAAGAAACATCCTGAGAAGTATGCGTCCAATTTCTCGAGGAAGGTTGGTCGACTGTGGTCGATGTGATTATATGATCCTGTCGGTTGTCTTTCATAGAGCACATGATCGTTAGCCATTGTTGTATGTATAATACGGCATGTATTACTCTTCATTGCCAGTATGTTGTGGTAAGGAGCCTATACTATATACATACTATATATACTACAATGTATACCATATACACTTGCAGATTGCCCCCTATGCCTCAGTTATCATCAACGGCATATACTACGCCCCCAATGACCCTCGTCTCATCTCTATACCAGACTGTAAGGAATTACTTCAGCCCTCAGACATGCCTTGGCTACCATCTAGTCCTGGCTGTCCAAGATTGCCCCACCGGTAGGTTCATCTCTTTCTATGCAAGTCAGTTGCAGTATTATGGCTAGTTCTTGTCCCCCTTGTCCACGTTATTAAGGATACGCATTGTGCTCTGTAGACCAATGTTTCAAAGTATAAGTTCCGCTGGCAAAGCTATGTGAGCATTTGTTGGGTCAGATTTGTCTTTCCTTGTTTTTACCTCCCCAATGGGTTTAGTGAGATCTCTCCTAGTGTGCTGTTTGACTTCTTATAGCTCTGTCTGGTTAGTAAACATAGCTGTGTGTGGATTGATCTCTGGAAAATGATTGATGATTAATAAGAACAATGTTATGCACTTTCTGTCTTGAAGCAGTTTTTATTCATTCACAAAGTTCAGATAAATAAATTCTTTGAATATTGATACAATTAACATCAGTAATTATCTCCACTTGTGGTGTCAGCTGCACAGGGAACGTTTGTTTGTGTGGCCATATCCGGTGTATTCAGGGGCTTTGGCAGTCGAGTTACAGGCATGTAGTGTGAATTAACGAGGACATCAGTCGGTGAAGTTATATTTGTGTTGTATTGTACTTGGCATCTCCTTGCACTTGACTCGATGCAGCTGCCTGCAGGGATTTGCTAGCGTGTCAGCAATGGTAATATTTTGGTTTATTGTCTAAACTGCTTGAAAGATAACCAGCTTTTATTTGAGTGTATTATTATTGATACCATCAAATAGTTTTCTTAGCGATGTATAAACCTCTACTGTATATCCAGGTTCTTAGCTCTATGTAACACTCTACTGTATATCCAGGTTGTTAGTTCTATGTAACACTCTACTGTATATCCAAGTTGTTAGCTCTATGTAACACTCTACTGTGTATCCAAGTTGCTAGCTCTATGTAACACTCTACTGTATATCCAGGTTGTTAGCTCTATGTAACACTCTACTGTATATCCACGCTGTTAGTTCTATGTAACACTCTACTGTATATCCAAGTTGCTAGCTCTATGTAACACTCTACTGTATATCCACGCTGTTAGTTCTATGTAACACTGTACTGTGTATCCAAGTTGTTAGCTCTATGTAACACTCTACTGTGTATCCAGGTTGTTAGCTCTATGCGATATCTCAGCTGATCCCGGAGGCTCTTTAGAGTTCATGCAGAGCTGTACCACCATAGACCACCCATTCATGTTGTATGATGCAGAAAGCAACACCAATGTGGAGAGGTGCGCTATATTGCTCTTCAAATATTATCCTATTTCACTGCGTAGTTAATGTTGCATTTATCTGCTCATTTCTGTTTTGCTATTTCGACCAAAGAAAATTTTTTTTTATAACATTTATTTTTACAACAGTACCTCTTATAGTTGTAGGTATGACATGTACTTCTGACGTGTACGTATGATGTGTACATATGACGTGTATGTATGACGTGTATGTATGATGTGTACGTATGACGTGTATGTATGATGTGTACGTATGACATGTACAAATGATGTGTACGTATGACGTGTACGTATGGCGTGTATGTATGATGTGTACGTATGACGTGTATGTATGATGTGTACGTATGACATGTACGTATGATGTGTACTTATGACGTGTACGTATGACATGTATGTATGATGTGTACGTATGACATGTATGTATGATGTGTACGTATGACGTGTATGTATGACGTGTATGTATGATGTGTACGTATGACGTGTACGTATGACGTGTACGTATGGCGTGTATGTATGACGTGTACGTATGACGTGTACGTATGACGTGTATGTATGATGTGTACGTATGACATGTATGTATGACGTGTACGTATGACATGTACGTATGATGTGTTCTTATGACGTGTACGTATGACGTGTATGTATGATGTGTACGTATGACGTGTATGTATGGCGTGTATGTATGACGTGTACGTATGACGTGTATGTATGATGTGTACGTATGACATGTATGTATGACGTGTACGTATGACATGTACGTATGATGTGTTCTTATGACGTGTACGTATGACGTGTATGTATGATGTGTACGTATGACGTGTATGTATGACATGTACGTATGACATGTATGTATGATGTGAACGTATGATATGTATTTATTATATGTACAAAATCACAATTTTTGTTGTTGAATCATACCCAGTAAACAAAAAGAGGAAGACAAAACATAGGAGGGAGTTACCCCCACATGTGTGTATATTTTGCAAGTATTTCTGTTATCAAACAGCACTGATTGTGTGCTTGTAGTTTCTCCGGGCCAGGAGTGCTCATATGTTCTATAGATAACATGCCCGCTCAGCTCCCTCAGGAAGCTACAACATATTTTGGTTCTCTGCTTCACCCGTACACCCAGGATATGGTACGTGTCACTTCTACTTGTTTCTTCTCACTCATACAACGTCCGTATTACTTGTATTGTATAACATGGCGGTATGTTATGTCCAGTTGTCTTCTCTTGTTTAGTATTGTATAACATGGCGGTAGGTTATGTCCAGTTGTCTTCTCTTGTTTAGTATTGTATAACATGGCTGTAGCTTATGTCCAGTTGTCTTCTCTTGTTTAGTATTGTATAACATGGCTGTAGCTTATGTCCAGTTGTCTTCTCTTGTTTAGTATTGTATAACATCGCTGTAGGTTATGTCCAGTTGTCTTCTCTTGTTTAGTATTGTATAACATGGCGGTAGGTGATGTCCAGTTGTCTTCTCTTGTTTAGTATTGTATAACATGGCGGTAGCTTATGTCTAGTTGTCTTCTCTTGTTTAGTATTGTATAACATGGCTGTAGCTTATGTCCAGTTGTCTTCTCTTGTTTAGTATTGTATAACATGGCGGTAGCTCATGTCCAGTTGTCTTCTCTTGTTTAGTATTGTATAACATGGCGGTAGCTTATGTCTAGTTGTCTCCTCTTGTTTAGTATTGTATAACATGGCGGTAGCTTATGTCTAGTTGTCTTCTCTTGTTTAGTATTGTATAACATGGCGGTAGCTCATGTCCAGTTGTCTTCTCTTGTTTAGTATTGTATAACATGGCGGTAGGTTATGTCTAGTTGTCTTCTCTTGTTTAGCTGGAGCTTGCTGAGATGAAACCTCTTGATGAAACGAACTGTTCCGATGATGTAAAAAACGTAGGTTATACATGACTGTCACATGAATGACTCACTTGATTGTGTCACTTGAATGTGTCGCTTGATTGTGTCACGTGATTGTGTCGCTTGAATGTGTCACTTGATTGTGTCACTCGTATGTGTCGCTTGATTGTGTCACGTGAATGTGTCACTTGAATATGTCACTTGGATGTGCCACTTGAATGGTCATGTGACGTGTCATATTGTCTAGGCAGTGTTGGTTTATAATGGTAAATGATGTATACAGGTTATAATGCCACAGTGAAGAAGTTTTAAGATGAATTTCTTACTTTTCAAGCTATTTTCATTGTTTATTATGTTTGTTTATTGTTAACTGATAAAAAGTTACTTCCACCTGCTAAGGTAAATATTTTAGGCTGTGATCACTTCACATGGCAAGCTAACTCCCAATTTTGACTACATAACTGAGCTGAGAAACTCAAATAGGTTGGTGCCCGCAATTTGTTATTAGAGTTGTCTTCTGTTGTCTCTGTGTGTTATTGGATTTTCATATCATGAATTAACTATAAAAAAAAATCAATCTTCATTGTTTAATGTTGCGAGTCGTATCTTTACAAAAGTGACAACAACTTTTAAACCACGAGCTGTTCCAAGATTTGTGTCAGCTCGTTGATTTTTTAATGATTTTATATATAAAATATGGTAGCTATAAAAAGAGTACACACATTTTTTTTCCAACAATGTTAATTTGTTTGTAATGTCGCAATTTTGAAAATGTTAAAAAAATGTCACGTTGCAAAAATGTGCAAGTTTTCTGGCTAACATTTGATGGGTTGGTGATCAATAGAGAGAGGAATGCGAGGATATCGAGTAGCTCTATGAAGAGAGTATTAGTGCTAGGAGCAGGTTATGTATCCGCGCCTTGTGTGGAGTATCTTACTGCTGATGGAGTAGCTGTGACTGTTGGTGAGTGGGCAGCTGTTTGTTTGTTGTTTGTTTGTTCCACTTGCATGTACTTCAGTGGTCACCTGCGTGGAATCAATGTATGATATTTTGTTTCTGCATGTATTCTTTTATCGGCATTTATTAAATCTGAATCACAACTCGATCGAAAAGTCATTTTTGTTGTCAACTATCTATGTCAATGTAGGACCACCTTATTATGAAATGATCAGCCCAATATTCTAACTTCACAAAAAAATACTCAAAGTATCATAAGCAAAGTTTGTTTTTAAACGTTTTTAATGTTACTTGTTTGACTTGTTGTTCTACAGCATCATCACTGCAACAGGAAATAGATGCGTTGGCCGATCGATTTGAGAACACAACTCCAGTGCTGATAGACATGCACAAGAATGAGGCAGCGGTCGAGAAGCTCATTGCTGACCATGACTTGACCATCAGTCTGCTGCCGTACGCCTTCCACCCTCAGATAGCTAGAATGTGCATCAAACAGAAGAGGAATATGGTGACTGCCAGCTATCTGAGTCCTGAGATGTCTGGTCTACACAGAGCGTATGTTACCTGCTACTGTTCTACCTGCTACTGTTCTACCTGCTACTGTTCTACCTGCTACTGTTCTACCTGCTACTGTTCTACCTGCTACTGTTCTACCTGCTACTGTTCTACCTGCTACTGTTCTACCTGCTACTGTTCTACCTGCTACTGTTCTACCTGCTACTGTTCTACCTGCTACTGTTCTACCTGCCACTGTTCATTGCTTTGTCACTTGGAGTTGTCTTCTTGTGCCCATTACTGCAGCTATTGATTGTTTCTGTGACTTTGGAGGTAGATTTGGCTCATTTGGCAGCTACAGACTGGCTTTTGATAAGACTATAATATGCAAGTTGTGTCCGTTAACTACTGTAGGTTGAACTATTGCGCTGCTTGTTGTCATTACACCGCACACATAATATGCTGGTCCATTCCGCGATGGGCAGACAACTCTGACAAGTTATTCAAGTTTGTCTAATAATGCATGTAACAATGATAATCCTGTGACCCACAGGGCAATGGACGCGGGAGTTACTATAATGAATGAGGTGGGGGTTGACCCAGGTATCGACCATCTACTGGCCATGCAGTGCTTCAGGGACGCAGACGAGAAGGGAGGAAATATTGAATCTTTTGTTTCTTGGTGCGGAGGACTTCCTGCTGCAGACTTTTCTGCCAACCCTCTCCGGTAACATATGCTATGTTGTATTAGTGCGATGCATACGGATTTGGTGCCATGTACTGTAATAGGTTGAGTAGTGTTGACAGGTGCTCCGTAGCCTTAGTATGCTATTGATGGAAACTGACTAGAGGGGCGCACTGTAGCGTCCCCTTAATCTACTTTTAGATACCGGTTCAGCTGGAGCCCTAAAGGAGTTCTCAACAACCTCAAGTCAGGTGCAAAGTGGTTAGAGAATAATGAGGTAGGATTTTGTTTTTCAAAGGAACTTCGTTTATTTTTATTTGCTGTTAAATAGTAACGTGTTTAGATTGAATAGTAACGTGTTTAGATTGAATAGTAACGAGTTTAGATTGAGTAGTAACGAATTTAGATGGAATAGTAATGTGTTTAGATGGAATAGTAACGTGTTTAGATGGAATAGTAACGAGTTTAGATTGAGTAGTAACGAATTTAGATGGAATAGTAACGTGTTTAGATGGAATAGTAACGTGTTTAGATGGAATAGTAATGAGTTTAGATTGAATTACAGAAACATTTTAGTTCGCGATTGAATATACTTTTGAAATAGTTAGTTTTAAGTGAGGAATGTTTCTATCTAGGTCAAGGAGATATCAGCCGGTGGTGCACTGCTTTCCAATGCTCGTTCTCTTGACTTCTTACCCGGATTTAACCTGGAGGGATTCCCTAACAGGGACTCAACAGCCTACAGTTCTGTTTACGGCATTGACAAAGCTCACACAATTCTACGTGGAACCATCAGGTTCACCTTTGTCTATATGATTTATTGTACAAAAGATATTGTATAAGAAAGAAATGTTTTATTTCGTACCTCAGGTTGTTATTGGTATAGTTTATGTATCTAGTGCTGTTATTGGTATAGTTTATGCATCTAGTGTTGTTGTTGGTATAGTTTATGCATCTAGTGTTGTTATTGGTATAGTTTATGCATCTAGTGCTGATATCGTAGATTCAAAGGTTTCTCTGATGCTGCCAAGGCTCTGGTCACGCTGGGTCTTACGGAACCAGACGATGTTCCCAGCCTGCACCCCAAGGGTCCACCAATAACATGGGTGCGTGTTGTGTGTTAGTGTTGTGTACATGTATGTAGTACATACGTTAGTGTTGTGTACATGTATGTAGTACATGTATTAGTGTTGTATACATGTATGTAGTACATGTATTAGTGTTGTGTACATGTATGTAGTACATGTATTAGTGTTGTGTACATGTATGTAGTACACATGTTAGTGTTGTGTACATGTATGTAGTATATGTATTAGTGTTGTATACATGTATGTAGTACATGTATTAGTGTTGTGTACATGTATGTAGTACATATGTTAGTGTTGTGTACATGTATGTAGTACACATGTTAGTGTTGTGAACATGTATGTAGTACGCGTGTTAGTGTTGTGTACATGTATGTAGTACATATGTTAGTGTTGTGTACATGTATGTAGTACATATGTTAGTGTTGTGTACATGTATGTAGTACACATGTTAGTGTTGTGAACATGTATGTAGTACACGTGTTAGTGTTGTGTACATGTATGTAGTACATATGTTAGTGTTGTGTACATGTATGTAGTACATATGTTAGTGGTGTGTACATGTATGTAGTACATACGTTAGTGTTGTGTACATGTATGTAGTACATATGTTAGTGTTGTGTACATGTATGTAGTACACGTGTTAGTGTTGTGTACATGTATGTAGTACAAGTGTTAGTGTTGTGTACTTTGTTGTCCTGCAGAAAGAGTACATCTCAGAGAAAGTGGGGCTAAGCCGGGATGTTATGGTGGACACAACTAAAGACAAGCTTTGTCAGGTTCTGGGCAATGACTCTACACAACTCAACTGTATGATTGAGTGAGTTGTCTTATATTTTCCTGCAGTTGATTGCACAACGTTAACACATATTGATATTTCAAAACTATCTGTGATACAAATTGACAATTGGTATGTATTGTTAGCCTGGGATTTCTGTCAGATAAAGAAATAGACAAACGGGGCACTCCACTGGACACCCTGTCCAACTATTTAAACAAAAAGCTAGCTTTTGGTAAGTTGTATAGACGGATGTATGATTTTGTGCAACTTTGTTGTGTGAGGAGTGTTCATTCGTTCAATTCCTTTTTGTATTATTATACTTGTTAAAATTCATAAAGCTTTCTTACAAAAATTGGTATATATAATAGCACGTCAATTTTTAGGCAAAAAATTTGAGATCAATTACTTTTCACATTTATCTGGGAGCAAACAACGCGACAAAAAAGGCTGAAAATGTTTTGTGTTATACAGCAGATACTTAATGGATAGAGGGCAGTAGCTTCAGCATTACCTGTTAATAATAAAATTGCCTTTTTTGTGTTGGTAAAGACAAAGATTTGCAGATGTTTACAACCCAACATCTGATAGACACCTAAGCTCATAATTGTTGATGTTTTAACCATGTTATTTACACAACTTGGTGTGTTATCCTCTGGAGTTGCCCTCTCCTACACCCACTTACTAATTGTAGGTGACAAAGAGTACGATATGATCATAATGAGACACGACGTAGGAATTCGATGGCCAGATGGTAAGAGAGACATGCACCACATAGACTTGGTTGTCTATGGTGATCAGGATCATGAGGGAGGATTTTCTGCGATGGCTAAAACTGTTGGTTATCCCACTGCTATCGCCACTAAGATGATTCTAGAAGGTTAGTTATTTGCTTATTCCTTTTATGATAGGAATAAAAGGAATAAGTTGTTATTTTTATTTTATCTTTGGATAATATGGTGCTGAGAATTGATTTTAGATTCCTTTAATTCAAATAAGTAGTTTATTTCTCAGTGACTTGTAGTATTTGTTTTACATCATTCAGTAAACCTTTTGTGCATTTCGTCTTGTGAATACAACTAGCAATGATTGTAGGGGAGATACAGAGACCCGGTATGGTGCTACCTTTAACCAGTGACATTTACCTGCCCATGATCAAACGACTCCAATCAAAACGCATCAAAGCAAGACAACACGTTACCCACCTTTCCTAATGAACTCGACCCGGTATTTGGTTTTTACTTCGTTAGTAGGTGATAGTTGGTTTGATTTACCTAACATAAGTTTGAGTTTCACTTTACCCCCATATTTACTGCAATAATCTCAGCATCCATTGCTAAGATGGTTTTTACCCAGAGTGTCTATACCTTTGTGTTAGAGTATTCGTTTGTATACCGGTTTATAACTCTATCTCTATTTGCTCTGTCATTAGACTTTTATATCTCTAAATGTCTCGCAATTTATTATGAATCTCCTAAACTTATACTCTAATTAATCTCTGTTTGGTTTATTCTGTGTTACGCATAATACATCTCATCAGTCTTCGATAAAAAATAAATCTCATTTATTTGTAACAGTTGCAAGCACCGCTTGAACTTCCTCGTGTACACAAAGTTGTAAATAATTTTAGTTAGTGACTCAGCAAATCATATTTTTGTGTATTTTTTTTGTCATCGTAATGAAAAGGTTTATGAAATTACGTTTTATTATTATCAAGCATTCAGTTCTATGTACAAGACAATATAATATGAAAGATTTCATCAAGCAGAAAAGGTGGCAGCACATTTTACTCTTGACTTATTTCATGGCCAGCATCTGCCTTGGCTTGTCAGTGTTCTTTCTTACTGGTGTTTGATAAAGTCTCTCCTGAGCAGCCAGGGGCGAGGCCGGTGCCAGCTGTAACATGCGGTATATTGTCTGGTTAGCTCCCTTTTCTTATCAAACACTAACTTTGCAATCATCCAGGTGTAATGTGCTTGCTTGATTTAGCAATTTTAATTGATTCTATGTGAAGAATACAGTCCGACTGTTAATTTTGTCGTACGATTGCTCACTGGCAATGAGCCTGTAAGCGATTAGAGTTGTGTTATTTTCATCCACTGACCTGATCTTGTCGTTCTTTTTCTTCCATCATTTTCATGCCTTTCCTCTCTTGTACCCAATTGGCTGTCTGATTGGTGAAACTGGCCTTCAATGCTTTATGCTGCTTTTTCTCATTCTCAAATTTCTTATGTAACTCCTGTTTAGCTATATCACACCTCTGCAGGCTGTGCTGTGGACAATATAGTGCAGAGATAGGACAACTCCTTATATAATACTTGAGCGTGTTAGTAAAGCTGGTTAGCTAACTTAATATAAAAACAATACTGTTTAATATTTCAAATTTCTTAACGTATGATAGATTGCCAGTTATTCTCTGCTGATAGCAGTGTTGTTGTACAAGGTCAGTGGCAAAGTGAGCACCACTTACCATTGCCTCCTCTCTATCTGCCTCAGCTCTTCGAGCTTGCCTTAGGAACGCTCCATTGTCTTCTTTCAGTCGACTTATTTCCAATTTTAAATGTTGATTTTCTTCTGTCAGTATCTGGAAGTAGTTCAAAAATCTTTTGTCAATTTATTGTTTGTTAGCTATAATTTTGATATAAGGTCAATAGCGATAATGATGTCATATTGATGGTGATAGATGACCCAGATTCGATGATCAAAGCACAAAAACTATATTTAAAACCATACCAGCCCTTCAATATGTAACTGTTATTCAGACTAACCTCATTTCTACGAATTATTTCATTTGGTGTTTGTTTTTTCTTGTCAGCTCCAGGAGCCCGTCTCATCTTGGCTGGGTCTCCACCCTGTCTATGATACATCTCATCATACCTGTCTATCAGCTCATTGGCCATCTTTAACTGCTCTGCACACTCATTGGCTTTCTTCTCCGCTACAAGTCAAAATTGATAACTTATTTATATTTTGACACATTTCGCTGACATGAAAAGAGACCCGATGACACTAACGGGATAAAACATCATTTGTTGTGAGCCTTCACCTTGTAAGGCCTTTTTCTCATACACATTGGCTAGGTTAGAGAGAGTTGTCTGAGACTTTTGTTGATCTTCAACTTGTTTCTTGAACACTTGTTGGCATTTTTTGAGGTCTACTTTCTTCTCATGCAACTCCAACTCTTTTTTGATATTCTGATTTTGAGAGTGAATTTTTCTCATCACATGAGCTTTAAATTCGTAGGCAATATCTTGTTCTTCTGGCGTCAGCCTAAAGTCTGCTCTATAACAAGCGAAGTCTAGTGTAATGGCAGCAATCAATTTATTGATTAGCATTTGGCAGCACTTTTATTAAAAAAGAGTTGGTAAATAAGGACCCCAATCGTTTTTCTCAAAAATTTTTTGGTTTTATAAACAACTCAGACTACATTGGCAAAGGTGGCGCTCCGAAATATACAAGTAAAATTGATTTTTTTTTTTGTATTATATAAAATACATGGTATGTCTTGTTCGCCTACTTAATTAAAACAAAAGGGAAAAGACTGCCCCGAAAACATGAATACAAAAGTTGGTGATAAATGATGTAAATTTACTTTGACAAAAAATTCCAATTAGCTTTTCGTGTTTTCTTTGAAACAGTTTAGCATTGCAAGACTCTTTTAGCTATGTTGTAATGAATACAAATGTCTACTCTTAAATTTGGAGTTGTTTGCTTCCTTTCACTCATTTGATCCATGAAATGCTTGCAACTTCTCACAGACGCATTCTTGTTAGTTCATCATAGATTCAAACACATAAATGTGTGTTTTCTTGTGTATGTTGGATCTATACAACATGTTATAATACTAATAATTTCACTCACGCAAATGCGCTGACATTTTTCTTGCTGCCATCAGCTGATTTTGCTGCCGCCCTTGACTTGTGTTCAATAGTTTCTATTTCTCTTTGCAACTACAACAACATTTTTGTCATGTAAACAACTCTCATGGCGAAATAACATTACAACTTGTCCAGTCTTGCATTGGAGTTGTCTACACAATATGACTGCTTGGTATAAGGTGACATCTATCTTGTGAATTGGCTAACACATGATTATATGGTACCTTGAGGCATAGAGCGTGTGTAGATTTTAACTCATTGTTTATGACTTCTTCTATTTCTCCTTTAGTCTTTCGGTCTTCTTCCCTTTGAAAGTTTGCGATGTGGTCCAGTAACTCATCATATTTGTTGGCTGACTCCTTCAGCGCCACCTTGAGTTGCTAAACGACAACATACTGACTTCATCAACTTGTCGAAAAGTGTTACTTTGCCATAAAAAATATGTCACTGAAATCGATCTTATGATTTTGGGTGTTACCATCGCCTTTTCAAAAGTCTTTAGCCACTATACAAAGCTAGGAGACGACGATAATGTTACCCATTAATATAAAACTTTGATTTTGTTTTACTCTCCCTTTGGACTAACTTAATAAGGTATCAAGACAGAAATTAATACACTTCAGAATGCCAACGCCAAATCTGCTGTTATAGAATATTAATTTTTTTACAGTCTTTTGAATTTGACTAATTTGTTATTTTTTACTGGAAAGATTTAATAAATATGTTCAGACTTTTATGATATCAACAATTTTTAGCAGAGTTGGCTTCTCTATAGGAGATTATTTTGTTATGATAAACATTTGTTTTAATGATTGGTCCTGAAATTACACTCCAATCTTGGAGTTGTTCTCTCTTCTATACAGACCCAATTATTCACTCCAATTTTGTATGGATATCAACTGACTTGTGTAATGTATTTGAATTAAAACAGTATCAAAACTTCATTTAGCTTATAGATTTAACTTTTATGGAAAGCATAAAAAAATAACCGAGTAGCGGACTAAACAATGATTTGGGGTAAAGGTGCGGTCACACTTTGACGATATTGCAACGAACCGTATAACTGCACCGATGCCATAACTGAGATACTAGTCAACTAGGGAGTCAATATACCGTGTGTTCATTCATGCCCGAGGTTTGCTACTGACAAGGCGATCACTTCATGGCCAATAGCATTACGAAATTCTTGAGTCAACCAATAGTATGCCGCCGATATAATTGGCAACCTATAGCTGCCAGGTCTTGCCGAAACGTGAATGCGAGCTGTAGCAAAAAAAAATATTGTGTAATTTATACGTTTCGTTGCAATATCGTCAACGTGTGACTGCACCTTAAAGGCAGATCCATTATTGATAATTATGCTGTTTAGGAGTTGTCACACCAATCAAAAGTTGATAGTGTATCATTGGTTGCTCAAGGGTAAATGTCATGATGATAATTTTTCGTCAAGATAAGTGTAAACGTTTCCAACTTTTTCGTACAACAGCTTTTACCAATCCTTCTACTCAATATCCTTTCTCGTAGAAATTCTGCAAATTTGTATAAAAAAAAGTGAAGTATGAATTTTGTCATAAAAAATACCCAAACAAATATAACGATTACTAAATTATGACTCGCATTGTGACAAATTTGATATTTCATAATATTCAAGCTTGCTATATTTTTCTAAAGGAATTTCTAACTCTTCTGTCCGACGGTCAACAACTTAATCTTACCTTAACTTGTGCATCTGACATCTTACTAGCAGATTTTGGCTTGCCTGTGTCCGCCATGTTGTATAGAAGTGTGGTTGCTAAGTAATATCAAGTGTGGCTCTCTAACGCTCATTCTACCAAAGGGTGTTGAACATTTGATTACATTAGGTTAGTTTACCTTTGTATAGCAGGTACTTACTCTACATTATATCGAGGCATATAAGCAGTCAATGCTCTTTGATAAAACCTATTGATTATTGTAATCCTAGATTAATTTTATTGTTCATATAAAACTGCAGACTGCATGCTTGTGATGTTGATAAATGGTATTATACAATAGCGACAGCTCAACATTAAACTTTAACATGACAAGTTACTAGTAGTAGAAAAGATTAATTGTGTGTTTGTGTTTAAACTTATAAATTCGGTGAGTTTGTTCCAAATCGGTGCTAGCACAATTATAGCATCAACATTAGTCGCTAGTAAATGAGACATTACCAAAAACACAAACTTTTTGCGATTCATATATAACCCCGTTTGTCACTCTGTTATAATTGCCAACAATCTTTAATTGGAAAAAGAATTTCGAATAGTTTTTCTGAATGAATTTTGATTTAAGTGATAAACAAAAAAAAATTTCAAATGTTTATTTTTTCTTTCTGTAGATTTCAATCAATGCAAAAAAAACTTGATTCTTTACACTCAAAATTAAGTTAACAAGATTTATATATTAGCTTATAGTTTACTTCTTTGTGCACAAGGTACAAGGATGCAAATAAAGACCATTACGAAAGTCAACAAATAATACTCGTCAGCTTTTACCCTCTTAGTTTTAAAGCAGTTTTACCTGTGGGTGACATAATACCACTGCATCACAAAACCAATCATTCACCAATGTGACAGCAAAAACAAATATACTGTTTACCCAAGATCAATCTAAGATTATTTTCTTAAAGTTAAAAGATTAATTGTATTGGTTATTTGGCGAGTGCTCACAAGTTTGAGTGATATAATGAAAGGTGAAGGTTTCTCATTACGTTAGCAATAATTTATAACTGCAGAAAAAATCAGTTTATGATTGGCAACTAACAAAATTATGTAAAACTTCTTATGATATAGATCTCTAAGGCACAAGTATTATAAAAGTGAAAAAATAGCTGATGCAACAATAATAATCTACAATTAAAGATTTAATTACAAAATAGAAAAGAGTATTACACCAGCCACACAATGATCTCTACAGAACTCATTAACAAAATCCACAAGTTTCTCTGCAGTAAACCCAAGTAAAGTTGAAGAGGCTGTGCGTGTCGTTCTCAAGGTTACAGCCATTGAGTGTCTGCCAAGTGTAACAGGAGTAATTGGAGGCTCTGTCGTAGCAACTAGGAGTTGGAGTTGTCGTCTCCAACGAAGCTTGTCTTTCTGGACAGTCTAATATAGGGCAGCAGTGAGGATAGACAGCAGTGTCATTGGCTGAAAAAGTATTATGGCTGTGATGACCACTAAGCATTGAATTGCTGAAGACAAGTTACAAAACTGTGTCCGATTGGTTAAAAATTTAGCTCCCATTTGCTTTTTATATGAAAAGAGTACCTCCCAGGAACTTTCAACGATTTTAATCATTTGAAACAATAATACTTTAAGATATGTAATCGTTTTATAATTGAAACTGATAGCAACTTGCATTTGGTTTTATTGGCAGATGGGCAATGCTCACTGATAAAAAGGCGACAAACGTAAATTATTGTAATTCTAGGAGATCATTAAAAGTTCAACATCGACTGTGATGCGTAATCCTGAGCGGTTGATCATTTCATACTAGAAAGACTACCTGTCACTGCCCCCCCCCCCCTTACCCTACAAGGAGCTAAGCTAGATGAACAATATATCGACTGACTTACTAGCAAACACGCAGTTGTCAGGGTCTGGGTTTTCTGCCTCTAGTGGTTCTCTGCAAGATGACTTAATAATAAAGTTCGCACTTGAAGCCTGCAGTGTATAAGACAAACGGGTGAGATGTACGTACGTCCAGACCGCAACTGTTCAAAGTCAAAATTTATTGAAACAACTTTTGAAGAAATGGAACGGCGTAAAGCACAAGTTATAACATTCTTTGCCAAGATTTATCAATTGCACTTATTTAGTGAGAGACAACTGATGTTGGACAAAAATGAATGTCGACAAGAATGAATGTTGAGAGACATAGAATGAACATGAACACGTCATGGAGTGAACTTTGACAAGCTCGGAATGAATCTCGATTAGGTTATAAACAAAAATATTGTGATGTTCATTCTCAAACAGTGTTGGTATTCATTTTTAGCAGCATAAAAAAAACTTCATTTCGACGTTCGTTCTAGTTGTTGTCTTTCTTGACAAAAACCGGAATAATGACATTGATGATACAAATGTCAGAATGATATTTTATATGTCGGCTTGTACGAATGTTGATATTTCCTAGAATAAACATTGAAATACTTTTCTCTATGGCACCGTTATCAAAATTTTCAGAGGTGTGCCTGCATCCATTCTTGTGTACACTTATTCCAATATTCCCGATATTACATTTATCAGAATATGCAAAAACTAGTGATAAAATTATTTTTCAGAAAAGTAATCATTGTGCTGTTGAAAAACTATTTTCACAAAGCTCACAGTTGAAGTTGGAAAGTAAACAAACTAGATATGCGCTTAATTACCAACCTTGAAGCAGGTATAGCTCATGCATTCACCATTATTGGTCCATTCATCCAGATGATTGTATGCATTACCAACTGCGTCTGTACACTCCCCTCCATTGGGAATTTCTTCCTTGGAGAGAACTCGGCTGCTGGTGAACCAGTATTCATTCAACTGTATTATAAAAATAACATCCTGACTAATTTTCCCTGGATGTAGTGTTTGTGTACTTCATTTTATTTTTATGTAAGTTTTTTGAATTTGACAACTGCAGCGATATATGCGAAACAAATTTATATATTTTATGTTGTAATGGTTGGTAATAATATAAAACTGAGTAGTCTTATGGTCTATTTAACATAGGGTGGCACGATTAACATACACATGTTATGTATGATCAATATAAGGGCATCTGGTCTCAGCTTGGTTTTGATATATCATGGCAGTAAGAGAGAATGGACCTAATTAATTGATAACAAAAAAGTATTTAATTATTATTATTTCTATTTATTTTTAGGCATTGAAAGTGCTAATATCTTGGCTCTACGAGTTATTCTGCATAAAGTTATACTAAGTAGCAGTTTAAGCTGTTTATATAAGGAGTAAATTATGGCAAAGTTTCAGCAAATAGCCAGCAGAGATAATCTATTTACAGCAAAATCATTATAAGCAACAACTCACATCAACATGTGTGCAGTATACTCCCAAAACCGCATAACATATAGTCACAGCACAAAGTCTATATAGTGTTGATTGTTGCATAATTTTAACCTCCAAAGTACAATGGAGCAGATTGTGCTATATCTTTGTGAAGTAACTAAAAGTAGAGCATAATTTCTCAATCGAATAATAACTATTTGTCAAACTGCGAATTTTTATCTTTCAAAGGCGGCCATTTATTTATGTTTTGTGTTGCTGGTGAAACAGGTTGCTTATTGGACAAATGGATTTTTACTGCCTTGCCATTGGTTATCTGATTCTATTTGTCGACATGTTTACAAGAGAAAACAACTCCGAATATGTTTGTCAGTCTTGTTACGCAATAACCGGATTTTAAAAAGCGAAACCACAGCATAGTAAAACCAGCAACAGAAGTACACCGATTTTATCTCAGACCTAGTTTTATTGAGGTCATTCTCAAGTGAGACCGACGGATTGAAGTTACATTTTGACCCAGTATTTTGTGCGTAACACTTTCAGTACAACACTTTTGAATGATAATAGAAGTGAAAGCAAGCAAATGCAAAACATAATAATGTGGTTGGATTCCAGTCAGTATTATTATTTATCCTTATGACAATCATGCCAAAACGTTCCATTTCTTAGCCAAATAAAATTAGATTTATGCCTGTTCTACAACTCTGGGCGAAATGGAGTTTTGTTGGTGAATAGACTATCATTAGAGTATTATTATTAATTTAAATTATTATTTATATTAATTAATATTATTATTAATTATAATTATTTTATAATAAATAATTATTATTATTCATTCATCGATCATAATAATATAAATATAATTAATAATGATAAAAATAATCATCATAATTAATTCATTCATTGAATAATTTGTTGATCACAGCAAACTAAACTAACTTAGACTACTATTTATTATTATTATTATTACATTATTATTATTATCATTATTATTGCAGTTATTATTATTTATTTATTACAACAATAATAATAATGAAGATCATCGATCATCATTGTTATTATTATTATTATGATTATTATTTATTAATCAAAAAAATATTAATAATAATAACAATAATAATATTCAATATTATAATTATATATTTATTAATTAATAGTTAGTTTAATTGATTGTTGTTATTGCATTGTAACTTGTATTGTTTCTTGTTTTGATTAGTTTATTAATAATAATAAATGGCGTCCACAAAACCATTATTATTATTGAGTTCATAGCAATAATTATAATAATAAAATAATAATTAATTGATAGTAATAATAATAATAATAATCAATCAGATTAATATTATGAATGATTAATAACATTATTTGTTTATCATCATGATGATTATTATTATTATTATAATGATAATAATAATCGTTTGTAAATAATTAATTTAACAATGCAATGAATGATGATAATAAATACTGTAACTTTTAATGATGATGATATGATAGTCACAGTGGTTACTATTTTTTTTACTTGCGTTAAATTTATCACTACACCTACAACAACAGCTAACAACATCATATTAATTATTATTATCATTTATTACTTATTTATATACTTCATCATATTATCAGGGAGGATGGTGGTGCGGGAACATTATGATTATTGTGATAAATCTTTTAGCTCCCATTCACATCATCATCCAGGCTAACTTAATTCTTCATTTAACGAAACTACGGGATGATGTTCAATAATTGTAACATGATGCTACCAAAATCTGTTAGAAAATCAGCTTGATCTCGAGCCTGTCTCATATACGCGTAGCGTAGACTATTAGTCATGTAACTCGCATTAGTGGATAGATACCAGTAGCGCATTGACTGGTTATAAGCCCCAAAAAATGATCAATATGATAATGAAGTGCTAGACAATATTAACTTATTGTTGCAACCCAAAGTTATGAATTTAGAGAATGTTGTGCCCGAATTAACAAGGGTGTCTTTTTTGGCTTAAAGCTACCATAGCAATGCTTTGCATTTTAGGTCTAACAACAAAAACCAGAGATAGATCGCTCCAAGTGTAGGCTTCTTCAGCATGATACTCTCTACATAAACAACTCTGCTTCAACTAGTGCTGATTCTTTAAGGTATCACAACTTTCAGTTCTTTACATAAAGATGCCGCGCTACGCCATTAAAATTGCTAGGGAACCAACTTTTCGAAAGTGCTTTCATAGGTTGTTAGCAATTATTTTCATCTCAGAGTGGCTGTTCAAGAGTTATTATGCTAACTTTTTGTTTACAGTGACAGTTTCTAAATTTATCAAAAAAATTCTTTTGTGGTTCAAATCCGAATGCCCATGGGTGATAGAATGGGTTGTAAAGGAGGGCATCCTATCTAATCCTATCTGATGTGTAGGACCTGCGCTAGTAAATAAAGTTGCCAAATATTACATCTCAGATTCACAGAAATGCTGTTTCACATGCAATGACAATAGACAGTTATTTTGGACTATCAATTTTTTCATAGCGACTCGGAACGATTTGCATTTCAAGATGTCTAAATGCTTTCTAAACTGACCAAATACTTTCAACGTTTTGTCAAATTGTTCATACACTAAAAATACAAACCAATTTTTTGGTCCACTTAATTGGTAATATATCTCAAGTGCACGTATGATTGGTAGTTTTTTTTTACTGAACACTGATGAAAGAATGTTTAATGAAATAATAAAAAACAAATTTTTTCATTTATTCAATTTTTATTATTACAAATAATCAATCAAAATGTTTCATAATCTGAAAAGTCAATTTTAGAGAATATATCCAACATTCGTTTATATGGTTGGTTTGTTTTATGTCTGTTGATCATTACTTTTATGTTAGATATTTTAAATAGAGGCTATAGAAAATGAGGGCGACTGTTTTTTGTTCGAAAGCTATGCATGTTGCGAATCTTTTGAACTTTCTCAAAATAGTTTAAAAAATTTTTAAACAATTTAGACTATCAAAATGGTTCACACAGTTTGTAAATAGCTCATACTGTTTATAGAGCTTTTTTATGGTTTGTACTTTTCCAAACCATTTGAATCATTTTGAAGCATCTGATTATCTACCAAATAACTATACTTTTTGAAAGTTTTCACTGTTTTTAAACAGGATGTACTGTTTTACTGCATGGAATTCTGCAACTAATAAGGCGATAAGCCAACTTTAAGATACGGTTTATTAGACTATTTACTGTATTCACCCAATTATTTTCTATGTGAAAGGACGCAAGCGTCTAGGCTATTTCAAAATCATTTATACGCGTTTTAAAGTGAAAGAGTTTATGATATGAGCCACAATAGTTTTTTAAATAGTTTTTTAAAAACTCTTACACTATTTTTCTTACAGGCAATTGTTAAGTAATAATTTTGGTGCTAGAATAGTAATAATTTAATGTACAATGAATAACTACCAGTTTGATTGCAGCGAGGTTTAAAAGCCCATAACAGAGAGTGAATACCTGTTGAACTATATTTCTGTGTAATTATATTACTGAACCGATCAATCACAAACTCGCATCATTAAAGAATATGATATCAAATTTATGATAGCCTGTAAAAGGAAGCAACAAACTTACTCAATTGTCATTTTTTTTAATTCTTTGAATGAATTGTAAACGCCTTTTACTTTCACAGATATGAATCTATTGTATGTGTAAGGTTACTGCTATCATTTACATTTGGTATCAATGCAAAACAAGTTGACGCAGGTATAACAAAAATTTTCATCTTTCATACAAAACAGTGTAGATCGAAAGCTTGACTATAATAGATTCTATTACAAATCTCTGTCTCTCAATTAACCTTGCAGCCGTGTATTGTTTATTACTATATTACTAACCTTGAGGGTCAAAATTCTTGAACATCACTTTGTTAGCCCTACTTTTTACTGTATTAGTATTTTGATTCAACTTGCTTATGTATCTTTTGTTTAGATTTGTGAATATTAAAATTAATATTTTCACCAATTCTTTCATGCGTTTTTTTTGTGTATGATGTCACTTGACGTTCTGATAACTAAAAGGTAGATGCCAACTAGTTGTGGGACACCTTCTTGTATGAAATGGTTTGATTCCAATGACAGCTAGCCATTGTTGTTCACTGTATTTCTGAAGAAACCTTTCAGGCAGGAATTGTCTACCCACAGCAGTAAACTCTTATTGCATGGCTGACTGGCATATTTCATCATTTAACAAATATGTTATCAGTTTTTAATCATAAGCTTTTTTGTTGTTTTTGTTTATCTTGTACGTGCCTATGTTGTCCTTACACACAAATCAATTCTTGACTAGACATTGTGACTTAATTATTTTGCACATTACCAGTTTCTGGGAATAAATTTCTTAAACCCATGTCAGCAATAACTAGCTCAGCAATCTCTGTGCGATGGTGTACAGCTATTTTTACGGATTATGTGAGATTTATCAATTGTCTAACACAATACTAGTGCTTGCACACTAACTAAACCAGGGATTTGCTTCAGCGCTTCTTTTTCCTCAACGTCCATAATGATTTTATTCTACACGCAACCTAAATAATGAGAACACAAACATGGCATTATTTTGTCATTAATAACCATCAGTTTTGTTTTTCTAGACAGGTGCATTCCGTTTTAGAAATATTTCAATTATACTACCTCAAGAGCTGTGATTACGACAAAGGGCGTGTACTTAATTGTATGTTAATCGAAAGCTTTGATACCGATATAATTTAATACTACAATATTATAATTTAGCCTCAGTATCCAGGTTCGCTGTTGACTTAGACACTCTTCCATATTTGCGCAAGTTATTCATATCTATTTGCTCTTGGATTTAACAGTTATATCGACATTATTCAAACACTGTTGTACCTCGGCTAGTGGTTCACTTGCATCACTAATAAGTTCGATCTAGACAGTTACACTATACAATGGTAAGTCTAACATCTGTATTATTTGTTAGAGTGTAAGTGTAGAGGTTGACTCATGCGGACGGTTTGTTGTAGTCGTTGATTAGAGCGCTCTCCAAAGTAATGGGTAACTCGGGCTCTGGACTGTCTCGTATCGGCAGCCAGGGAGGGCTCGATGATGAAGATGACGTGAATGATCTGGAGGCATTTCATACATCAGAGATTACAGTGCCAGATGAAGTCAAACCTAGAGGTCAGCATTCATAGATCATTACTTGCTTGTATTGTATCCGTACAGGTTTGAGATTTGAACCTTTTTTGTTTATATCACTGATAAGTATAAAGGATGCAGCTAGATCAAGCTCTTTTGCTAATGTAAGTATGTCTTATTCTTTAAAATTTAGTTTGGCATCGAGAGTCAGTTTCATTGTCCGTATCATATTTGTACTGTATTATATCAGCTGTACCAACAACTAGGAGAAAAAGGCTGACCCTTCAGAAACATCCATAAAAAAATGTTAAATTTAATACAATTTCATTTTCACAGTCACTAAATTCTCTGCACAATGTCACATGTCCCACTTTTATTGAAATGAGCTAAATTTTTCTAACTAGCAGTTAATATGACTAGTTGTGCATACTAAAAAAGTTGCAACTGCAGAAATCATCTACCCGGTTATGTTACCAAACAGCCTCGGAAAGATTTAAATTAATTTCACTCAAGATATTACATCTTGAGACTTTGAGAGCATTCGCCATATTTTGCTTTTTTATAATCACCACTGATTCTCGTCGGTAGTCCATTGCACAATTTACAATTTACAGTTGCAATTTTTTATCCGTTAATCTCATCTTACTTTTTCTAGGTCGTCTTGGCCTCAGGTCCAACAACCCTCACAACAAAAAGCCCCTAAAGAGTGGAAGCATGCAGTCGGCTCTCTCGGTAGATATGGAGAACCCTGAGGCAGAACGCATTCGCAGGGAGTTTGAGTTGTATCGCAAGAACAAGGAGAATGAGATCGCCAACATACAGAAGAGCGAGAAAAGGAGTACAGCAGAGAATAAACGACTTAGAGCGGAGTTACAAGCTCTGCAGGTTGGATTTATTTTGGGTTTTTAGTTACAGATTTGCCTGCCATGATGGTTGTTTGCGTTAGAGTTTGTTTTGTTTACATACAGATTTCCAATTTGTTTGTTGGCAGGAAATTATTTCACATTGATTGTTAGACGATACGCTAATGAATTATTTGTAGAGAACATGCAATAGACTGCGAGGTGAGAGAGAAGAGGCAATGCAAGCCGAACATCAGGCTATGGCAAGAGCTACGACATTCGAGAATGATAGAGATAAAGTGCAGAGACAATTCAAGGTTGGAAATAGGAAGTGCATTTCTATTTAAATTAGTTGACAGCTTTGATTAACGGATTAACGGATTAATGAACATAAAGGATTTATAAAAAAAATGTCAAGGAAATACCAATTAGATTTTTTGTGGTAAATTTTTTTTTCAACACACGAGGAAAAAGATAGGTTTCCCTGGGATATCTTATGACGCAATGTGATGTTTTCTCATCTTCCATATTGCACTGCACAATAACAGTGATTTGTTACACAACACTAATCCGAATTATTGAAATTTTTCAAGCTCTTGTCACAGATTCGAACATGTATTTTTTTTGCGAGCCAACATATCTTTAATTTATGTATAATTCTCTGGTATAACTTCATCAGTGACTCGCGCCTTATACCGACAACTAATAGTTGTCACACAACACTGTTGGTGCGCAGGATATCACTGTATTATACCACTGGGTGTGTCTCTGTAGCTGAATTGTTGGCTATTTATAGATATTCAGGGAAACTAAAGAGAAGGAAATACAAAATCTTCTACGAGCCAAGAGAGATTTGGAGGGGAAACTGTCTAAAGTAGCTCCGGATATGTTACCAGACGAGAGCCTAAGCAAGTACGTCTTCTATCTCCGCCACACAGTCAAGTCTCTCTTACAAGAGCTCGTTTTGTTATTGCTTTTGAGCATTTATAGTTTCCATTGTGTTTTTGGTTTGAATTTTTTTTATAAATATTCTAAATTTAAAGAACAAATATTAAGCGATATTCAGTTTTTCAATTTATCATTTTGAAGTTTTTGCTATTTGGTGTAAGAAGATGGAGGCACAGCAAATGCTGCTGGCCGTTCTCCACAGCTATATTGGTATGCTGTCTTTTGTAGATCGCTGTCAGAGTCCAACAACAACCCTGTGGATTGGTGGACACAGTTAGAAGCTGACCTATCCAGTGGAAGTAGTACACAGTTACATCAACCGATGGTTAGAGGTGGTGAGATGACAAGCTCACTGCTACAGCTAGAGATGTCTCAGGGGCACAATAGAGGTACTACTGTATATACTACTGTAGATGTCTATGTTACTGTATATACTACTGTAGATGTCTATGTTATTGTATATACTACTGTAGATGTCTATGTTACTTTATATATCAATGTTATTGCATATCTCTATGTCACTGTGTATACTTTACCTTGTAAAGTTAAAAAATTGTTTTTGTTGATTTTGTTTACCAAGCACGTTTGTGTTTTTTTTATTTTGTTTTGATTTTTACTTATAAGTTTCTTTTGAAATCTGGTGGATTTCTCTCAAATATTTCTCTATTTCAACATCAATTTTTTTGTGAAAATTTTGCAACATGTTGGCTTATTCTTACAACATTATTGTATTAGCTACCCTGGGGTGCCATAGAATAGAATACTAGTTACTTGAGCTTACAACGGCGTATTAGTTACTTCAGCTTACAATGGCATATTAGTTACTTCAGCTTACAACGGTGTATTAGTTACTTCAGCTTACAATGGCATGTAAGTTACTTCAGCTTGCAATGGTATATTAGTTACTTCAGCTTGCAATGACATATTAGTTACTTGAGCTTACTATGGTGTACTAGTTACTTCAGCTTACAATGGCATATTAGTTACTTCAGCTTACAATGGCATATTAGTTACTTCAGTTTACAATGGCGTATTAGTTACTTCAGCTTACAATGATGTATTAATTACTTCAGCTTACAATGGCATATTAGTTATTTCAGCTTACAATGGTGTATTAGTTACTTCAGCTTAAAATGGTGTATTAGTTACTTCAGTTTACAATGGTGTATTAGTTACTTCAGCTTACAATGGTTTATTAGTTACTTCAGCTTGCGATGGCATATTAGTTACTTCAGCTTACAATGGCGTATTAGTTGTCCAGACAGCGATTTCTGCGCATGCAACTTACTAATGGGGTTGTGACTGGAGGTATCCCCCCTTATAGAGGGCGCTGATGCACATCCAACCGAAAGATGCTAAAAGTTTTATATAGAGTACAATGCACAAATACGGAGTTATGATGTTTCAACTAGAATAAACAGGCTATTGAAATGCGATTGATATAATTGAACAAGCCACGGAATTTACAGGGCTATAGCAGATTACACCTACAGAAGTTTTTAATCACACAAGTGTAGCTATAGAGCATAATCATTAAATAACCGCGATGCGGTCAGCGATTATATACGATCGTTGGTACAGTAGTTAATAAATACGATAAGACACCAACGATAATTTATATAACGCAATGTTTATGTATAAATGGATTGTCTGGTATCTGTGGGAGAAATAATAATAATACAAGTAATCATTAGCATCTATCTACACCTCTATGAAACTATTATTATAAATGACGATAAGAATTTAATGCCGTGATAATCATTTATAATAATAAAACCAACTATTCATTTTTTTATTATAACTTATTTATTAATATAATAACTATAATAATAAGTTACTATTATTATTATTATTATTTAGTATTATAAAATTATAAGAAGAATCACATGAATAATTATTATTATTATAGTAATAACAATTCAATAATACCCATTAATAATTACAATAGCAATCATAAACAGTACAATCATAAACAGTACAATCATAATTGATTATAATAAATAAAATTAAAAAAATTAATGTTAAATAACTATAAAAAAAAATAGTTATAATAGTGATAACACGGGCATCAGATCCTTGCCGAAAAAAGTAATGGGGACGATGTGCCCGTTATTAAATGTGTTAGTAATAAATAACCTAGCGTCTTCACTCAGTTTCAATGAATAGGGTTTGTGATATTGAGAATTAGCTCTCTTTGAACTTTTCACAACCAACCGGATATTTCTGTCAGCTGTCGCTACGAATAATTTTTTATTACAGGACGTATCATCTCTGTTACTTTTTTCGGCAAGCCCTGGAGGTCCGTGGATAACAATTATAATAAATAATAATTATAAAAAACTATAAACAAATATAAATCTCTGTTGTTGCAGGTAGATTTGATGCTGCTGTCTTTAAAAATAGTAAGGTTTTTTTAGGGACATGTCATTATAGCATACGATTGACAGCGTGGAAGCTATCAGGAAAAAACTTTCTGCATGAAGTAACTATATTTTATACTACAAACGATGGTAACTTCCGGTTGGATGTAGAAAGTTCAAAGAGAGATAACTCTCAATGTCACAACCCCATTGACTGGAATTCTGTCATAACACTACTAATGTTGACAGTATTAATAATCATAATAATAATAATGATAAAAAATGCTAATAACCACGACAACAACATTAACAACAAGAATAATAATGCTGTTAGAGCTGAGCTGATGTAGCTATGTTGTATTATAGATAATTGGCAGTTTTCCAGTGAATGTGCCAATAATGCAGCTCTACAACTGTACATAACATACACCGAAGACATGCTGGACGAGCTGAATCTATTCCTCACTCAAGTCGCTCCTCAACTGCGTCAAGCTGTGGAGACTGAAGGACATTATCTCAACGTTGTCAGCTTTTCATTGGACGCTCAGGTCGGGGTAAGGGAAAGTGCATTGCTGAGCACTTTGTCTTGGCATGAAAGATTGCTAAAATATTGGTCTATATTCAAACCGTATTAACAAACGTTCTTGCTAGTACAAAAACTTACAAGTAGGAACTGGTATATTATAAATTATCGTAACATCTCCAAGGTTCATTTAATGTGTTAGTATTTGTTAAGTTTGCATGTTATCACCTGGTGAACTGCGAGATTGGTTTTGGTTAGAGATCTGTGAATTTATGTTTGGTGAGTGTAAGGATAGGCTAAATCACACACAAAACAGTCATACACTAGCCTGTCAGGCTATGAAGTCGCACAACTCAATGACAGAATAATATGTGAGAGTTTTACACGTTCTTTTGTGTATTCATTTAATTTACTGGTTTTGTCTGATCACTTCATTTTTTAATACTTGTATTAAAGTTGAAAATTTGTTTAATTTTTCTGGAGTTTGTTTAGTTGGGTGACTTTTGAAAAATTCATCAATTACTGAATAACGGTTGAAAAATATTCTTTGTATTGTTCTAAAGTTGAGCCGAAATGAGTAGAACATTGTATTGTGTTGTGTTGTATTGTGTTGTATTGTGTTGTAATGTGTTGTATTGTGTTGTATTGTGTTGTAATGTTATGTGTTGTATTTTGTTGTGTTGTATCCTGTTGTATTGTGTTGTATTGTGTTGTGTTGTGTTGTAATGTGTTGTATTGTGTTGTATTGTGTTGTATTGTATTGTGTTGTATTGTGTTGTATTGTATTGTGTTGTATTGTGTTGTAATGTGTTGTATTGTGTTGTATTGTATTGAACATGCTATCAGTTTGCGATACGTCCAACTCATTTCACTGTGATAGTAGCACATTTGGCCGTTGTTACAGAATATGAGTGAAGAAAAGACACGGTCGCTAAGGATACAGTATGCCGAACAGTCAACAGTACTTCTAGGGTTTCTTGGCATCAAATCAAATAAATTTACACCAATGGATATCCACCATGGCCACCTGAAAAGTCCTGGTAGCAAGCCAGCAATATTCTGCATGAAGTCCGTTGATACCAGGTAACCTATGGACCATTGAGTGCTCTATCTAACAGGCACTCTTCAGCTATTTGGTGATTTTATATGGATTGAGGCTATTTCTTACGTTTATTGTATTAGATCCTGTCATGTATCTGGCCATTCTAGCTGTTATTGCGTTATAATTATATTTATGTGATTTTCTTGTAGCAATGGTGACACTGAACTACACAACACTAAGACGGAGATAAAGAGAACAGCAGAGGCCAAACTATATGAAGATTACACAGATGTGGGAGAGTTGATGAGCTCTCTCACTGCAGAGCTGAAGACAAATCTACTAGCTGTACGTACTACTTAGTGCATCCTTCATCAGTCTACTGTCTGCGGGTGTCCAGTGTATGTGCTCTGTCTTTTGATAAATCTATTTCATTGAGATCTTTGTTGTTTTTTGCTAGTTTTGAAAATTACTCAAACTTGATTGACCATGAAAACTACTTCATTTAACACTGATTGTATATATTGTCGCCAAGTCAACGTTAGCGTTGGGTATAACTTGTATATGTTGGGTTGTCATATAACTTGTATATGTTGGGTTGTCATATAACTTGTATATGTTGGGTAGTTATATAACTTGTATATGTTGGGTAGTTATATAACTTGTATATGTTGGGTTGTCATATAACTTGTATATGTTGGGTTGTCATATAACTTGTATATGTTGGGTTGTCATATAACTTGTATATGTTGGGTTGTCATATAACTTGTATATGTTGGGTTGTTATATAACTTGTATATGTTGGGTTGTTATATAACTGGTATATGTTGGGTTGTTATATAACTTGTATATGTTGGGTTGTTATATAACTTGTATATGTTGGGTTGTTATATAACTTGTATATGTTGGGTTGTTATATAACTTGTATATGTTGGGTAGTTATATAACTTGTATATGTTGGGTAGTTATATAACTTGTATATGTTGGGTAGTTATATAACTTGTATATGTTGGGTTGTCATATAACTTGTATATGTTGGGTAGTCATATAACTTGTATATGTTGGGTTGTTATATAACTTGTATATGTTGGGTTGTTATATAACTTGTATATGTTGGGTTGTTATATAACTTGTATATGTTGGGTTGTTATATAACTTGTATATGTTGGGTAGTTATATAACTTGTATATGTTGGGTAGTCATATAACTTGTATATGTTGGGTAGTTATATAACTTGTATATGTTGGGTTGTTATATAACTTGTATATGTTGGGTTGTTATATAACTTGTATATGTTGGGTTGTTATATAACTTGTATATGTTGGGTTGTCATATAACTTGTATATGTTGGGTTGTTATATAACTTGTATATGTTGGGTTGTTATATAACTTGTATATGTTGGGTTGTTATATAACTTGTATATGTTGGGTAGTTATATAACTTGTATATGTTGGGTAGTTATATAACTTGTATATGTTGGGTTGTCATATAACTTGTATATGTTGGGTTGTTATATAACTTGTATATGTTGGGTTGTCATATAACTTGTATATGTTGGGTTGTTATATAACTTGTATATGTTGGGTTGTTATATAACTTGTATATGTTGGGTTGTTATATAACTTGTATATGTTGGGTTGTTATATAACTTGTATATGTTGGGTAGTTATATAACTTGTATATGTTGGGTTGTTATATAACTTGTATATGTTGGGTTGTTATATAACTTGTATATGTTGGGTAGTTATATAACTTGTATATGTTGGGTAGTTATATAACTTGTATATGTTGGGTTGTCATATAACTTGTATATGTTGGGTAGTCATATAACTTGTATATGTTGGGTTGTTATATAACTTGTATATGTTGGGTTGTTATATAACTTGTATATGTTGGGTTGTTATATAACTTGTATATGTTGGGTTGTTATATAACTTGTATATGTTGGGTAGTCATATAACTTGTATATGTTGGGTTGTTATATAACTTGTATATGTTGGGTTGTTATATAACTTGTATATGTTGGGTTGTCATATAACTTGTATATTTCATGATATAACTTTCACTTGTTGTGTTAGGTGATTGCTAAACTGAAAAAGTTGATGGTGAGTAACGCTGGTTGTATTTGATGCTGTTAATGTTGCACGTTATCTGGTTATGGTAATTGTGCTCTCTTGTTACTAATCGCTAGCTATACACGGGTTTGGTATTGTAACAATCTGCAGGTATTGAATATTCACAGATACCAATTCATAAGAACTACCACAATGCCAGAATTATATCTAGTTGGTTGTGGTTTTCACTAATAAGATTACTGAGTGATGCGTTTGAATCATCGACATTTAGCTTTGGCTGATAGAAGATTTTCTCTTATGTGAGATATAATATTTAATGCCTGCAGAGTTTAATATGCTTTGTTACTGCACAGCACATCATAGTACAAGTACCTATATGTGTACTAGCGCATGGTTTGTATACGCTTTCTGTCTTGCGTTGTCGTAGCCATATCTCACCCTCACCGCTCTACATCACTCACTTACCTGTATGTATTGTACGTAACGCTTTCACAGCTAAATAAAAGGAAGTGTTACAAGTTAAGGTCTTGCAGGAAATGGGTATCGAGGGAGACAAGGCAGACCCGAGCCAAGAGACGTCGACAGACTCTGGATTTGCCGATGTCGATAATGAAAAGTGTGGTTGCCATATTTGGGATGAACATTGCCACCTCGAGCATTTCGAAGCATTTTTTTACGCTGCTAAATGCGCGCATGAATGTGGCCTTGAAAAGGTGAGATATAGTGTGCGTGTTAATGCAGTAGTGTCACACTGTGTGGTCATATACCTTATATCTTACACATTGTCTTGTTATACCTGCAGCTGTTTGAGAGGTTAAACAGTCACATAACTGCACCAGGTCCGTCTCCCCCTCTACTTCTTACAGGATCCCCTGGGTCTGGTAAATCTTTACTTCTAGCTAAATGGTAAGTCTACCTGGTAAGTGTTCCTGGTGAGTCTACCTGGTGAGTCTACCTGGTGAGTCTACCTGGTGAGTCTACCTGGTGAGTCTACCTGGTGAGTCTACCTGGTGCAGTTGTAACTCACTCAAGTGTTGAATCCGCTCATCTCTTGAAGAACGGAACCAACTCATTCCTTATTAAAACTTGTATGCAATATCACACAGTTTTGGCTGATGCATTCCAATCGTGTTCTTGTATCGATCAAAATAATTATATTGTATTTTTTCCACAGTTCACTCTAGCGAGAAACTGTCTTACCATTACTAATGATTTGCTACTAGGAGTTGTCATCTCAACATTAATCACACTCATTTTATAAACAAACTTTATGATTCAGGATTCAACAGTACCAGGTACGTGGTAGTCCAGGAATCATCCTCTATCACTTTGTGGGCTGTAAACGTTCCGTATCTGCAGATCCTATACACATGATACGTCGTCTCACATCTCAGGTTTGTTGTATCTACTGCACTCAGTCTATAACGAGGACTCGTATGTCTGAGGTGAGAATGTTATACTCATTGACTGTTTACTGTATGTAGCTGATGCAACATGCAGTCAACCCTCCGCTGCTGACCTGCGACCCCAGCAGACTTATGGAGGAGTTCCCCAGGTGGCTAGAGAAAGTCTCTTCTAAGACTCCTGGCGGTGTTATTGTGGTCATTGATGGACTCGATAGATTTCAGGTCTGTAGCGTGTTATATGTGTGTGCGTGTGTGCGTGTGTATGGTAGCATGTGTTACATGTACATATGTGTAGGCAAAGGTTTGTGAATACTATATACATAGTTTTTTGTTGCCGATATAAGATGATTAAATTCATTCATAACCATCATCCCTTGTTTGATCGGTGTGCAGTGTAATGTCTGTATCACATCTAACATTGTGGCCGTTGCAAGATCTAATTATCATTATGTTATATGTTATATTTGTTACATAATAATTGATGTAATTGTTGGACACAGCAAGGGGAGGCACACCTGAGGTGGTTGTTAGATCCACTTCCTGTAGACTCCAGAGTTATAGTATCTGTGAATGAGGAGACGTGTGCGCCTGCATGGAAACAATGGCTCTCTCTTAGAATGGGTTAGTTAACTGTGCCCATCCCCCACCTCCACCCCTTCCCTCTCTTGTTATATAAGAGTCATTTTTGAGTTCGTGTTAGAGTTATGCTCTACAAGACAACTCCACACCCTCTCTGTAGAGCCTTTTACCATAAAGAATGTGAAAGAGCTGATGCGTGGAGAACTTCAACAAAAAGGCTGTTACTTGGACTCAGAATCTGAGGCTAAGATACTTACGCATTGTAGAACTCCACAGACATGCAGCCCTCTCTATGTAACAGTGTTAGCTAGCTGTCTAGCCAGGTGAGTGGTTATATACTCCCTATTTGTGCTTTGTACAGTATAAGTGATGTATGTATACTTTGTATAGTATAAGTGATGTTTGTATACTCTGTACAGTATAAGTGATGTTTGTATACTCTGTACAGTATAAGTGATGTTTGTATACTTTGTATAGTATAAGTGATGTTTGTATACTCTGTATAGTATAAGTGATGTTTGTATACTCTGTACAGTATAAGTGATGAAAAGAGACTGCAGCATCAGCTAGATCAATGTCTGGCAGCGGATGATGCCATAGAGCTATACCTGGTTGTGTTAGACTACATAAGGGAGACCATAGAGACTACAGACAACACTAAAGGCTGTATAAAGAAGGTTTGTACAATATTCATCTGTTCATGTAAGTCTCATCTTGTATATCAGCTAAATTGTATTTAATTATTGGATATAGTAATGATTGCATTGGAAACCAGTTCAAAATGATATATATCTATAGCATACTGTTTGCTTTCGTTATATAATGCTTATGCTCGCTTTTGATATGAGATAAAGCAATAAGATTAATCTAGTTAATCTTGTATTAATCTAGTTAGTAGTGCAGTTTGCTTTGATATGAACTTTACCTGCTATAGAGTATACATGTGTCTGTACACACAGACACATGTATACTCTACAGAGTATACATGTGTCTGTGTGTACAGACACATGTATGCTCTTATGTGTAATATTCACCTGAACAGGTGCTAAAACTAATCTATTCCTCCCGCAATGGACTCGGTGATTGGGAGTGTCTAGAGCTGCTGCCAGGCATCACATGGAACTTTTGGGCTCTGCTGACTCAAACTCTCCTCAACTATAACATCATTGTGTACAGAGCAGGCCTTATATGCCTGGCCCACGACCAGGTTAGTCCCTCCTCTGTACACATTATGTGCATGTATGTGTACTTTGAGTTGTCTTCTTTCCACCACATGTACCTCTACTTAGAGTTGTCTTCTTTCTACCACACGTATCTGTACTTGGAGTTGTCTTCTTTGTACTACACCTATCTCTTCTTGGAGATGTCTTCTTTGTACTACACCTATCTCTTCTTGGAGATGTCTTCTTTGTACTACACCTATCTCTTCTTGGAGATGTCTTCTTTGTACTACACCTATCTCTTCTTGGAGATGTCTTCTTTGTACTACGCATGTGCGCTTGGAGTTGCCTTCTTTTTACTACATGTATGTGTTCTTGGAGTTGTCTTCTTTTAACTACATATACACGTACTCAAAGCACCTTCTCTATAACATCTATTTGGAGTTGAGTTCTCTGTAACATTTGTTTGCAGTTGCCTGTTCTTTGCTCTATTTACATGTATATGGAATTGCTTTCTCTTTATAATACCTTCAAGTTGTCTTCTCCACAGTAGGACGTAGTGGCTCCAGTTTTTACCATGCTTGTTGTTAATTGATTATTTATTAATTATTGTTCTTCACACCTGTCTACCAGTGAAATGTGTAGCGAATGCTGGATGGTGTGCCTAGTAGCTATCGAAATGGCTAGAGTAATGTATGGAGCGTTGATAACTTGTTACGTTAAATGGTAACTGTCCCCATCAAAGCTTTGGTGGTAACTAGCACAAAGTGAAATTTATTTTTCTATCTTTCCCAAGGCCATTTTACAGCTAGCTGTTATCGTGGATATTTAGATGAAGTCAAATTTGGTACAATGATGTCTACACACAGATAATTTGCTACAATGATGTGTACACACAAATAATTTGGTACAATTATGTCCATTCAGATAACTTGATGCAATGATGTAAACACAAATAACTTATACTGCTATATATACACACAGATAAGAGCAGCTATAGAGATCAAGTACTTCCCGCGAGCAGACGAAGGCAAACAACTAGCCATCTGCAGAACTGTGCTCGTGGAATACTTTGCTAAATTCCTGTCCCCAGGTTGCGTTACATGTCGGGTGGCTGATGAGCTCCCCTGGCTATATCAACAGTTGGGTAACAAGGAGAAAGTGAAAGAGTCTGTACTCTGTCTTTGTGTCTTTCTATTGTTGTATGTGAGGTAAGGATACAGCTTTCTTTCACCCGGTGAGATGGTGAACTTTATCTGAATAGACTTGACCGTGCAGTATATTGTATCTTGAAGGAAAGTTATTGATGTGGCATTGATACTTGTGTTGTCTTCGCACTTCTCAGTAAACATTGTACAAAACATATATATCATTTGTCACCAGGGGGCGCTGCAATGAGATTATATGCTACTGGCAGTATACAGGCATCGATAAAAATCAAATGGCTGAGCTCTATCTTTCTACTACCCAAAAATTTGAATCCAGTGAGTTGTCTCCCCTATCACGCTTCATGTTTATTATTACACACTTTGGTGAGCTGGCAAGGGTTGATGAGGAAGTCATTGTTTGGTGTGGTGTGTTTCTGCAGTGGTCGGCAAGTTAGAGTCACTCACACTAACCAAGATGTCTGATATATACGAGGCAGAGGGCAGGTTTCTACGTGACCTTGGCATGCTAAAAGAAGCCTGCAATCCTTTACAAAGGTCATTGGAGTTAAGGGAGACAACTCTAGACCCCGACCATCCACGAGTAGCCCAGTCTCTGCATCTGCTAGCCTGGTACAGCCATTTAATTCTCCTTTGTTGTTTCATAGGAGAACTTTTGGGTGATTTAACAAACAGTGTGAGCTATATAAATGTTATACAACACAGAGATTGTGAACTTGTGACCTTTATGCATGTTGGTGTGTATTTTATTTATTAGTGTGCACGCTCAGTGGAACAAATATCCTGCAGCAGAGAGTCTATACAAGCAGGCGTTAGATATATATCAGAATGCTTACGGAGCTGATCATATTACGGTTGCTAAGGTACTTGTCCCTGTTGTTTATTGTTGGTGTCCTTTACGCTACAATTTTTATAACTTTTGTATTGCTTTTTTTTATTTTATATTGTTTTCTTTCTTTTAAACAAAATTATCTGTTTTTTTTTCATTCACTTGTAGGAGTTGGATGCTCTGGTTGTTCTCTATCAGAAACAAAACAAACACGATGTGGCAGAGCCTTTGAAGAAACAGGCAAATCTCATCAGGAAGAAAAACAGAGTTCCACAGATCAGGTGAGTGACTAACGCCCTCTTGATTTATCTTAACTGAAAATGCTGATCAAAATATTTGGCTGTTCTTAGACCTCTTTAGAATACAAATCTTTTGTCAGAAAGCTCGGGCAGTGTACAAAACGTATCTCACCAAATAATAGAAAACCAACTATAATCTCATTTATGAAAGTTGTAGGCCGCGCGCGCTAAGTAAACTATTATATTATAATAACAGTTAATGAGTAGCCATAAGTTGATTATAAAGTGCTGCCAAGGTCAGGACATGCTGCCATTTGCATGCATGCAGCTCCACCGTATCGCTGATCTTTTTAATGACTCTAATATTAGATTATTATCACAAATCCTCGTGAACCTGTTGGGAATTCCTTATATGTGTCTGTCTTATTTGTGGTTGGTAGCGGACTTTTCACAACCAGTTACATAATAATGATAATTTGAATTCAAGTACTATGCTGTCCGTGACTTAACCAATAATGTGAATTCGAAGCTTGTATAGTGCTTGAAAAACAACTTGTGAATGTTTGTATTTTGTGTTGGGTTGAGCTGTCAGCATAGAATGATATATTTTACGCAACACACCGATATATAAGTTACACACAACACACATATATATGTTACACACACAACACGCATATATATAAGTTACACACACAACACACATATATATAAGTTACACACACAACACGCATATATATAAGTTACACACACAACACACACATATATAAGTTACACACACACATATATAAGTTACACACACACATATATAAGTTACACACACAACACACACATATATAAGTTACACACACACATATATAAGTTACACACACAACACACACATATATATAAGTTACACACACAACACACCGATATATAAGTTACACACACAACACACGCATATATATATATATAAGTTACACACACAACACACACATATATAAATTACACACACAACACATATATATAAGTCACACTGCACTACCCATATATACATAAGTTCCACTACACATACTCTATATATTGTGACCAAGCCTGCTAAAGCAAGTGCAGATTTGTAGACCAGAAAGAATTACACAGATGGAGATAATAGAAGCAGAGCTATTCTCGTTATGAAGACTCCTTCAACAAAGCCAGAAATTACACTTTCTACAATAAGCACATTGTAATATTAATAAAGGTCAGGCTTAATGACTAAACTTAGGAAAATCAGATTTCCTGAAACTGTTGATTTGTATCAGTTTTAGAGCAGCGTTAGGCATTTAGGCATTATTGTGATTCATTGTTTTGATGCTTGGCAAGGCAATTGAAACTGCAAACGAAGGAACATTTTTTATATGTTTTATCTTGTTACATATAACATAGTCTTGGCAAAGTACTGCATTAGCTATTTTTTGTACCTTTAAAAAAAATTTCTGTTACTCTGGTTACGTAGCTGTATGTTTTTTTCTTTGCTACAGCTGACAATTCTTTCTTGGTTTGCCAGCAGCGGCTAAGAGCCTATGAGGTGTAGTTTTTGCTGTTTGTGGATAACTACTTGATTGTGAGTCTATCTTACATTCATGTCACTGTTTTATGTTTGATTCAACCTCTAAAGGTAGCCAAATAATCCATTAGAGTTTACAGGAAGTTGAAGTTGGATACAATCAAATATTATTTCATTACTTCATAAAACTACAACGTGAAAACTTGCTGGAGAGTCATGTTACATAAAATTCAGAAATACCTTCAATTTAGTCAATAAATTGCAGCAAATTAAAGCAGCACACCAGATATGTATTGTCACTTTCTACCGACAGAGGAGATCATGTCATGTAATATTTACACCCGTTTGCACATATATAAAATCTACCCCACATCAATGGTCTAAACTTGAAAAAGAATACCCCGACAGTGAAAGAAGTCACTGAATCATTTACATTTGTTAATTTTTTATGCATTCCTACTGCTCATCAAAGAATTCAATATAAACCTATTCAACTATACTAAAAATCTTATAATTTATTATTTTATCTCTGTCAGATGTCTAAAATTGTGTGAGATGACTAAGAAAATGATCTAAAAGGTCCAAGTTTGCTGCATTAGAATTTTATTGGCTTTCATTATATTGTTATGGAAAAGATTTATGAAGTTGTTTATATTAATATATATAGTCAAGTTTTGCTGATTACACATTTCATTTGATATAAGTCTTATTGTTAGTTTTTGTCATTCACAAGATCCAATAGATAAACTCCAGCTAAAATGACATCTCTCCGGCGTTCAGTGTCATGTAATATCTACAGAGATGAAAACTTTACTAATGCATGACTACTAAATAATACACTGCCCATAAAATTACACATTGCATACATTGCATTGTATACTCTGTATTATACAGTACACCAATGATTTTCATGCCGCTGCTAATTCATGTAATTACTGTAAATTCCTCACAATTTCTTACTGAATAAAGAGGTTGTGCCGGTTAGAAGCCACAAAAGGTGGGTAGGTTATGAAGGAAAATATTATTTATTATATTGTTTTAAGTAGTACTTGCTGTGTAGTGATAATAATATTATAGATAACATATAATTTTTTGTAACTGACAAATGTTTTGTGTGATTCACATGCAACTGTTGATGCTAAAATATTTCACTTTTATATTTTTTATTTTCACTTAATTATCAAGCCTCTGAGTGTGTACTGCTCCCACATTACTACTTACATGACTGAGTGTGTACTGCTCCTACATTATTACTTACATGACTGAGTGTGTACTGCTCCTACATTACTACTTACATGACTGAGTGTGTACTGCTCCTACATCACTACTTACATGACTGAGTGTGTACTGCTCCTACATCACTACTTACATGACTGAGTGTGTACTGCTCCTACATTACTACTTACATGACTGAGTGTGTACTGCTCCTACATCACTACTTACATGTGCTGGTATAAAACAACCCTTGTAGAAGTTATCTAAGTAGATGCTTGCTGGAGGTGGTTGGTGTATAATTTGTATATATTTGCTTGCTTTCCTTTGTTTGTGTGAATAGTGGCTAGTCACTGATATGTGTTAGCTAACTAACAAAGAGGGCACAAATCCCACTTTAAGAGAAATGTTTGGAAGTAAAGTACCAATATACATTTTCTACTGCACTAAGTGAGGCTTTTACTTCTGTCACTTCATTGTAGCACCGATGACTGTGAGAATATCAGGAGTTCTAGCTTCAAGAACAAACGTAACAAGGTACAGTTGGGAGAGCTGACTATGGGCCCCGATTCACCTGATTTAGCTACTAAACTGAACGAGTTGGGAGTGGTGTACTATGTACAGAGCAACCACAGGTAATCTCTTCATCTGTGTCTTATACTCTTACTCATGTGTACAATATGAGTATTCATTTTTTAGCATATGTTATTGTTGTTTTACATGTTGATCATCTTATGAATGTTTTAGTACTGCGGAGAATTTCTTCAAGCGATCGTTAAAGATGAGGCAGCAGTTGCTGCCGAGTGATCACCCAGATATTGGCCAGTCATACAATAACCTAGCTGCTCTCTATTATGACCAGAAGGATCTAGAGAAAGCAGAACCCCTTTATGACAAAGCTCTGCAAATAAAACTCAAGGTATATCTAAATATATAAACGTAAAAGACATCAGTTTATATTTCTGTCTGTGTGTCTGTCATTCCAAGTAAATAGATGCCTAAACTGCTGAGAGAAATAGAAACTCGTGTAGAATTCCTCATCAGATTATTGTACTGTATTAAATACTGCTCTACTATATATATTATTTTTTCTCAAAGTGTTTTTGTTGTTGTGTCAATTCTCACTACTGCTACTGCTGAACATGGTGGGTATAGAGCAAGGTGGAGGGTGAGGAGCTGGGCAGGCAAGCTGGCATAATGATATTTGAATACGGCTGGTAATACTCCTAGTCTGTTATACAAGCAAAGTACTTGGTGGGCTGCTAAACAGTTCTTTACATCCATATAGTTTTATCAGGTCTTAATGCAAAGAAGTATATATATTACATTATAGCCTGGGGCCCACTGGTATAATTATTATGTACCACGATATTGCCACAGTACAGAAAGGTATTACCAGAATATGTGTTATATATAATGGATGGAGTATTCCTACATTCAGATAAATAATACACGTTTGGGCACCATACAATTAGTAAGAAATATTGGTTGAATATCTTTCACTAAATGCATTATTTTATGAGGCGACCTCAGTGATTTCACCAGCTACGACCCTCAGCTGTTACTTTGGCTTTCAACTGTTTAGGTATTGGGTGTATTTTACAGTTTTAATTGCATATCTCAAACATGACCCATTCCTGCTCTTTCTCATGTGAATTGGAGTCCCCCCCCCCCCCCCCCCCCCCCAACATATTGCATATGCATTACATCAGCACATCATGATTATTTTATTTTATAAATGCACTGGCAATATTTAAAATGTGAGTATGGTTGGCCGATTAGCTCAGCTGGTTAGAGCGTCAGTCTAATAAGCTGAATGTCATGGGTTCAAGCCCCATATTGGCCCAAGTTTTGATAATAAACATTTTGTGTCATCCCAGTGGAGCACTTGATATGTAGTAAATGCATTCATAGTGTTCCAGAGCCGCTGTCAGAGGCTGTAGCAGGGTTCAGCAAGCCTGTTACTACCCAACAAAACCGAACTGGTGTGGAGATCATAGCCAGTGCTGCTCTTGCTTGTTGTATGTATTTGGGTCATTTTGCCTGACAGGAAGTGTTTCAATAACACCTTAAAATAGTTTCAGAGCTTTTGTGGTTGCTGCAAGACAGGATCTATTTGCTTTCAGTAATATATTTCATGTACTGTTACTGTTACCGTTACTGTTACTGGTACTGATATTGTTACTGGTACTGGCAGAAAGTGACGAGTTGGATGTCCACATCGTGTTCTTTGAATGCTGAATACGTAAAGTTTATGGGATTGTCTCCTCTTACTTTATTAAATCATAACGTGTATTGTTGTGTATTGTAGGATATATTGTTGTACATTGTGGTGCATACTGTTGTACAATGTAGCATATACTGTGGTACAATGTAGCATATACTGTTGTACAATGTAGCATATACTGTTGTTCATTGTAGCACTATGGAGCAGACAGTAAACAAGTTATATCTATCATCAAAAACTTGGCCCCAGTTTGTAAAAAGTTACATAAATGGCACAAGGCTGCTCCTTTGTACAAACAGATTGTGGAGTTTCGTGAGGCTTCGGCTGGAGAGAAATCTGATCCATCATTGGCTACTGCTTTAGTTAACTTAGCTGTTATATATTGTCATATGGTGAGTTATATATTAGTTAACTTAACTGTTATATATTGCCATATGGTGAGTTATATATTAGTTATATATTAGTTAACTTAACTGTTATATATTGTCATATGGTGAGTTATATATTAGTTAACTTAACTGTTACTTATTGTCATATGGTGAGTTATATATTAGTTATATATTAGTTAACTTAACTGTTATATATTGTCATATGGTGAGTTATATATTAGTTAACTTAGCTGTTATATATTGTCATATGGTGAGTTATATATTAGTTAACTTAGCTGTTATATATTGTCATATGGTGAGTTATATATTAGTTATATATTAGTTAACTTAACTGTTATATATTGCCATATGGTGAGTTATATATTAGTTAACTTAGCTGTTACTTATTGTCATATGGTGAGTTATATATTAGTTATATATTAGTTAACTTAACTGTTATATATTGCCATATGGTGAGTTATATATTAGTTAACTTAGCTGTTACTTATTGTCATATGGTGAGTTATATATTAGTTATATATTAGTTAACTTAACTGTTATATATTGTCATATGGTGAGTTATATATTAGTTAACTTAACTGTTATATATTGTCATATGGTGAGTTATATATTAGTTAACTTAACTGTTATATATTGTCATATGGTGAGTTATATATTAGTTAACTTAACTGTTATATATTGTCATATGGTGAGTTATGTATTAGTTAACTTAACTGTTATATATTGTCATATGGTGAGTTATATATTAGTTATATATTAGTTAACTTAACTGTTATATATTGCCATATGGTGAGTTATATATTAGTTAACTTAGCTGTTACTTATTGTCATATGGTGAGTTATATATTAGTTATATATTAGTTAACTTAACTGTTATATATTGTCATATGGTGAGTTATATATTAGTTAACTTAGCTGTTATATATTGTCATATGGTGAGTTATATATTAGTTAACTTAACTGTTATATATTGTCATATGGTGAGTTATATATTGGTTATATATTAGTTAACTTAACTGTTACTTATTGTCATATGGTGAGTTATATATTAGTTATATATTAGTTAACTTAACTGTTATATATTGCCATATGGTGAGTTATATATTAGTTAACTTAGCTGTTACATATTGTCATATGGTGAGTTATATATTAGTTATATATTAGTTAACTTAACTGTTATATATTGCCATATGGTGAGTTATATATTAGTTAACTTAGCTGTTACTTATTGTCATATGGTGAGTTATATATTAGTTATATATTAGTTAACTTAACTGTTATATATTGTCATATGGTGAGTTATATATTAGTTAACTTAGCTGTTATATATTGTCATATGGTGAGTTATATATTAGTTATATATTAGTTAACTTAACTGTTATATATTGCCATATGGTGAGTTATATATTAGTTAACTTAACTGTTATATATTGTCATATGGTGAGTTATATATTAGTTAACTTAACTGTTATATATTGTCATATGGTGAGTTATATATTAGTTATATATTAGTTAACTTAACTGTTATATATTGTCATATGGTGAGTTATATATTAGTTAACTTAGCTGTTATATATTGTCATATGGTGAGTTATATATTAGTTAACTTAGCTGTTATATATTGTCATATGGTGAGTTATATATTAGTTATATATTAGTTAACTTAACTGTTATATATTGCCATATGGTGAGTTATATATTAGTTAACTTAGCTGTTACTTATTGTCATATGGTGAGTTATATATTAGTTATATATTAGTTAACTTAACTGTTATATATTGTCATATGGTGAGTTATATATTAGTTAACTTAGCTGTTATATATTGTCATATGGTGAGTTATATATTAGTTAACTTAGCTGTTATATATTGTCATATGGTGAGTTATATATTAGTTATATATTAGTTAACTTAACTGTTATATATTGCCATATGGTGAGTTATATATTAGTTAACTTAGCTGTTATATATTGTCATATGGTGAGTTATATATTAGTTAACTTAGCTGTTATATATTGTCATATGGTGAGTTATATATTAGTTAACTTAACTGTTATATATTGTCATATGGTGAGTTATATATTAGTTAACTTAACTGTTACTTATTGTCATATGGTGAGTTATATATTAGTTATATATTAGTTAACTTAGCTGTTATATATTGTCATATGGTGAGTTATATATTAGTTAACTTAGCTGTTATATATTGTCATATGGTGAGTTATATATTAGTTATATATTAGTTAACTTAGCTGTTATATATTGTCATATGGTGAGTTATATATTAGTTATATATTAGTTAACTTAACTGTTATATATTGTCATATGGTGAGTTATATATTAGTTATATATTAGTTAACTTAACTGTTATATATTGTCATATGGTGAGTTATATATTAGTTAACTTAGCTGTTATATATTGTCATATGGTGAGTTATATATTAGTTATATATTAGTTAACTTAACTGTTATATATTGTCATATGGTGAGTTATATATTAGTTATATATTAGTTAACTTAACTGTTATATATTGTCATATGGTGAGTTATATATTAGTTAACTTAGCTGTTATATATTGTCATATGGTGAGTTATATATTAGTTAACTTAGCTGTTATATATTGTCATATGGTGAGTTATATATTAGTTAACTTAACTGTTACTTATTGTCATATGGTGAGTTATATATTAGTTATATATTAGTTAACTTAGCTGTTATATATTGTCATATGGTGAGTTATATATTAGTTATATATTAGTTAACTTAACTGTTATATATTGTCATATGGTGAGTTATATATTAGTTATATATTAGTTAACTTAACTGTTATATATTGTCATGTGGTGAGTTATATATTAGTTAACTTAGCTGTTATATATTGTCATATGGTGAGTTATATATTAGTTAACTTAGCTGTTATATATTGTCATATGGTGAGTTATATATTAGTTATATATTAGTTAACTTAACTGTTATATATTGTCATATGGTGAGTTATATATTAGTTAACTTAGCTGTTATATATTGTCATATGGTGAGTTATATATTAGTTAACTTAACTGTTATATATTGTCATATGGTGAGTTATATATTAGTTAACTTAACTGTTATATATTGTCATATGGTGAGTTATATATTAGTTAACTTAACTGTTATATATTGTCATATGGTGAGTTATATATTAGTTAACTTAACTGTTATATATTGTCATATGGTGAGTTATATATTAGTTATATATTAGTTAACTTAGCTGTTATATATTGTCATATGGTGAGTTATATATTAGTTAACTTAGCTGTTATATATTGTCATATGGTGAGTTATATATTAGTTAACTTGGCTGTTATATATTGTCATATAGTGAGTTATATATTAGTTAACTTAGCTGTTATATATTGTCATATGGTGAGTTATATATTAGTTAACTTAACTGTTATATATTGTCATATGGTGAGTTATATATTAGTTAACTTGGCTGTTATATATTGTCATATAGTGAGTTATATATTAGTTAACTTAGCTGTTATATATTGTCATATGGTGAGTTATATATTAGTTAACTTAGCTGTTATATATTGTCATATGGTGAGTTATATATTAGTTAACTTAACTGTTATATATTGTCATATGGTGAGTTATATATTAGTTATATATTAGTTAACTTAGCTGTTATATATTGTCATATGGTGAGTTATATATTAGTTAACTTAACTGTTATATATTGTCATATGGTGAGTTATATATTAGTTAACTTAACTGTTACTTATTGTCATATGGTGAGTTATATATTAGTTATATATTAGTTAACTTAGCTGTTATATATTGTCATATGGTGAGTTATATATTAGTTAACTTAGCTGTTATATATTGTCATATGGTGAGTTATATATTAGTTATATATTAGTTAACTTAGCTGTTATATATTGTCATATGGTGAGTTATATATTAGTTATATATTAGTTAACTTAACTGTTATATATTGTCATATGGTGAGTTATATATTAGTTATATATTAGTTAACTTAACTGTTATATATTGTCATATGGTGAGTTATATATTAGTTAACTTAGCTGTTATATATTGTCATATGGTGAGTTATATATTAGTTATATATTAGTTAACTTAACTGTTATATATTGTCATATGGTGAGTTATATATTAGTTATATATTAGTTAACTTAACTGTTATATATTGTCATATGGTGAGTTATATATTAGTTAACTTAGCTGTTATATATTGTCATATGGTGAGTTATATATTAGTTAACTTAGCTGTTATATATTGTCATATGGTGAGTTATATATTAGTTAACTTAACTGTTACTTATTGTCATATGGTGAGTTATATATTAGTTATATATTAGTTAACTTAGCTGTTATATATTGTCATATGGTGAGTTATATATTAGTTATATATTAGTTAACTTAACTGTTATATATTGTCATATGGTGAGTTATATATTAGTTATATATTAGTTAACTTAACTGTTATATATTGTCATGTGGTGAGTTATATATTAGTTAACTTAGCTGTTATATATTGTCATATGGTGAGTTATATATTAGTTAACTTAGCTGTTATATATTGTCATATGGTGAGTTATATATTAGTTATATATTAGTTAACTTAACTGTTATATATTGTCATATGGTGAGTTATATATTAGTTAACTTAGCTGTTATATATTGTCATATGGTGAGTTATATATTAGTTAACTTAACTGTTATATATTGTCATATGGTGAGTTATATATTAGTTAACTTAACTGTTATATATTGTCATATGGTGAGTTATATATTAGTTAACTTAACTGTTATATATTGTCATATGGTGAGTTATATATTAGTTAACTTAACTGTTATATATTGTCATATGGTGAGTTATATATTAGTTATATATTAGTTAACTTAGCTGTTATATATTGTCATATGGTGAGTTATATATTAGTTAACTTAGCTGTTATATATTGTCATATGGTGAGTTATATATTAGTTAACTTGGCTGTTATATATTGTCATATAGTGAGTTATATATTAGTTAACTTAGCTGTTATATATTGTCATATGGTGAGTTATATATTAGTTAACTTAACTGTTATATATTGTCATATGGTGAGTTATATATTAGTTAACTTGGCTGTTATATATTGTCATATAGTGAGTTATATATTAGTTAACTTAGCTGTTATATATTGTCATATGGTGAGTTATATATTAGTTAACTTAGCTGTTATATATTGTCATATGGTGAGTTATATATTAGTTAACTTAACTGTTATATATTGTCATATGGTGAGTTATATATTAGTTATATATTAGTTAACTTAGCTGTTATATATTGTCATATGGTGAGTTATATATTAGTTATATATTAGTTAACTTAACTGTTATATATTGTCATATGGTGAGTTATATATTAGTTAACTTAACTGTTATATATTGTCATATGGTGAGTTATATATTAGTTATATATTAGTTAACTTAACTGTTATATATTGTCATATGGTGAGTTATATATTAGTTAACTTAGCTGTTATATATTGTCATATGGTGAGTTATATATTAGTTAACTTAACTGTTATATATTGTCATATGGTGAGTTATATATTAGTTAACTTAACTGTTATATATTGTCATATGGTGAGTTATATATTAGTTAACTTAACTGTTATATATTGTCATATGGTGAGTTATATATTAGTTAACTTAACTGTTATATATTGTCATATGGTGAGTTATATATTAGTTAACTTAACTGTTATATATTGTCATATGGTGAGTTATATATTAGTTAACTTAACTGTTATATATTGTCATATGGTGAGTTATATATTAGTTAACTTAACTGTTATATATTGTCATATGGTGAGTTATATATTAGTTAACTTAGCTGTTATATATTGTCATATGGTGAGTTATATATTAGTTAACTTAGCTGTTATATATTGCCATATGGTGAGTTATATATTAGTTAACTTAACTGTTATATATTGTCATATGGTGAGTTATATATTAGTTAACTTAGCTGTTATATATTGTCATATGGTGAGTTATATATTAGTTAACTTAACTGTTATATATTGTCATATGGTGAGTTATATATTAGTTAACTTAACTGTTATATATTGTCATATGGTGAGTTATATATTAGTTAACTTAGCTGTTATATATTGTCATATGGTGAGTTATATATTAGTTATATGTTAGCTATAACTGTTAGCTATAACTGTTAGCTATTACTGTTTGCTATAACTGTTAGCGATACAAGTCATCTCCCCTGTTGCTGTGTTGTTAGTCACAACAATCAGATGCAGAGCCATTATATGAGAGAGCTCTGAAGATATATGAAAGCTCTCTTGGCCTCATGCACCCAAGGGTAGCCGAGACTCTGCACAACTTGGCTGTTCTCAAGTACGAGCAGGTCAGATTAGCTGCCACTTGTTTATTCTACCTAGTATCAGACTTGAGCAGTCAGTTTATTTGGTTTAATACCTCGTCTTTCTCTATGGCTCATTTCTGAAAGTATTATTTTGTTTCATGCTTGGTAGCACGGATTTACGTCCCAAAACTTTTGCTCTGTGAAGAAACAAATCTCAAGTTTACAACCAGATTTGGCACTCGACGGCAGCTTGTCTTCGTTTTTTTATTTTCTAACATACGGTTATAGAAAAATAGTGAATATCTCAACTGAATACCCATTTGTCACTGTTTTACTTCACATCGATGCTACTTGGCACAAATTTAACATGAATTGCTAGTCCGTCCATAGAGTTTACCATAGGTTTTGGGATTCTAGATTCTTATTTAACGTTTGTTATTATTATTACTAAATTATAACGCAGTTGTTTAATATCGCTCGTTTATACTTTTAGCTAGACACATTCATGACAGTCATATCTGTTCTAATGAGACCACCATGTATGTGTGTGTCACCTAAACTTTTGGGTGTAATTCGTAGATTTCAAGTTTGGGTTCACATACTGCTGACTGCTGACCTAATTGATAAATGAATATTATTTGTAGGGAGATTATGAATCAGCAGCTAAACTGTACAAACGAGCTACTGACATCAAGAGTTCATCTGCATACAGGAAAGATAAAATTGCTGCTTCAAGAACAAGTTCAGTTAACTCTATGCCCCTCTCTTCTGGTCCTGTGAAAACACAGAAAATATTTATTGAGGCTTTAGAAAGTCATTCCTGAAGTTGGAAGTGTGCCAACAATTACGTCATATTCTGAGTTGGCTGCTGTATCTAGTCCGTATAGAGTATTTTCAATCGTTTGTAGTTTCATGTACAGTTAGATAGTTTCATGTTTTATAAATTCAATAATATTTATTTGTGTGTCGCATGTACACTTTGTTATCTGTATGCAACAGAATGTCTGACACTCATAGATCTAACCATTTCTTTATACCATAGAGTGCAATATATCGTGTAGTTTTTGCAAGTTTGTTTCAATTATATATATTTCTTTAAAAGTTTTTCATACTTGGTGCTAGGTTATGTAAGGGAATTATATTTTGTTGAAATATAGTTTTATCTTCTCAATAATGGCATCTAACTATTGTTATTATTACATAATTGACTGAAATTGTACATTATTGCGCAATCGTAAATTGAAAATGATCAAGGACAACTTCCAAAGAAGATAATGCATACATATTTTTTCTGTTTTCTATTCAGTGGGCTGTAAAACAAAGTTTGAAGGGATTTTAACTGGTGAATAGCCGTTGGAATAAGTTTTTCTTAGAAGTTTGTAATACATTTTTTCATTACTGTCTTACTGATAATGGAGATGACTTCAAAAAATAGTTGAAAACATTCATGAATCTATCGCATTTGAAACGATACAGCTAGGCTCATTGGCTGCTTTTAACCAATCACCTGCGAATACCATTGATTGTCAATGCATCGTTGTCATAACTTTACTCAATTGGGTGTCTGCAGCGACTGGTAAATACTGCAGTCGTCTTTCTTCATTTGTGAAAAATCACATCATAAATTATTTATACCTCCGAGAAGAAAGAATTTTTAGAAGCCCGGGAGATATTTCTGAACTCGCAATCAACAAGAGCCTCTTAGAAGAATATGCTTTATTTATTTGACTTCACAGAGGAGATGATGGAAAAGACTCAAGCAATGAGTTTACAGAGTAAGCTGTTCAAAGATGTACTAATATTATGTGTATGAAAAAAATACAACAAGTGAGTCACAAATGTTAAAAGCAACTGTAAGAAATTTTCCTTCTAATCGACTAAAAATTATCGCCAGTGCAGCTCAACCAATCATTATCACATGGTCATGATGGAAAAAAGGATTCATGTACAAATTTGTCTTGCATGCAGATTTTAAAATGTCAAATTGCAGTTTTGTTAATAACTCTGCAACTAATTCACCAATCAGAGAAGCTTATTCTCCAAACAGCCAATCATATTTTGAATCTGGTTGTCTGTCAACAGACTTCTGAAATGTTCTCTCCCCACTAGGAGTTACACAACTTTGGTGCAACTGTGCAAGTTCCCTGAATATTTAAAATAAAAATAGGAAAATATTGCAATGATAGTAAAATGCACTAGAATAGTATAGTTGGTTTGGTGTTTTTTATCATTGCAATACACAGGAGTTGTCATACACTGGGACACTTGTACAATGAGTAACCTGCACACTAACCTACCAAGTAAAATATTGGTATGTGATACAGCAGCTATTAATATCTTTGTTGGACTCACCACTTCCTGGATAGCTTCTCTCTCACTTCCAGCATTGCTCCCAACTCAAAAAAGAACAAACCACAGCCGTTAGCGATATCATTCACTTTGTATGTAACACTTTCTTGCGGAGTTAGTCACTTGGAATGTCGAGGAGTCGCACTCTGAGATAAATCGCACACAGCAGCAGTACTTTTTGTTACTTACTTATATTTTGTATATTTTCACGTACGTTTGAATTTGTTGTTTTGTTTGTTGATGTAAGATTGTTTGGCATAGACTAACTAGTCATAAGTAACTTGACCTTGATTTTTGCATGATTACATAATCTTTTTCGTAATTAATGCTAGAACTTTTTTTAAACTATTTGTAAATAAACCACAGCACACTACAACAATGAAATTATTCTTTCACTCAGTTTTTTAGTACACGAGGAAAGCAAAATTTTAAACTGTTTGTTTTCGTCGCTCGCACATTGTTGAAACAAGTTTACTGAACAGAGAAATACAGCAAACCTTTTCTCTCTTATCACTTTTTATCAATTCACCAATGGGTTGAAATCATGGCACATTATCATTATCAAAAGCAAATTTTCAGCTTCGGTAAAATTGGCCTCACAGTTCAAAGTCAAAGAAACGATCTGTTATTGCGTTGTTTTTGCTAGCACGTATGAGTTATTATCAGCAATACGTACCATACCATGTGATCTAACTAAAAACTGACAACTAACAACTGACAACTAACAACTGACAACTAACAACTGCAAGATTAGATATTCATTTACCTATCTTTCCTTTAACAAAACTCCTCAAATGCTTGTTTAGTATAACTCTCATTATATAGAAGTATCAAAGTAAATGCTTGCTGAAGGCTCTCCAATATTCTTGTTTGTTTGTAGTAAGTATTTACTTGCTTTCCTTTGTTTGTGTGGATATTCTCAACCCCATTACTAGTCACTGACATGTGTTAGCTAATCCGCATGCATCTTAACTAGCTCAAACTTGGTAATTGTTGACTTTTGGTTCAAGGAGGGCACAAATCCCACTTTAAGAGAAATGTTTGGAAGTAAAGTGCCAATATAAGTTTTCCATCTGCAATAAGTGAGGCTTTTACTTCTGTCACTACATTGTAGCACCGATGACAGTGAGAATATCAGGAGTTCTAGCTTCAAAAACAGCATTTGGAATGAATGCAGACAGGAATGAATGTCGACAGGAATAAATGCAGACGTAACTGGAATGACTGTAGACACATCCTGGAATGAACGTCCACTATGCTATAGAGAAGACAATTTCACCAGTCATTCCCGGAAGTGCCTACATTCGTTCCTGATAATATGTATAAGATTATTTTGACGTTCATTTCAGGTGCATAAAATATTATGGTTTTCGGTCAAACTAGCCAACTCCTGGAATGAACTTCAAAATGATCTTTTATATATTATCGGGAACAAACGTAGACACTTCTAGGAATGAATGGTGAAAATTTCTTTTGTATAGCATAGTCGATCCATTCCAGGTCTGTCGACGTTCATTCCAGGAGGGGGTCTATGTTCATTCCAGTTATGTCTGCATTCATTCCTGTCGAGGATCATTCTTGTCAACGTTTGTTCCAGCCCCTTCAAGAACAAATTTAAGGGCAAGAGGAGTGGGGATGGAGAACAGAGTGAGAATAGAGCGGGCTGGCATAATAGTATTTGAATATGACAGGAAACACTGCCAGTCTGTCATACAAGCGGAGTACTTGGTGGGCTGCTAAACAGTTCTTTACATCCATATAGTTTTATCAGGTCTTAATGCAAAGAAGTATATATATTACATTATAGCCTGGGGTCCACTGGTATAATTATTATGTACCACGATATTGCCACAGTACAGAAAGGTATTACCAGAATATGTGCTATATATAATGGATGGAGTATTCCTACATTCAGATAGATAATACACGTTTGGGAACCATCCAATTAGTAAGAAATATTGGTAGAATATCTTTGACTTGTAAGGAGTTTATCTCTCTTGAACACATGTAGTTATGAGGGAAGCAACTCTCAATATCAAACTGGCCATCAATAAATGCATTTTTTCATGAGATGATCCAAGTCGTTCACTGATTTCTATACTTGGCTGTTGTTTTTGGATGTAACTGATTAGATAAAGGATGTGTTTTTTGGGAGTTACACTGTAATTGCATATCTCAAACATGACCCATTCCTGCTGTTTCTGGTGTAATGTGGAGTTTCCCGACATATTGCATATGCATTGCATGAGCGTATATTATAATGACTTTAATTTATAAATACAACGTACAGTAGGCTGATTAGCTCAGCTGGTTAGAGCGTCAGTCTAATAAGCTGAATGTCATGGGTTTGAGCCCCATATTGGCCAAAAATTTTGATGTCAGACGTTTTGTGTCATCCCAGTGGAGCATTTGATATGTAGTATATGTATTAGTAGAGTTCCAGAGCCACTGCCAGAGGCTGTAGCAGGGTTCAGCAAGCCTGTTGCTACCCAACAAAACCCAGCTGGTGTGGAGATCATAGCCAGTGTTGCTCTTGCTTGTCGTATGTATTTGGGTCATTTTGCCTGACTGGAGTGTTTCAATAACATCTTGTTAAAATAGTCTCAGAGCTTTTGTGGTCGCCGCTAGGCAGGGTCTATTTGCTTTCAATAATATATTTCATGTACTGTTACTGGCAGAGAGTGATGAAATTTGGTTTCTGCATTATGTTCTTTGAATGCTAAACTATAAATGTTTTTGGGATTGTCTCCTCTTACTTTATTAAATTTAACATGTTTGTTGTGTGTTTTGGTATAAATTGTTGTACATTGTCGCGCATACTGTTGTACATTGTAGTGCATACTGTTGTACATTGTAGCGCATACTGTTGTACGTTGTAGTGCATATTGTTGTACGTTGTAGCGTGCACTGTTGTATGTTGTAGCATATTTTTTTATCCTGTAGTATATACTGTTTTATATTGTAGCATATACTGTTGTGTATTGTAGCATATATTGTTGTACATTGTAGTGTACACTGATGTATATTGTAGCATATACTGTTATATATTGTAGCATGCATTGTTGTACATTGTAGCATGTACTGTTGTACATTGTAGCATACACTGCTGTATATTATATTATTTATTGTTGTACGTTGTTGTACATAGTTGGGCTTGCACATGCTGTTGTGAATTGTAGTATATACTGTTGCACATTGTAGTACATACATACTGTTGTACATTGTAGCATATACTGTTGTACATTGTAGCCTATACTGTTGTACATTGTAGCCTATACTGTTGTACATTGTAGTATATACTGTTGTCCACTGTAGTATATACTGTTGTACAATGTAGCATATACTGTTGTACAATGTAGCATATACTGTTGTTCATTGTAGCACTATGGAGCAGACAGTAAACAAGTTATATCTATCATCAAAAACTTGGCCCCAGTTTGTAAAAAGTTACATAAATGGCACAAGGCTGCTCCTTTGTACAAACAGATTGTGGAGTTTCGTGAGGCTTCGGCTGGAGAGAAATCTGATCCATCATTGGCTACTGCTTTAGTTAACTTAGCTGTTATATATTGTCATATGGTGAGTTATATATTAGTTATATATTAGTTAACTTAGCTGTTATATATTGTCATATGGTGAGTTATATATTAGTTAACTTAACTGTTATATATTGTCATATGGTGAGTTATATATTAGTTATATATTAGTTAACTTAACTGTTATATATTGTCATATGGTGAGTTATATATTAGTTAACTTAGCTGTTATATATTGTCATATGGTGAGTTATATATTAGTTAACTTAGCTGTTATATATTGTCATATGGTGAGTTATATATTAGTTATATATTAGTTATATATTAGTTAACTTAACTGTTATATATTGTCATATGGTGAGTTATATATTAGTTAACTTAGCTGTTATATATTGTCATATGGTGAGTTATATATTAGTTATATATTAGTTAACTTAACTGTTATATATTGTCATATGGTGAGTTATATATTAGTTAACTTAGCTGTTATATATTGTCATATGGTGAGTTATATATTAGTTATATATTAGTTAACTTAGCTGTTATATATTGTCATATGGTGAGTTATATATTAGTTATATATTAGTTAACTTAACTGTTATATATTGTCATATGGTGAGTTATATATTAGTTATATATTAGTTAACTTAGCTGTTATATATTGTCATATGGTGAGTTATATATTAGTTAACTTAGCTGTTATATATTGTCATATGGTGAGTTATATATTAGTTATATATTAGTTAACTTAACTGTTATATATTGTCATATGGTGAGTTATATATTAGTTAACTTAGCTGTTATATATTGTCATGTGGTGAGTTATATATTAGTTAACTTAGCTGTTATATATTGTCATATGGTGAGTTATATATTAGTTAACTTAACTGTTATATATTGTCATGTGGTGAGTTATATATTAGGTAACTTAACTGTTATATATTGTCATATGGTGAGTTATATATTAGTTAACTTAACTGTTATATATTGTCATATGGTGAGTTATATATGAGTTAACTTAACTGTTATATATTGTCATATGGTGAGTTATATATTAGTTAACTTAACTGTTATATATTGTCATATGGTGAGTTATATATTAGTTATATATTAGTTAACTTAGCTGTTATATATTGTCATATGGTGAGTTATATATTAGTTAACTTAGCTGTTATATATTGTCATATGGTGAGTTATATATTAGTTATATATTAGTTAACTTAGCTGTTATATATTGTCATATGGTGAGTTATATATTAGTTAACTTAGCTGTTATATATTGTCATATGGTGAGTTATATATTAGTTATATATTAGTTAACTTAACTGTTATATATTGTCATATGGTGAGTTATATATTAGTTAACTTAGCTGTTATATATTGTCATATGGTGAGTTATATATTAGTTATATATTAGTTAACTTAACTGTTATATATTGTCATATGGTGAGTTATATATTAGTTAACTTAACTGTTATATATTGTCATATGGTGAGTTATATATTAGTTATATATTAGTTAACTTAACTGTTATATATTGTCATATGGTGAGTTATATATTAGTTAACTTAGCTGTTATATATTGTCATATGGTGAGTTATATATTAGTTATATATTAGTTAACTTAGCTGTTATATATTGTCATATGGTGAGTTATATATTAGTTAACTTAACTGTTATATATTGTCATATGGTGAGTTATATATTAGTTAACTTAGCTGTTATATATTGTCATATGGTGAGTTATATATTAGTTATATATTAGTTAACTTAGCTGTTATATATTGTCATATGGTGAGTTATATATTAGTTATATATTAGTTAACTTAACTGTTATATATTGTCATATGGTGAGTTATATATTAGTTAACTTAGCTGTTATATATTGTCATGTGGTGAGTTATATATTAGTTATATATTAGTTAACTTAGCTGTTATATATTGTCATATGGTGAGTTATATATTAGTTATATATTAGGTAACTTAACTGTTATATATTGTCATATGGTGAGTTATATATTAGTTAACTTAACTGTTATATATTGTCATATGGTGAGTTATATATTAGTTAACTTAACTGTTATATATTGTCATATGGTGAGTTATATATTAGTTAACTTAACTGTTATATATTGTCATATGGTGAGTTATATATTAGTTATATATTAGTTAACTTAACTGTTATATATTGTCATATGGTGAGTTATATATTAGTTAACTTAGCTGTTATATATTGTCATATGGTGAGTTATATATTAGTTATATATTAGTTAACTTAGCTGTTATATATTGTCATGTGGTGAGTTATATATTAGTTATATATTAGTTAACTTAACTGTTATATATTGTCATATGGTGAGTTATATATTAGTTAACTTAACTGTTATATATTGTCATATGGTGAGTTATATATTAGTTAACTTAACTGTTATATATTGTCATATGGTGAGTTATATATTAGTTAACTTAACTGTTATATATTGTCATATGGTGAGTTATATATTAGTTATATATTAGTTAACTTAGCTGTTATATATTGTCATATGGTGAGTTATATATTAGTTATATATTAGGTAACTTAACTGTTATATATTGTCATATGGTGAGTTATATATTAGTTAACTTAACTGTTATATATTGTCATATGGTGAGTTATATATTAGTTAACTTAACTGTTATATATTGTCATATGGTGAGTTATATATTAGTTAACTTAACTGTTATATATTGTCATATGGTGAGTTATATATTAGTTATATATTAGTTAACTTAACTGTTATATATTGTCATATGGTGAGTTATATATTAGTTATATATTAGTTAACTTAACTGTTATATATTGTCATATGGTGAGTTATATATTAGTTAACTTAACTGTTATATATTGTCATATGGTGAGTTATATATTAGTTATATATTAGTTAACTTAACTGTTATATATTGTCATATGGTGAGTTATATATTAGTTAACTTAACTGTTATATATTGTCATATGGTGAGTTATATATTAGTTAACTTAACTGTTATATATTGTCATATGGTGAGTTATATATTAGTTATATATTAGTTAACTTAACTGTTATATATTGTCATATGGTGAGTTATATATTAGTTAACTTAACTGTTATATATTGTCATATGGTGAGTTATATATTAGTTATATATTAGTTAACTTAGCTGTTATATATTGTCATGTGGTGAGTTATATATTAGTTAACTTAACTGTTATATATTGTCATATGGTGAGTTATATATTAGTTAACTTAACTGTTATATATTGTCATATGGTGAGTTATATATTAGTTAACTTAGCTGTTATATATTGTCATATGGTGAGTTATATATGAGTTATATATTAGTTAACTTAGCTGTTATATATTGTCATATGGTGAGTTATATATTAGTTAACTTAACTGTTATATATTGTCATATGGTGAGTTATATATTAGTTATATATTAGTTAACTTAACTGTTATATATTGTCATATGGTGAGTTATATATTAGTTAACTTAGCTGTTATATATTGTCATATGGTGAGTTATATATTAGTTAACTTAGCTGTTATATATTGTCATATGGTGAGTTATATATTAGTTATATATTAGTTAACTTAGCTGTTATATATTGTCATGTGGTGAGTTATATATTAGTTAACTTAACTGTTATATATTGTCATATGGTGAGTTATATATTAGTTAACTTAGCTGTTATATATTGTCATATGGTGAGTTATATATTAGTTAACTTAGCTGTTATATATTGTCATATGGTGAGTTATATATTAGTTATATATTAGTTAACTTAGCTGTTATATATTGTCATATGGTGAGTTATATATTAGTTAACTTAGCTGTTATATATTGTCATATGGTGAGTTATATATTAGTTATATATTAGTTAACTTAGCTGTTATATATTGTCATATGGTGAGTTATATATTAGTTAACTTAGCTGTTATATATTGTCATATGGTGAGTTATATATTAGTTAACTTAACTGTTATATATTGTCATATGGTGAGTTATATATTAGTTATATATTAGTTAACTTAGCTGTTATATATTGTCATATGGTGAGTTATATATTAGTTAACTTAGCTGTTATATATTGTCATATGGTGAGTTATATATTAGTTAACTTAGCTGTTATATATTGTCATATGGTGAGTTATATATTAGTTAACTTAGCTGTTATATATTGTCATATGGTGAGTTATATATTAGTTAACTTAGCTGTTATATATTGTCATATGGTGAGTTATATATTACTGCATTTTCACGCATCACACACAATGCACAAATACAATATCTCTCACTTCCGCCCCCCCCCCCCCCTTCCTTGAGAGCCACTCTTGCTTGGTACAAAATGATGAAAAAGTGATAGTTGCTTACCTAAGGAAAGACAACTTCTTTCCTATGTCATTTGACCTTCCAATGCCTAAAACATTGGTTTATCGCTCATTGCATTAATTAAGGGAACAAATGTTATTATTTAATAAAATTCGTTACCTTGTGATACAGATAGATGATTTGTCATACAATTATTTTGTGATAGTGAAGTTCTCAGTGAACAGAGTTGTCAGCTTAAATAGTTATCAGCTGGTAGAGTTATCCACTAGTGGAGTTGTCATCCCCCTATCAAAAGAACTACAATACTTCATATAATGGTATATTAGTCACCCTTGCAATGGAGTCTATTTGAATGCACTCAGAATAAACGCCATTTGACAATTTACTTTACTTAACCCCCATGTACATCTACCGATTAGCTCCCAATTTGCACTTACCGATTGGGTGATTTTGCAACTTCTGTTTCCGGATAAGTCGCCGAGGTTTTGATACGAATCAAAAAATCGGTAGACAATTCGTGATTTTACCAATCATATCACTGTTCGCGGTTTTAATGTTTTTAACAAAACTGTTTCTCAAGTACAATTATTTATAGATATAGAGTCGTTTTTGAGCGTCCCGTCTTTGTTGTTTGAAAGCACTTTATGGCTAACTATGAAAAAAGTACAGTGAGTTTCACCGGTATTGTGTGAGAACGGCTAGTAGAGAAAAAAATAAGGGAAACTCCTTGACGTCATCTCCAATTGGTAAGGGCAAATCTGTACGTAATCAGTAGATTTATATGTAGCATTATTGACATGAAGTCGGCCCACAGACTAAGTAATTTATCTATAATGTATAAACAGCCTAGACTTAGGTCCAGTGAATGTGTTTTCTCATTGGCTGCTGTTTGCAGTGAGCCAATCATCCGCAAATGATTGTTGTTGCATAACTTCATTCCAGTATATGCCACATCTAGAGAGGGTTGGATTGTTTTGTTTCGCTTACCGATTATTTCTGGCTCAAAGCCCACCTCTAGAGTTGCCTTGGTGTCCATTATCGTCTGTCTCAGCTGTTGGTTCATATCAAGGACATGGCAACGAAGAAAACGAAAACAATCTTGTCCAATCAAGAGAAAGAATCAACTAAAAAAGTAAGTTGTTTGATTAAATGATATTGCTATTACCATTAATTTCTACTATTTGATATTATCAATGATTATATATAGTACTAATGATAATCTATAGATACAAAATCGCAAAAAAAGTCTGTCTGTAGGTCTGTCTGTATGTCCATTATCTATTTTCATTTTTATAGAGACAATCTATCAATAACATGTTATCTATGTAAACAAAGTATAAGGTTATGAGTCTCATTCGAAATGTTATTTCGGTAGTTTTTTGTTCCTGCCATTACTTGTTATTGTCGCAGATTAGTATGTTTAAAGCAGTTTGGATTATCAATAATATTAGGCTGAATATTTGTAAAAAATAGAAACCTAAAACAGCAATATTTGATTCTTTACCACAATTTTTGTTTACTATAATTTGAAAAACGTAATCGTTGGGATATCATTGAACTGAACTGGGAAGAAATATGACACGTTTTTGACCATATCAACCCAGCCAGAATTGGTTGGCTCCAGTTGTGTAGAGAGTCGAGGCCATGCATTAAACAAGTAGCAACCAAATTGATGACATCACAGTTGGTAATATTGGTTGTTAAATTCTCAGCATTCTCCACAACTCTAGCATGAGCTTCTTTACTTGCAGCAGAAGTCCAGGCAGCATCAACTACAGCCTACCATTAAATTAACTTTCAGTGAAATGCATCACATGACTGAATGATAGTGTTGCTAGCTAAGTATCTTGTTAAACCTCTTCATTCTGTAGAAAGTCTCCACCACAACTAACCAGACACCTGCAGGGTACTTGTAGACAGATGTCATATTTGGATAGACTGGTGTTAGGTCATGTGATGTCAGCTGATCCTTTGGTGTGTTATGGTTAGTAGAAAATGGCCGATTCTAGAGCTGACATCTATATATGTATATACTTGTATGTGTACTATTGTAGCTAGTTTAGCTGACATCTATATATGTATATACTTGTATGTGTACTATTGTAGCTAGTTTAGCTGACATCTATATATGTATATACTTGTATATGTACTATTGTAGCTAGTTTAGCTGACATCTATATATGTATATACTTGTATGTGTACTATTGTAGCTAGTTTAGCTGACATCTATATATGTATATACTTGTATATGTACTATTGTAGCTAGTTAAGCTGACATCTATATATGTATATACTTGTATGTGTACTATTGTAGCTAGTTTAGCTGACATCTATATATGTATATACTTGTATGTGTACTATTGTAGCTAGTTTAGCTGACATCTACCTTATATCATTCCTATCACTATCATCCACACTGAGAGCTTCATGTGATCTGGAAGCAAATGAATCAATGAAGTTACAGTTCACAAAGTCAAATACCAAAGTTCACCAGACTCAGCGTATAATTGGAGTTGCTTCCCCTCATTGTTGTGGTATCAAATCAATGTTCATTAACTACTATAATGTTATTTAACTACAAAATCGACTTTATCATTAAAAAAAATGTTTCAATATACGACGTATGATGTGTTTTGGCTCATTAGTATAAAGCGTTTTCTGAGAGGAGTTATTGAGGTTGTGGGGAAACATAAATTATGTGGCAGTACTGACCATAAAAGTACTACCTCTATGGTATTAACTAATTTATTAATTGGTATGTCAATGTATATCGTTTGTTTTATTGTTACTTGCTTTTTTATCAATATTCTGTTGAAAAAACCTTTTCTACAAAATAGGTTTCAATTTTATTTGTCACAAAAAGTGAAATGAATGGTAGGTGGCAAGATTATTTAGTAAATGGTGATGAAATACATTATATAAGCAGGACTGAGTTTTAGATTTTACAGGTACATCTGATATAGAGATGTTGATATACAAAACTGAAATGTATGTAGAGGGAGATAAGGCAGGATTGGGTGGTTGTTATATAATGTAGTCCCTGTATGGTATCCCAGTGTACAACTGAGTGCATGAGCTCCATACAAAGAATTGAAGGAGAGGGGTGGGGGGAATATTGTAATGATAGCGAAATGAACTATAATAATATGGTATGGTGTTTTTTATCATTGCAATACACAGAAGTTGTCATACACAAGAGTTGTCATACACAGGAGTTGTCATACACAGGAGTTGTCATACACAGGAGTTGTCGTACACAGGAGTTGTCGTACATAGAAGTTGTCCTACACAGGAGTTGTCATACACAGGAGTTGTCATACAGAGGAGTTGTCATACACAGGAGTTGTCATACACAGGAGTTGTCATACACAAGAGTTGTCATACACAGGAGTTATCATACACAGGAGTTGTCCTAAACAGGAGTTGTCATACACAGGAGTTGTCATACACTGGAGTTGTCATACACAAGAGTTGTCATACACAGGAGTTGTCATACACTGGAGTTGTCATACACTGGAGTTGTCATACACTGGAGTTGTCATACACAGAAGTTGTCATACACAGGAATTGTCATAGACTGGGATACTTGTACAATGAGTAACCTGCACACTAACCTACCAAGTAAAATATTGGTATGTGATACAGCAGCTATTAATATCTTTGTTGGACTCACCATTCCTCAATAGCTTCTCTCTCACTTCCTGCATTTGTACCAACTTAGCAACGCGAACGCTCTATGTTCCGGTGGCTCTATATTCCGGCGGGCCTATGTTCCGGCGATTTTGGCTCTATGTTCAGGTGAATTAGTTTTCATAGAAGAAGATTACCGTTGAGCGTCTTTTATATTTAAATACAATGAAGTTCAAATGGATTGTATTATTTGATTTGGTCCTTGGTTTATAAAAAACTTTAATGAAAATGGTTCATGATTATGCAAAAAGTAATAAACTAATTTTATTAGCAATAAAAACAATGAAAAAACAAAACTTCATTATAAAATAATTTAGTAATAGTTTGTTGTGAAAGGTAGCGTCCATTTTTAATAGTGCTCAACAGCAGCATTTCTCTATGAAAAATAATTCACCGAAACATAGAGCCAAAATCACCAGAACATAGACCCACCGGAATATAGAACCACCGGAACATAGAGCTAGACCCCTTAGCAAAAGAACAAACCACAGCCGTTAGCGATATTATTCACCTTGTATGTAACATTTTTTTGTGGAGTTAGTCACTTGGAATGTCGAGAAGTCACACTCTGAGATAAATCACACGCAGTAGCAGTACTTTTTGTTACTTACTTATATTTTGTATATTTTCAAGTACGTTCGATTTTGTTGTTTTGTTGGTTTATGTAAGATTGTCTGGCATAAACAAACAAGTCTTGAGTAACTGGAGTTTGTTTTCTGCATGATTACATAATGGTTTGTAGTAACTAAAGGGAAATTAAAGCTAAGTTATTTTTAATCTATTCTCAAATAAACCAATGCACAATGAAGGCATGAAGTTATTTATTTACTCAATTTTCTAGCGCTGATTTGAGAATCAAGAGTGGAGGAGATCTGAAGATCTGGGATCTGAAAATAAACAGTAGGTGTTTATTTTTGTTTGAACCATATTGTTGAAACGAGTTTACTGAACAGAGATATACAACAAACTTTTTCTCTCATCAATGTGTATCAGTTTTTAATGGATAAAAGTCTTGACACATTATATTACCAAAATTGAAAGTACATTTTCAGCTTTTGTAAAAGTGGCCTTACATTTTGAAGCCAAAGTAAAGATCTGTTATTGTGTTGTTTTTGCTTGCATGCATGAGTTATTATCAGCAATACGTACCCATACCATGTGATATAACTGACAAGTGTTACAGTTGTCAGTAGTGGCTAGCTAGAATATAAATACTCATTAACTGGCTTAATTTGTGACCATCTTTCGTTCCCAAAAACTTATGTTATTAAGCATTATTATTATTACCACGACTTTGACCATCATTTATATCTAAATGTTTCACTCGAAACTTCTTTACAATCCTTGGACCTGGTTTTGCAAATATCATATGCAGTTGGAGTTATCTTTTCTATTTATTCTCCACAATATTTGTGAATTAATCCGCGCTAAAGTATAGGAATTTTTTCAACTAGCTAATTCATACCTTGAAGAAAATTGTTCAGATCAGTTAATATTATGTTGAACATAAAGCCTTTTGTTTTCATCCTACTGTGGAGACATTTGGTTTTTGAAAACATATTGACAAAAGCTAAATTGCCTCTTTTTCTTCCACTCTACGCACTACAGTCGCATTTGTTTTTGTCAGTTTATCGTTGAACTCGTTGCTTTGCGAGAACGCAGCCGAGTAACAAAAGAAGTCAGATTAATTTTGGCAAGTGGCGTGAGAGGTGTGCGTGCTTTTCGTATTTTACTTACTTTTGGATAATCCCTTGTCTGCGAGGTAAGGTTAAAGTAACTATCAGTAAAAAAAAAATACATTGTTCTACTATTGATGCCTTAGGTCAGCATATAGACCCTGCCAAAAATCAGTAACATGCAAATAAATAAAAAATAAATGATCATCATCATCATCATCATCATCATGATTATTTATTATTATTATTAATTAATTAATTAATAAATAATAATCATCATCATTTATTATTATTATTCTTTTCTATTATTTAATTAATTATTTATTATGATTAATTTATTTTAAATTAGTTAGTAGTTAGATTTTTATTATGGCAGCAGCAAGCTAGCTAACCACCTCAGGATAATAATAATTAATTATTAATAATTAATAACAACAAAGCAATATAGTAATAATAATTATAATAATAATTAATTATTATTATTATATTTTGAGCCAATCATGATCATTGTCTATGATTGATAAGGAGGATGATGAATTCAAAATTACTATGTTGTGGTTGTTATTATTATTGGTCACAGGTGCATTATTATTATTATAATTATTACTACTATTCTATTGTTTATTATTTTGTGACATGGTGGTGGTCCATCTTTTTTGTCGTTGTTGCTGTGTTTATTTTTCTGTTGACTAATAATAATTATTGATAACTAAAAATGTCTACTACTACTGGTACCACCCACAGACAGTTGTTGATGTATAGCAGTGAGTTTCATTTGCATGATGTTGTTGTTTAATAACGTACGTTATTAATTAAACAACATGCAAATGAAACTGCTATGCATCAACAACTAACAACTATCTGTGGTACCACCTACAGTCACATTGCCTTCATCATCTTGTTGTTAGTTGTTGTTTGTTTGGGCCCAAACAAACAACAGCTAACAATAATAATAACAACAATAATAAATGATATAAGAAGATTAGTATTATTTTTTTTTATTTATTGTGAGCGATTAATTATTTTACTACTTCCATGGTAGTTATTGTTATTGCGGTAAATTATTATTATATTCTCACATGTTGTATTGAATTTGTTGTTATTTAACCATTATTAATAAATAACAATAGGCAGTTTTTTGTTAAAATAAATGTCAATAATAATAATCAAGAAATACTAGTAGTGGTTTTCTTCTTTAGTTGTTAGTATTTATGATTAGTAGTAGTTGGTAGGCAATAAAAGGGTAATGATTATAATACGAATATGCAAATAATAACTAATAAGAGTTTTTATTATTATTATTCGGATGACGATATTGAATATTGATGGAGGATGAGAAAGAGGGGTGATACTTCAATAATTATCTGAGTTGTTGTTGTATACTGTCCCAGTGGTACTGACTTACATAATGTAACTGTTTGATATTACCATCCATGAATTCATAGATAGTACACTCAGTTTTTTTTACACATTCCATGTTAATAAATAGTTCCAACAATCTAATTAGATGATAATTAGACTGAGAAGACTGTTATTAAAAACAATAATAATAGTAAGTAATAGTTGAAAAAAGATCATAGTTCTGTGTTAATAAAATCATTACAGGCGGTAGTAATCGATAATTATTTATGACTATCATAGTTCGTAATCGCAAAATTCACCAAATTTATTGCACAAATGTTGTTAGTACGGTGCATCAATAACCCAAAAGAAAATAGATTTATTAAACAAAATCATACATTATATTATGTAAAAATGATCATCCATTATTGTGTCAGTAGTGACATGGGTCAGATTCAGTTGTTATCAACTTTTCTATTTCTGTTGATGATTTGTTTTATGCTAAATAATATTGTAAATATACTCAGTCAAATAATGTTCTGTTTCAAAAAAAATTAGCAAAATCCCAAAAGCTATATAGTGCTTTTGGGAGCGTTGTCGTTGGTGGTAATGATAATTGGTGGTTACGATAATTAATAGTTTGTTAATTTTTCTGTAATAAACTAATAATTATTTCATTAACACATCTCTTACATGACACGAGCCCACTCGGGTTGAGTACAGTAAACCGGTAATTGTCTGTTCAGAATTTCCATGTGAGCAAAGTAAGAGTAAGGTCTTACATTTTGGTATCATTCTATTCAGAATCATTTGCTGTATAATTTTAAATTATTTTTAATACATGGCCTCAGGCTAGTTTTGACTTTTACAATTTTTTATTTTTGGTTTTTGTTCCTTAGCAACCAGCAATGGCGCACAGATTTTTGGTGCATGCGGTTGCTTTTGCTTTTTAGAATTTTTTTTTTTTATAGATGGATTTTCGAAAAACTAAATATAAGGATATTGAAAGCACCATGTTTTGAGCATAGTGACCAGTTTTGGTGAAATTTCGAGCACGGTAAGTGTAGTTTCTCACCCATTGTAATAATAAATAATAATTATTTATTATTACCAAAATCGTCATTTTTTTCATTGTAATTATTTTTCTTATTTAAGATATTTAGCTCAATTTTTTTCAAAACGAAGGAAATACACATCCTAGCGCTCATATTCACCAAGTTTCATACTGATTTGACAAGTTTCGGCTGACTTATGAATTTTTTTAACTTTTCGTTATTTATAATAATTATTGCCGAAATCGGACTTATTTTCGGAGCTCATTTTTTTCGTCAAAACGGTAGCGGCTGTCAAAATAAGTTGGATATTCAGAATCCCCATGGTCTTTTGATCATATACACCAATTTCTATGAATATCAAAACAATATAAGGTTGTTAATTATTTATCAATAGTAGCCATTGTTTTTTATTATTATTGCCCACAACATGATTTTGGGACAAATAATTAAAGTATTTAAGAGGGTTCCATTGGCAAAATAAAACGTGAATTTGAGAGATAACCACTGAAACATTGTCTTGGCAGTCTTTTGTTGACTTCCAAGCATTATAAGTATTTTTTTCTCTAGTTCATAAAAACCAATTAATAGGCCATTACAGATGTTGCGCAATGGCATTCTTGTGGTTTTGTGGTTTTTGATTGAGGTTTTGAGGTTTTTTTTTTTCAAAGCCCAACCTAGCAAATAAATAATCATTTTAGAACAAAATTTTGCCACCTTTTCATTGCTGCAATTTTTTTGTGTCTAGAACAAATATTTATCGTGTAAAATGCAAATCCATACATCGGCCTACCCTCGGCCTAGCTTCGTGGTTACTTGCTATGTCGCAATAAGGGCCCAAAAGGGTAGGCGGGGAAAATTTTTTTGGTTTTTTCTGTGTCCATGATAATGCCCCTATAATTTTTAAGGAGAATCTTATCGTTCTTTTGGTATTTGTTTCACTGTTGTAGCTGCATCGAGTGGGCCGCTAAAAAATAATGAAAATCAGCGAAAAACCACGAAAACCACAGAAAGCACCCTGTAATGAATGTGTTAATTAAGGGGTCATAATGAATCTGACAGATTAATATTATTTTTTCTTTCTGTTTGTTAGCCAGCAATCAATTAGTTCAATGTCAGTTGGAGTTTTGTTGTACAATGCATCTACTTGCGATTATTTGATGGCTATTAAAATAACAAAACTGGTCCACAAAGTAGATAGTGCAAAACCGTTGCGGTCGCAGTGTAATATGAACAAAAGCATTGTTATAAAAAATTGTCCCGCTGAAATCGCGATTTTTTTCAAGTCCCAAAAATCACATTTGATTTCATATCTTTTAAACTAAAGCTCATAGAGACAAAAATACAATTGCTATAGCTAGAACAATCTACCGCGCAGGCATCTGTCTATGAACATTTTCCTCATTCCAGTCATAGACTTGGGAAAATGCCTTTAAATTTTCGACTTTTTATCCAAAATCTACCACGTCCCTGAAGGGCATCGACATATTGTTATAGGACTATAAAATAGACTGAGGAGTTAGGATTTGAATGGTGTATTGTTATTGGAGTGTGTTCAATGCATTTTGATAATATGAAGGTTTTTCAAAAAGACGCCCCAACTAAAATTATTTTTCATCCTAGCCAAATATAAATTAGCCTAACCACAACCATTGCAAACACATCGCGGGCTTATCATGTGCGCCGCGTGTTTTAAGTAAATAATGGGTTTACAGCAAACGCTACGGTTAGTAGGCGTCAGTATCGCGGCTATTTATTTGTTATCATTAGCGTTTTAATTTATTCTGGTTCATAATTAATCTAATATTATATCTGTTAATCCAGAAAAAAAAAACATCATTGAATGATAACAGCTAGTGGTAATAAATATGATATAGCAAAAATGCAAGGTCATCAATAATAACCATTAGTTTTAATTATTATTTATGAATTAATTATTGAAATTTTATATTAAATTAATTTATTATTATTTATGATTATTAAATTAATTACAAGATTTCTGATGATGGCACCTGTCTATATCAACTGAGATACAGAACTTGTTTTTTTTTGTGCAGTCCAGCTACTTCTACAAAATAATGTTATACAGCCAATGCAAAGCATTTATAATTGTTACATATACATTGTATAATTATTGAGGCGTACGCATGATATATATATAACATGCGTCGCTTCATGCGTGCGTCAACACTAATTGCCCGCTAATTGCCTGCAAAAAACAAAGAACATTTACCATGCATTTTTTGACTTAAAAGTACATTTGGTAAAACTTTTTTTTAACAGTTAAATATTGAGGTCACAATAGCAAGTTTGGTCTCATTGTATCCACAACATATTTTGCTACCCACTGAAACTATTTAAAAAATTTTCAGAAAAATTTGACAAAACTGTTTAGACTATCTACACAAAGCAAGTGGTTGTTTTTCATATTCTCGACATTTTCATATACCTCTGCACTGCACCTCAACATTTGATTGCATTACTGTTACTGGCTTAATACATGTATCTAGGATGCAGATATAGCCATGTTTTGATCTTGAATCGAGATAATAGTTGTATGGTTCTCTTTGGTTAATCTGAGCTTAACTCGATATAAAGATAGATTAAACAGGACTTGTAGTACATGCCACGCTACACGATCAAGAAAAAAATCGTCAGTAACTTGACAATGCCAGCTGGATGCAGCCATTGTTATATCAAATACAACATGACACAAATATTAAAAAGCAAGAAACATAAGTTATCATAAAATGTCATATACCAGCTTACATTTTTAAATGTACACAACAGTTGTATTATAAAATGTAATTCGTGCATTTAAAAATGTAAGCTGGTATATGGCATTTTATGATAACTTATGTGTTTTGCTTTTTAATGTTCGTGTCATGTTGTATTCGATATAACAATGGCTGCATCCAGCTGGCATTGTCGAGTTTCTGTCGTTTTTTTCTTGATCCTGCAGCGTGGCATGTACTATAAGCGCGGTTTAATCTATCTTTATATCGAGTTAAGCTGAGATTAACCGAATAGCACCATCAAATGACTTAATTTTTTATTATCATCTTAATGTATGATTGTCAAACTGTTTACATATTATTAATGCACTGCAATATTTTTCAGTTTTAAAAACTTGAGTGGTGCATAGCAACAGCCTGGGGGTAATGTTCATAATTGCTTTTTTATGAAGTGTTGAAAATTTTCTTCCATAAGAATTTTTATAATGCCATTTTATAATCCTGCAACAAAACAAAGTTACTTTGAAAGAATGGCTAGTAATAATAATTAATTTGATGATCAATGTAACCAATCGCTGAAATAAATTGAATAACAAATGCAAATTCGTTAGTTTTATTTGTGGTATAATGAATTGTACAGGTTGAAAATTATGTTGTAATTGTGTATTCATCTAAATAATTACTTTTTAATAGCTACAGCAATAACAGGTCACACAAGTTGGTGCTATATGTGCAAAAACGTTATGTCATGCTTCCAGTATAGTACGTAGCTACTTCATGGATATCTCTAGCAACTGTTTCACTGAAATAACTTGAGTAAACACTCAAAGTAATGGTACAGAGCATTTAGTGAATGCAGCCTGTTTCCTTCAGGTTTTGTGCAATGTCTGCTACAAACAACTACCCAAAAAAGCCTTTTTTCATGGCAACCTGGCGTTTGCATGAAAAGTATGGCGCTTCAATCCCAGCATTTCATTCAGTTATGTGTCTTTCCTGGAGCATATTGGTCTCGTTTTATGGTAGGCATTGGTATGAACTGCCTGGCTTTTATGCGTTGTTTAGTTGTCGTTATCTGAGTGAAATGTCTCCCAAGGTTTATTATTGTCCATGACCAAAACGCTCAAATTTTATGCTTTGTTAATCGTAGGTGGTGTCAGATAGCCCATTGTTTGTGGAGAGCTTGAGATTGTCAGATAGCTCTAGCTAAGTCATATCACTGTGTTGTCAACTGGCCAATTAAACGTTAGTTCTACTGTTACTTTGGCTAGGAGTCTCCTTTCCTTCTACATTATTAACATAATTTGATAGGGATTGGGAGGTGGCACGCATGTGTCACTCTGTTTTACTGCTAATCTTCATCATGCTTCAGTGCCGATTGATTGCTTGTAGATAATGTCATATCTGCGTTAGCCAATGTATTACATCTATTGCATACCTGTCACTTGTTTGCTATCAGTGTCATTGCCTGAACAAAATACTTTTGGAACATGTCAACAGAGAAGTTGACGTTTGATAGACACATAATAACGTTTAGTGCATTTATTCCAGAGGTTTTGGGGTGGCATTGGTGAAGACAGTTATCGCCTAGCATTTCGCTATGGCTTCGTTTCCTAACCAAGGACATCATACTGCTGGTAAGTTGATACGATATAGCGCCTTCTTGTGTTGTGTTTGAACATAAAATCTATATCTTTGTTTATCCTCGGCTAGATTATTGTTATAGAAATTTTTATTATAACTGTTTGCTTCTCGATTCAAGCAGGCAATATTTTGTAATTGGCTTCGTTACTTGTCCATCAATGCCTTGCTTGTGTTCTTCACCAAAAAATCAATTTTCTCTACTGGTCTTGAGTTCATTGTGGCCTTTGTGCTAATTGAGTTTTGATTTTCTCTAAACAAACCATTCATGCATTGTGAGTAGAGTTTGACACTTTCGCTTCTCAAAGCAAGACTCTTCTTATTCGTCATTGGCTCATCATCTTTCTCCTGATGCTCATACGCTGTCACCAAATTATTGATTAATAATTTGAACTGCAGCTGCACTGGGTGTATACAGGCAGCTGTTTCACAGTCAGTCATTAGTTTGTGCTGCATGCAAGATGAGTTGTGTATATGATACCGGAGGTTTGCTTAGAGTTGCCTCTCGAGCCGCTGTTTGCGATGAGACCGCATCAAGTTTTCAACCTTTTTCTCTAGTGTCATCCAATAGCTACATGGATATATCGGAGAGTACAGGGGCTCCGGCCCCCATGCAAGCCATGGATCAACAGAAGCTGACACAGACTATGATGTGGCAGCAAAACCAGTACATGGCTGACTCTGGCATACAGTCCAGTGTGACCACAAGGGTAAGTGCTCTATTTATTATTTATGTGTATTTGCTTAGTGAGCTGCCCTCCGTGTGATTCTGAAGTGATAGGAAACTAATTTGGTGTAATTATTGGTAATACGATGTGTCCAACTGATTCGTATACAAGTGTCAGCAATTGTGTATTTGTATATATTGTACCATTGTGGCATTTGGAAAACTAATTTCGAATGCAAGAACTGACACCAAATAGAAATGTTGAAATGGCAATGGTTTGCCATTAGGGCACGCAAGGGTTAATTAGAAATGTGTGATTTGTCTGCCTGACAGCAGAATGCCGATAGCAGATTATTTTGTCTCTCCTTCACTCGTTGTCTTCCAATTACTGTTGGGAGCAGATTGCGTTGTCTCCTGATAAAACCTTTCATTTCTGGTAATCCTGTATAAGAAACGTACTTTAGCTTGCTGTCAAGTTGGCAGCTAGGGCTGCCACAACCCATGTAATGCTAATGATCTCAGTATTGCTGTATCCATCGCAATCACGTCAAGTGATTAGCTAATGAAGTGAAGGGAATTTGTGTTCGTGTAGACTGCATAGACTGGCTTTTAGTGTCAGTGTCAGGCTGCCTATTTGTTAGCACTTGTGCAACTCTCCAATTTCTCTATCCCATAACTCCTCTCATTTCTCTCTGCACAATCTTATCTGCCCTCTAATAAGTCACTTGAACTTCATGCCACTCTGGTGGTGTAGTTGCTTGCTTCAGTTTCTGCAGTGTTGTACTGTACGTCCGACAGCGTACAAGCGTATGCTGCAGCGTTTAGTTAAGGTTTGTTGGTCTGGTTGGATTTGTATAATAGTCGCTATGATTGAGTTATCCTCTTCATGGATCTTAGGCTACTTACTCTGGGGATCAAAGTTGGCCATTTCTCGTTACACGGTGAGAGATGTGGTGTGTCTATCATGGTATCTACTCGGCATGGTAAACTCTCTGCACAATTTTTTCGTAAATGTTTCATGGGCACTAAATGTTTCAGGCGCCATCATTGAGCGGTAAAAGCCAGCATGATGATATGGAGGAACAGGGGATGTACCCCGATGTATATGGTCAGCAACAGCAGACTCCCAACCCTACTGCCGGAGGTTACACCCAAGAACAAGTGGACGGTAAGTCAGGTCATCTCTCTCTCTCTGTTCTAGTTTGTTGTTATTCAGTATCTAACTATCGGATTTCATACCCCTCGATGTGAGGCAATTAGGAACAATAGTAGCTGAGGTGAGGTGGCCCCTCCTCAAATGTTTGTGGCTAGCGATTCTCCTTTGCATCTACTGCTACTGCTGCAAGTAGCCTGGTGAACAGTAGCCTCAAGTTTGCATCTACTCGGTGTTTGCTCAGTTTGTTGCTCAGACTGTTTCACAATATCTAATTATAATGGCCTTGCCTGGCTTCTCACTTTATCCTGCCATTGAATCATTCAATCTTGTACATTTGCCATTCGTTTGTTTAGCTGCTGGTTTTGTAATCTATCAAGGCAATGTTTACATAGCGTCGTGTAGAGGTTGGATAGCAATCAGAAATACGATGCTGTGAGAATGTAAATATTCAATTTTTGTTTGATTCCTATGTTGACACCTCGATATGAAACATTCTTTCCTGGTGTGAAACTATATAATACAACCCTGATATGGTGTCATTAATTGAGCCGTATTATCATGGTTGTTGACATTCCATGTTATCAGAGATGAACCAACAGATGAACCAGACGAGGCCCCAAAGGGTACGAGCGGCCATGTTCCCAGAGACATTGGATGAAGGCATGCAGGTACCGCAGGCGGCCATTCACCCCGGAGCTGAGACTGCCGTACAGAGACTTAGCGAGCCATCACAGATGCTCAAGTCAGCAGTTGTCAACCTGATCAACTATCAAGATGACGCTGATCTAGCTACCAAAGCCATCCCAGAGCTGATTAAGTTATTACAGGTTAGTCAGCTGTCGTCTTGCATGTCACGGCTGACACCGCTGTCACATGCCCACCCCTTCCTTCTCGGCCTTCCCTTTACATGCTGAGCAATGGGCTGTATTGTTGCTGTATTGTTGATAGGACGAAGACCAAGTAGTTATTAGCCAGGCAGCTATGATGGTACACCAGCTGTCCAAGAAGGAGGCCTCTAGGCATGCCATCATGAACTCTCCACAGATGATCGCTGCTTTGGTACGTGCAGTTACCAACTCTAATGATGTAGAGACACTCAGATCTGTTGGGGGTACATTGCACAACCTCAGCCACCACCGCCAGGGTCTCATGACACTCTTCAAGTCTGGTGGCATTCCAGCTCTTGTTCGACTTCTTGGGTTAGTTTCCTATGTTGTCTTTTTGCTGCCGGCTGGCTGGTTTGTGCCTAGATGGCAGAATTTCTGTTTCCATGTAAGTGGTAGTCAAAACTTGAACTAGAAAATTAATTTCTGAGTAAAAAGTGTCTTTCATAAAACTCGACACCGATCTAGATTCCACTAACTGATCAACTTCTTTTCTGTCCTTGAATCTTTATCAGTTTCTTAGCGACGTATTGCCCTGCTTTACTTGTTTGTCGTGTTGGTGAACTGAGCTTTGATGTTTTCCATTCATTGTCTTGCAGATCTCCAGTAGAATCTATACTGTTCTACGCCATCACCACCCTGCACAACCTCCTGCTGCATCAGGAGGGCTCGAAGCAAGCCATCCGTATAGCGGGAGGTCTACAGAAGATGGTAGCCTTACTTCAGCGTAACAACGTCAAGTTCTTGGCTATAGTTACTGACTGCCTACAGATATTAGCCTACGGCAACCAAGAGAGCAAAGTGAGTATTAACCCTTGCCAAAATTTGCATTCCGCTCCTTTGATTAAAACATAGGGGCGAAATTTAAAATAAAATTACCGTCGGTATCTAATAGATTATAAGATTTGATTATTGTGGCATTTACTTGTGATTGATCTGTCAATTATATTTACATGCGTATGAGCTCCGATGTCTGTGGGCCATTCCTTTGGTTGTTATCTCTAGTCAGTCTCCATGTAATTGTATTGTTGTCCCCTTGTAGTTGATAATACTGGCAAGTGGTGGACCTGCCGAGTTGGTGCGCGTCATGAGAACCTACGCCTACGAGAAGCTATTGTGGACCACGTCACGTGTGCTCAAAGTTCTCTCTGTCTGCCAGAGCAACAAACCGGCCATTGTAGAGGCAGGAGGTCTCCAGGCGTTGGCTGCCCACCTCAGTCACCAGAGTGGAAGGCTCGTACAGAACTGTCTGTGGACTCTGAGAAATCTCTCAGACTCTGCCAACAAAGTGGTGAGTGTTTGTTGTGTTTGAGACGGTCTCGCCGGAAGGTCTCGGTTGGGCATAAGCTGTGCAACTTGTTACTTACAACGCACTGTCGCATTGTCAAGTGTTTGTGTGCCATGGCTGCACTACACACGTCATTGCTATGTCTGTCTGGTTGTTGAGTGGTTGTATCTGGTGTGCCAGCTGAGAGAGTACATGTGGTGTGCTAACCTGCCATAGACTAGCTAATGCTCGCATAAATCAGCATCTGAATCACTTGTGGCACTCTGTTGTCACATTTCCATACAATAAATTATATCTCATCCTCCGCTTGATTCACTAGCTCCATGGTTAGTTGAGCCGGTAGTAGATTTAATAGGCCCACTACGCAGTCATCTGTATCCAGTATATGTCTCCATGACATCTCTTACAATTAGCAGTATTAGCACTGACACTTGCCATTTGTATGCAAACATCTGCCCACATGGAATGTCAAAGCAGATGGTGCAAGAATTGGCACGAGTCTGATGTAATTCCTGTTTTGTATTCTCTCAGTCCTTCCATGTGTCCGATAATGTCTATTGTCTCCTCTCTCCTATCCAGGGCCCACAGGAGGGTTTTGATGGACTGCTACACATACTGGTCGGTCTGCTAGGTCAGAGTGATATGAACATAGTGACCTGTGCTACAGGCATTCTCTCTAACCTTACCTGCAACAACCAAAGAAATAAGATTATCACCTGCCAAGCTGGAGGTATAGAAGCTTTGGTTAGGACTATTCTGCAGGTAGATAGCACCCGTCTTTGGCAGTCATTTATACACACATCTCTTTCATTCATTCTGTACTAACTAGTTGTGTAATGTTTGTAGGCTGGGGAGAGAGAAGACATCACAGAACCTGCCGTCTGTGCTCTCAGACATCTCACGTCGCGTCACCCAGAGGCAGAGAATGCACAGAATGCTGTCAGGGCTCACTATGGTCTGCCAGTTCTAGTTAAACTTCTACACCCTCCCAGCAGATGGCCTCTCATCAAAGCTGTCGTGGGCTTGTTGAGGAACTTGGCTCTCTGTCCATCCAACCATGCACCACTGAGGGAGCACGGCGCTCTGCCCAGGTGAGTAACGTTTTTGTCACCTGTACACTGATTGCCTGTACTAGCTGCTTGAGGCATATGAATACCGCTAGACATCTGACACTTACAAAGTACAATGTACACTACACAATATAGTATGTACTAGCGTAATTGAATTGATGGACAATATATAGCTTTATTATGACCAGCAAGTGCTAGCAAGTGGCAAATGCTAGCGATAGGCAAGTGCTAGCAAGTGGCCATGAGTTGATGGTTATTACTGCTCACGCTCCCTCTTCACTTCACCACCAATGATTGGCCTGCCAGTCAGTAATTGCTCATTTACTAGTACACAAGCCATCAACATGCCAAGCCCCACTATCTGTGGTAGTCGAAACTATTTACTCTGTGGCTATCAGGTTGTAGTTGAGTTAGTGTCAACGACTGTGTGTAATACGTATGGCCGACTGTGTGTAATATGTATGGCTGACTGTGTGTAATACGTATGGCTGACTGTGTGTAATATGTATGGCCGACTGTGTGTAATAAGTATGGCCGACTGTGTGTAATACGTATGGCCGACTGTGTGTAATACATATGGCCGACTGTGTGTAATAAGTATGGCCGACTGTGTGTAATACGTATGGCCAACTGTGTGTAATAAGTATGGCCGACTGTGTGTAATAAGTATGGCCGACTGTGTGTAATACGTATGGCCGACTGTGTGTAATAAGTATGGCCGACTGTGTGTAGTACGTATGCCCGACTGTGTGTAATATGTATGGCCGACTGTGTGTAATACGTATGGCCGACTGTGTGTAATACGTATGGCCGATTGTGTGTAATACGTATGGCCGACTGTGTGTAACACGTATGGCCGACTGTGTGTAATACGTATGTCCGACTGTGTGTAATAAGTATGGCCGACTGTGTTATACGTATGGCCGACTGTGTGTAATACGTATGGACGACTGTGTGTAATACGTATGGCCGACTGTGTGTAATACGTATGGCCGACTGTGTGTAATAAGTATGGCCGACTGTGTAATACGTATGTCCAACTGTGTGTAATACGTATGGCCGACTGTGTGTAATACGTATGGCCGACTCTGTGTAATACGTATGGCCGACTGTGTGTAATACGTATGGCCGACTGTGTGTAATACGTATGGCCGACTGCGTGTAATACGTATGGCCGACTGTGTGTAATACGTATGGCCGACTGTGTGTAATACGTATGGCCGACTGCGTGTAATACGTATGGCTGACTGTGTGTAATACGTATGGCCGTTGGGACCTGAGACTGTCCTCTAGCACTTAATGTATGATAAAGAGTGCTCAATAGCGCTGACACTGTGATATATAGTCTACTAGTAAGTGACACCATTGGTCAAGTATCTGAAAGTAAACACTAGTTTGATTGTCCACAGCTCTTAGCCTCTCTCTGCCATTGTATTCTAGTGAGTTGTCCTGCTATGTCAGTGTTACATAGATGTCATTGTGACAGGCGTTGTTTGTTGTGACATGTTGAATTTTTTGCACAGAGAAATTGTTGATGGAATATACCAAGTATTATACTGTTAGATCCGGCATTTCACTTACATACTGTGATCGCTAGTGTGAATGCTTTTGTATGCTGTGATGGAACAGGCATCACTTTCACTGGTCATAAGGTATAAGAGTCCTATTCTCTACTGTAGAATTGTTCAGCTGTTGGTGAAGGCACACTCAGACACTCAGCGACAGCGGTCATCTGTGGCTTCTAATGGCAGCAGCAGCAGTGTAGTCGATGGAGTGAGAATGGAGGAGATAGTTGATGGAACGGTTGGTGCACTGCATATACTGGCTAGAGAAGTACAGAATCGCGCTGTCATTAGAGGTCTCAACTGTACCCCACTTTTCATACAGGTTTGTTTGCACTACTTCTCTCCCTGCGCTGTGTGTCGCTGTCCGTGTGGTGCTGTGTATTAGCGGTATATTGAAATTTGATTTCATTTGACATTTGTGTCAGTACTTTCTCACTGGGAGATGGGCACATTATATATATGGTGGCTTTTCCGCCCCCAAATAGTGTGAATCACTTGTGGGCCGTTTCATTGTGTTATCAAACAGTCATCTCACAAAGGTTAGATGAGTAGCAAGGGTTATACCTTGATGTAATGGTGTATTGTGTTGTACAGCTGCTGTACTCTCCCATTGAGAGCATACAGCGCGTTGCTGCCGGGGTACTCTGTGAACTCGCTGCCGACAAGGAGGGAGCTGAGATCATAGAGCAGGAGGGAGCGACAGCACCTTTAACAGAGCTTCTTCACTCTCGCAATGAGGGCGTGGCCACATACGCTGCCGCTGTACTCTTTAGAATGAGTGAGGACAAACCACAGGTAGGCAGCGCTGTTGACAGCGTGCTTCAGTTCGGCATCTAATATTTAGCTTGTACTCAAGGTCATATTCACTTCTCTGTACTGAAGTTGCTGTTACTGATGTTTTGTTGTGTCTGTGTTGTAGGACTATAAAAAACGACTTAGTGTGGAGTTGTCCTCCAGTCTTTTTCGAGGAGATCCATTGAACTGGAATGAGCCCGGAACTGGAGCGGGTGTCAGCCAGGAGGACCCCTATGCCATGTACAACCAGCAAGGCACACCTCAGTCTAGGCCCGGTAAGCATTGTCCATAATAAGATAATATCACTCTGTAAGCTGAGTTTTTGCCTTCTCCAATGGAGCTATCATGGCGTGCGTTCTGTATTGTAGCCTATATGCAAAATGACATGTCGGCTCTAGAGAATGCCCTCCCCGATCTGGGCACCCACACAGACTTCTCATTTGAGCACCAGGAATCAGCCACCCCGATTCCCAACTGGTTTGATACCAATCTGTAAATATTTGTTCATTGACTCTAACTCGCTGATACTGCCATTGTTTAGCGCTTCACCTATCTAGTGGAGACTCATTTCTTTTATATATTCCTCGTCTTATTGCCGACAATACTTCTTATATATCAAGTTTGTATCTCAGCCATCAAACTGCATGTACTATATTTCATTTTCAACAAAAATTGGCGTGTACTTTTAATTATGGCATGTGAACGTTGCAGTTGCAAAGTGTATGTACTTCAAGCATAAATGCTACCCATTTTATACGATGTATTATATCCACTCTTATCTATTTTTCATATTCTTATTCTCATATACCATTTTGTGTTGCACAGTTTTTGTAGCACTTCTCTCTTGATAATGTAGACTCGTCAGTGTTGTTTTAGTAGAGTATTCTAGAAAGGAATGCACTTGTCCATTTGTTATCTAACTATCTATCTATATATACATATATGTGAATTACTCCGATGCATTATTGTGAACTCTGTTACTAAATATAATAATAATCTTAGTAAAATGACAGATTGTTTGACATGTTTCGATTTAATAGTTATTAATAATGATTGGCTCGTAGAATTATCTGTAATTGAGATAATTCTATGGATTGGCGGTGGTGAGAAAACACAATATTATGTCAAGAAGTGTAAAGTATGTAGGTAGGTCAAGTTTTTTAGCCATTCCCATAAATTAAATGAATGTTGTATAATTTATTAATTTGTCTGCAACATGGAAATTCTTGTCTTGGTACAGTGGAATGGCGACGACGGAAGGTTCCGCTGAATACATAATTTGTAGAAGGCAAACCCCGTTTTATATATGAAACAACTTGCTTGCGCCAATGCGTGAAACAAAGTACACTGTGAGATTGAACGCTTGTGTTTTGAAAGTGCCTGGCAACTAAACACAACAAGACTGTACCCTTATTTGAACTGAATATGTAGACTTGCTAACCACAACTCTATGAGATGAAGAAGTTTCATGTCACTTCAATGCAAATTACCTTGTAGTGATGACCATGTAATACAGTCATGCAATCCATTGTCTATTGAATATTCCCTCTCAAATTAAAACAATACATTAATTACAATTTACTTTGCCATGGAATCATGTTTTGTAAATGGCAAACAAAAAAAAAGAGTTTCACTGAGTATTATCAATGACACATACAGACAGTGCCCTTTGTAATATGGCCTAATACAGTGTCGTTTGTATTATAACAAAACCTGTTGACACTTAGTATGTTGAACGAATTATTATATAAACCTTTATTTGTCAACCATTGGTCATCCACAGTGCAGTTAAGAAAAGTGCTAGCCCTTATAGGTTTTCAGCGCAGTAGTCTAAAATCTATGGCAGCCTGGGTTGAAAAAAAGAGCGATTAATTAATAAAAGATTTAGTATGAAGAATAATAAAATTTACTTATAGTACGTCAAACAACCTTGATTTCCATACTTGAGAAAAACAGGGAAGCCTCAGAGTTTGGTTCTACATTTTACACCAGTCTGTCTTTGTTTGATACATGATGACCTATGCAGTGATGCGGCTGGTTTATTTAGCAGTCCATGGAGACAGTGTTCAGGCTGTTGAACCTTGTTTACATAGTTGGCACACATATTGTCAAGGATGTTGACTATGGGTGCAATATTCATAGTGACGAGGCGTTCCTCGTAGTGTTCGTGTGCTGGGCATATGATTTTCAATATAAGCTTTTCCAGGCCGATTAGCTTATCAATGCCATTAGATGATGACAGAGGAAACCATGCTGTACAGCCGTAACTCATCTTTGGTCTTATGCATGAGCTGTAGTATTTTACAAGAACATCCTGTGGAATTTTTGCTCGTTTTAGTTTGAGTAGCACATATGTGAGTGGTCTGATATCACTACTTATTTGGTCTATGCGTGCATCAAAGCTTAGGTTTTTAGTAATGGTAACTCCAAGAACTTGGTTGCAGACACTGATGGAATCTGCTCATTCTTCAATGAGAATGTCATACTGTTGCTATATTTGTCTACTCGCGAATGTTTGTTGGTGATGTTCATAGAGCAAGACTTTTTGGCGTTAGCTAGCATGTTGTACTCACCACACCAATCAGCTACTGCATATATACTCCACTGCATTTGTCTCTCAGTGTTATAGAGATCGCTGCCCATGAGAATTAGATCGTCTGCATACTTTATCACGGTGCATGGTAGTACGAGGGTATCAATGTACACAAGCCAGAACAGTGGCCCAAGAATTAACCCCTGAGGAGTTCCATTCTGGATTGGTTTGCTGGAGCTGTTTACTGTACCGAGCCGTACAGTCTGCTGACAGTTGTCCAGAAAACTTTATTGGTGGAATTGGTTTTTGGCCTTCAGTATCTCAGTGAAGTGAGTGAATTACTCCACAGTTTGTTTTCTGTTGAAGCGAGCGCAATGATCGCGATTGGAGTTGTCTACTTTTGGGACTCGATTGCATTTTAGAAACTATGGTTATTCATAGACAAGTCGTTTTTTAAATGCTTAGCTATTTTAACGATTATTGCTAGGCGACGTTTCAACAATGTAACTGTTTCCACTTAGCTTTTTTCTTTTTGTAGTTTACAAAAGCAATGAATGACCGTTATAATAATTATTATTATCAATGTGTATATATGTGGCATACTGATACATATCTTTTGCTGCCTTTCTTGCAGTTCTGCTTGCTAATATATGAAAAATACGCCACCACTGTTAAAAAAGTTAAAATGTTGAGCTTGCAAGTTGAACAAATATCAACCTGGCTTGTGATGTTGTAGTAGTAGTAGTATTATCATCATCACTAATTTTAATGAAAGAAAATTTAAAATAATCAATACATCAGAAATAATAATAATTATAATAATAACAGTTAGAATGATAACAGTTATAATAATAATATTTTATTAATGAATAATTAATAATAACAAATAGTTTGTTCTTAGTTTTCTTTTTCTGCCACAGCAGTGACAGTTTTACTATTACTCCTGTTACTGTTACTACTGCTACGGCAACTGCTGGTGCTGCTAGTGTTACTACCACTATTATTATCAATAATTATACTATTTTTTTTCTAATTTTTTATCAAACTACTACAATAATAATAATAATGCTATTATTATTTGATAATAATTAATGAAAAAATCATATCTTACTAAATCTTACTTACAAAGCAGTTTATCATAATATTTATTCTTTGCCGCAAACGCAAAGTATATAAAAAGCTACTGCTATCATCATTATTATTCTTTGCCTTATTATTATTGTATTTTTTGTGTAATAGATACTAAATAAATATACAGCAATAATGTATGCTAATAATTGTTATAGTGATGTTATCAATAATCAATGTAAAACTTACTATTAAAAAAGATCATTGTCAGCGAAACTTTTTCTAACACCCTGTATTGATGGAATTGTACAAATGTGGTAGCCACCTACACAGATCCTTAAAGCTAGGGAGGCACAATTGCTAGTTAGTCTGTTACCTCAGTAGTAGATCAGTAGTCAGACTACTAAATTGACTTTGAGCAGACGGCATCCTTTGCTTGTCTGAAGACTGTCGGCTGTGTCTGGCTGTGAGTCTATCTTATCATAGTCAGACCTACTAGTCAGTGTAACTGGTGCAGGCCGGTCTGATGTGCCTAATGTGAGAGTAAAAAAAATGAGAGAGTATTGTTCTGTGTGTGGGAAGTGTCCTGCTTACCTTTTTTAATACTCTGAAAAAAGAGGGCACAGAAGGCTGCTTTTATTTTTTAAGAACTGACGACTCAGATATAAGCTGTGCCCACAGATATAAGCCATGCCCTCAGATATAAGCCATGCCCACAAAAAATTGTGCTGCTTAACAGTGTTTTGACCATGAATAAAAATAAAAGTATGTGCTGCAAAAATAAAAAAATGTTATTAAAATACCAATTACTGTACATATATGTATCCTAAATTATTATCACACCAAAATGATACATACATCTATCTACAACTTCTATCTATTCCGCAAGAAAGGTTTGTGACAATAAAACTGTACAGGAAGTTACATCAAAGGTCTGAGTATGTTGTGGCTGATTTCTGCACAATATCTCAAATATTATTCTTAGACATCAAGAAAGAATACACAAGTACGGTGAAAGGGTACTTAAAATCATCCACTCCTCCATGAAATTTGCTGCTGGATCCCATTCAGATAATCAGTTCACACCTAGAATCTACAACCATCAAAATCATTCTTCCTTCAACCGCTCCATTTCCCACATCTATATTATACAAACGCATCTTCAAACACTCTATCTACCTAGTGTAACCATTTTTCTAATCTCATATCACATTGTACAAACACTTGCGATGAACTACTGATAACTAGAGACTTCAACATAGATTTTTGCAATCTAAACAACAAATGACTGAAAACTTCGGGGTGACTCGCACAGCTTCAAATTATTGGTCTACTCACCAATATAAGGGATGATGAGTCCAACTCATCGTCTCTTATAGATCACATCTTCATCCCCAATTATCATAACATTATAAAATCTAGCACCATATCGTTGAACTCAGTGACCGTCACATGATATATGCAACACGAAAGCTTGGTAAAAAATCCTGAATCCCAAACGGAGGACTGACTGAGTTTACTTTTCAACACTGGCAAAATTTTCCCCAACTGTTTTCTTAAAATGCAACAATTGGGGCAACCAATGCCAATTCCACAATTGATCCTACAACACCAAACTTACTGCAATCATCTCCCAACACCTCAATAACAAATCTTGGTTTGACTGCTTTGACACATTTCTCTGCTGATTGGAGTGAGTTGAAACGAAACCTTGCAGAGCATAATCGCGCTAGCAAATAATATGAATTCAAGTAGCTGTGCAACTGAACCACCAGTTTCGTTAAAGACAAAAATAAACAAAGCATTGCAAAATTGTTACTCAACATGGCAAGCGAAAAAAAATCTTTGTGGAGATGACTTTGCAGCAGCAACAATATCTTATTATTGCTTGTCCATGCAATGACAAGTCATATCAAGTTATATTCCGCGCCTGTTTTAGATAATTTACTTTTTTTCTTGGGTTTCTTTTAGCTTCCCTACAATGCACCAATGGTGTCTAACTTTTCTTATTGGCATTGTGCATACAGTAGGCAGCCAATCAGAGCTAGAGACGATCAATGTAGCGCTTGAAGGTTCCATCACAGCAAAATATTCTTGTGGTTACTTTGGAGATGAGGTATGATTGCAGATGTAATGTACATCAGCATGTAACGTTATTGAAATTTGTTTTAGTATTTTGTTTTCTTTTTCAAGAGATTGCTCACTCGTTCGCACAGATACACACATAGACATAATACTATGTATGGACGTATGTATACATATGTAGGTGTACTACAATCATACCGAAGCCTTGTGGTCAGCTGTGGATCGTGAGCCCAAAACATGCACAGCTGATTTATTCCCAGCGCAGGACATGGTGGATGGTGCATTAGACACATTCTGGCAGAGCTCCTCCAGGAGTAGGCTCTACGCAGATATAAACTTAGGAACTGATGAGTTGGACGCTGTGATTGAGATAGACTTACATCAGGTACTCACAATGTAACTTACTTTCTTTTTTCAAACATTTACTGTCGCTTTGGTGTCTACAGAGTCTTGTACAAGTGGGAAATCGCACAGAAATATGATACAAATAAAACTGACTAATAAAACTGCTTCTCCGAGAGAAAACAACTCCGAATTTGTAAACTCGACATTATTTTGTGTAAAAAAGACAACTCTTCTAAATTCTATTGTTACAGAGTAATGATTGTTTTTAGTTTAAGATAAAAAAATATATATTTTAGAGCTGTAGCAGCATAATTTTTTGTATCCCTAACCATTACTGCTGCTTAGACGCAAATATTTAAACTTTTGTTTAGATGTTTCTTCAAGCAGTTGAAAGGGTAGATACTAACCTTTGTTGTGATAAAACCAAATAAAGGTAATGGTTATTTTCAACAGCTCTATTGTGTTCTGCGAGCTGTTCTCAGGACCAAATGACTTTTGAGAAAAATAATTGCAGTTGATACCTTCGTTACATTTTTAAATTGACGTGTCGATGTAAACATATATTTATTCCTCCCGTCTGATAGTCCTAAATGAGATAAAAAAAACATATAAACAAAGTGTACAGGCTATAATTGTAGACTAATGTTTTCGAACTACACCAATGAGTTGTAACCATCAGTCTCTAAGAAATGTTTAAAAAGAACACCTTAGGACCATTCCTGCAGGCTGCTCCTTTCGGTCTCATTTACCAACTAGTAGCTGATGTGTTGCAGAAGTTTATAGTACAACAACTAGTACTTATACTGGGGGACTCTAAGAGACCCAACCACATGTCTCTTCACAAGTCTGTTGATGGGCTAAACTGGTCTTCCGTAGCTTACAAAGTTACTGTAGAAACGGAATGTTTAGACAAGTTTGCAGTAATGTTATCTTCTCAGCCATTAAACGATGATGGTTATATCTGTACAAGCTATGGCCGACCTATGAGCAACAAGGATGAAATGGTAAAAGGTTTAATATTGCTTTGTCACAATTATCTATAGCTGTGGTTTTGAAAGTTTTGCTCGAACAAAGAGCTTGGTTGAAGTTATCAAAAATTTTAGGCTTTCATGACTCATCATAAAATAAATAGAAAATATTGAAATAAAATAACTGGAATAGCTTTCAAAGTCAACTTTCTGTCTCACCAATCTCACAACATGGAGCTCTAGTATACGCCAAGTTATAGTAATTGCACTTGTTTTGTATGAAGTATTTCTTTAGCTCACCATCTCCAGTTGTGTTTTTTGTACTTGTTTGTTGTTTTACTTGAGTTAAATCAAGATTATCATATTGCGGGATTAACTGCGAGATTAAATAAATGTGTTTCATTTGATGTACTTTTCACTCGTGTTTATCAAATATTACTTCATGCATTTTTAAACATTATTTTTTCCTTCCTGTTGTTTGTTGTGTTACCAGATAATATTTGACCTATCACAATATCCGAGACCAACATGGAAGACAACCAGGTATCTGCGCTTCAGTTTCTACCAAATGCACCTGACTCTGGGCATCAGTGGAGATAAGTTTGTGAGTACCTTCTGTCTGTTTGTCTGTCCGTCTGTTGTGTGCCTGTCTGTTTGTCTATTTACTGTGTGTCCGTTTGTTTGTTGTCTGTGCGTTTGTCGGTGTGTGTGCAAGGGATTGAATCTCTTTCCAACTGCATTAGTTTTATATTTTACTTAGAAAATTCCAAACTGATTTATTGCGCTTCAGTTATGTGCCACTTTTGACTTTGTACAAATAATATTGTTACAGCAACATTATACCGTACGAGAGCTTCAAGTACTTGCTGTATGCCTGTGTAATGACTTGGCTACAGACTGTGTATATAACAACATCTCTACTCAGTATGAATGTCGATGCGGATACAACACTCAAGGGAAATACTGCGAGAGTTGTCTGCCCTTATTCAATCAACAGCCGTACCAGCCTAGTGTTCCTTGCCAAGGTAATGCACTTTGTTGGCTAGCAAAAGTTCAAATCTTCAGCTTGTTGTTTCTGTGGGTATTTGTTTGAATGGAGGTACTGGTAGCAACGCCAGCATTTATGTCTGAGTTTTTATTAAAGTCTTGATGAACGTTAAAACTGCTGGTACTGCGTCTTCCATAAATCAACCACATTTCCATAATTTGGTTATGAAATTTGGTAGAACATAAGGTTGTATAAGCCTGATATTTTTTCAGGTCAGTGACCAGGTTTGCTCAAAATATATCGCTGTTAGTCATCAATATTTACCATAAAAAGTTGATTGATTAACAAATATTATTTGATTTTATTTTGTTGTTGTTTTGTTAATGGGTTGAATATGGTACATTGTGGTTGAAGCAGTTGTGAAGCTCTATTATACGTATATGCAGCATCTGTTTCATTTAATTGTGTTTGCAATTAATTAATTATGTCTATGAATAGAATGTGAATGTTACGGCCATGCACAGACATGTGAATACAATGAGACAGTAGCCAATATAAGCCTTTCTAAAGATGTCTATGGAGGAGGCGTCTGCATCAATTGCTCTGATTTTACAACTGGTTAGTTATCCCTTTGTAGATTCTTTTACACCCCAACAATAATATTTTGTTGCTCAGGCTAATCTTTGGTGCTGAGGCTTTGATTGACTTGTTGAAACAGTTTTCTATTTATGTATTTTTGTGCTTGTGTGAGGCAAAAGTTTTTACTAGAATGCATCACGGCTGCGTAAGCAATGCCAATACTATTGTTGTTTTATCATCAGGTGAAACTTAGACCGAGTTAAACTATTGCAGGTATGAGATGTGAAAGTTGTATAGACTATTACTACAGGCCTATGAATGTATCACAGAATCACTACACTCCTTGTCTCCCCTGTGACTGTTTCTTACCTGGAGTTGTTCTCTCTTCTCACACAGGACTACTCGGAGACTGTGTCAGCAGCTCGAATGAGCTGACTTTGTACAATGCCAGCAGAAGCATGGTTTGTGGATTACTCTCCATGTGAAGTTATGTAACATTGGAGTTGTCTGCTCACCATTTGATTTGTTTACTTGACTTTCTCTGCTATAACAAATCTTATTGTTTGCTAGATTCCTGGTGACTGTCATTGTAAACCGAATGTGGGTGGAGCCAAGTGCGATCAGTGCCTGCCTTCCTTCTATAATCTGTCATCAGACAACCCTCTGGGGTGCCAAGGTAGTGTGCAAGTTTTGTAAAAAAAAATTTTGTAGTTTGATCTCTGTGTTGGATGCTTTCCGAAGTATTATGTTTTCTAGTAGGTAATTTCTTGTACTTTTTCTGTAGATGGCTTGAATTCATGTTTTTTTTATTTATATTTCACTTATAGTTCACTATATTTTTATGTGTATTAAATTGGTGTAATATGTCTATATGTAACACACATTGCTCCTCATACCGTACTGTACAATGTTATATGTAGGCTGCCAATGTACAAGAGCTGGTACAATAGACAATACCAACATATGTGACGTCACAGATGGCAGATGTCCGTGTAAAACTGCTGTACAAGGATTGCAGTGTGAGCAGTGCAGAGATGGGTACTTTGGCTTGTCATTATTCAACCCACTGGGTGTGTGTCTCTATGTCTATGCATTAATGTATCCAGTCGATGTATCGGTATATGATACCCATGTCTATGTATCAGTATATGATACCCATGTCGATGTATCGATATATGATACCCATGTCTATGTATCGGTGTATAATACCTATGTCTATGTATCAGTATATAATACTCATGTCTATGTATCAGTATATGATACCCATGTCTATGTGTCAATGTATAATACCTATTTCTATGTTTCAGTGTATAATATCTATGTCTATGTACCATGTATGTCTATGCTGCAGGTTGTCATGCATGTATGTGCACACCAGGTGCTAGCCTATCTCCTCTATGTAACAAAACTTCAGGGCAATGCGACTGTAAACCTTCTACTAATGGCCGTACATGCCACAGGTGGGGATTGTACAGTAACGTTTTGGATATTATTGAAGATTGGAATGAACACTGACAAGCCTGAAATAAATGTCTGCTAAGCTATGCAAATAATATTTTGACCTTTGTTCTAAGAAATATCGACATTCATTGCCAGCAACACATAACAGATATCATTTCAATAATTGTTCCAGGAGTTGTCTGCTCCAATGAAAGTAGGAAATTTTGATACTCCTGGACAAACGGTAATTTATATGCTAGTGAGAACAGGTGTTGAAACTTTCTAGAATAAATATCAAAATTTTTTGTTTTTTGTGTAGTTGGCATTTACTCCAGTTCTGTCGACATTCATTCTATGTCGTGTCTGCTTTCATTTCTCTCTACATGTATTTTTGTCTATGCTCTTTTCAATATTAGCGTCAATTAAACCACTCGACATATATAGAAGTCGGTATTGTGACTGAAGGGTGATACTCCCAATAGTTCTATTGCAATATTTGTTGGTTCCACAGAGTCACTGATGGCCACTATTACCCTGACATGGATTCCATCTCGGTTGAACCAGAGCTCTTCTTTGAATCCTTTGACTTCTTTTTGCCAAGTTCTGGTCTCGGCTATATTACGGTGAGTTACAATATTGTGTTTAGATATAAGGTTATATAATACATGTTATATAATACAGGTTATATAATGCATGGTGTATAATACATGTTATATAACACAGGTTATATAACACAGGTTATATAATACATGTTATATAATACAGGTTATATAATACATGGTGTATAATACATGTTATATAACACAGGTTATATAATACATGTTATATAATACATGTTATATAATACATGGTGTATAATACATGTTATATAATACATGTTATATAATAAATGTTATATAATACAGGTTATATGATACATGGTGTATGTAACGAGAAGAAATACTTTTATATATTGAATAGGTAAACAACAGTTGGGCTTTGGAGTTATTCTTCCCTGCTGGGCCAGGTGGAGCTGTATTTGCTGGTGTATATGATTTGTATATAAAATATACAACAGATAATGCTATATCTAATATTGCTACTGTAGCTGTACACTCTCAAAGTAAGTGCGCACTATTTTAAGGTTTGTCCCTCATGGTAGGGTTTTTCATTGCGTTAGTACTAGCTTCTCTACTGCAACTTTTTCTATTTGCATTTGTTATGTAGCCGTTACTGCACTGCAGGCTCTCAAGCTACAGACAGCAGTATACCATTGCCCAATTTCTACATTGCCATACTTTTAGTTCATTCATCTGTTAACAAACAAGGAGGATCTTATGTTTCTGACAGATTTTTTATCACAATTTATGAGTTAAATTTTGACTGTTGAAACCTGGAAAATTACTTCAAGTTGATGATGATTGCAAAGTTTCCCCTTAGTGTTGGTTTGTGCACACATAGCTGCTCTGCAGTGATATTTTATGTTACAGTTGAGGGTGGTGACGTACCCCTCCCGCCTTGTACTCAGATATGGTGCTATAGCAGGCTCACTACGCAGCCCATTTCTGCCCAGACTGATGATGTTGTATTTGTCAACCTGGTGACCAATGGCAGCTTGCTTCTGGATTCTCTCATTTTTGTTCCTCATGAGTTCTCTACTGGCCAAGTGGGCAACGTTACAATAGATGTACCACAGCAATGTCAACTCTATTCTAGGTAAGTATCACCCCCACTATGTACCCTAATTTAGTGAGTCTTTTTGTTGATTTAGGATTTTTTTGCATCATTTTTATAAATACTCATCGTTAGTAGCAAGGCGACTAACGCACCACTTTATTACTGCAATAAATAATAGTTTGCCATAAATTAGGTTTTGCTTACAATCAGTTGCTTTAACTCACAGATCTCTGGAGGTGCCAATGAGCACGGATTGTGAAGAGTACATATATTCCATATCTATGCTATATTATGAGCAAGCGTTACCATGTAACTGTAACTCTACTGGAAGTGTATCTCCCGTATGCACACCTCGGGGTGGAAGTTGTATCTGTCAGCCAGGTGTTGGAGGTCGTGCGTGTGACAGATGCATGTCTGGCTACTTCAACTTTACATCACAGGGCTGCCAAGGTGAGTCTGTGCTAGTACTACTAATATACAACTGACCGACTGACTGACTACATGTAACTAGCTAACATGTCATGTAACTAACTATCACGTCATGTTTTGAACTGTTACAGCTTGCAACTGCGCAGGAGTTGATAAACTGTGCGATGATGCGACTGGTAAATGTACCTGCAGTCCCACACTTGAAGGAATGAAGTGTGACCAATGCATTGCAGATCACTGGAAATGGTCACCAACAGGATGTGAGGTAAACTAGTTGCCATGTCAACCAAATGCCTGTAGTCTGCACCACATAGCCTTCTCTTACAGTACTGAATTTCTTATTGTATATGTTGCTAAATTGTAGGAATGCGGGTGTGACATATATGGTTCTAAGGCTACACAATGCAATACTCTCACTGGACAGTGTACCTGTATGCCTGGAGTACACGGTACTACTTGTGATTCTTGTATACCTCAGTTCTACAACTTGACTGCTTCTGGTTGTACTCCATGTTTGTGTCATGTGACAGGAAGTATAGACAACACCTGTCACAATGTTACTGGTCAATGCAGTTGTAAGGTAAGTGTACTCTTGCAGTTGTAGTGTTGTTGTGAGATCTTTGGTTGCATATAGTATCCACACAATGTATGTTGTTGTACATAGTGTACTGTATGCATTGCTTGTAGCTATACAGTAAGAGGTGAGTGAGTATAACTGCTAGTTGTGTGCTTAACATACATATAACCTTGACCTCTCTTACTTGGGCTCAACTGATACTTTCTGGTGGTCGGCTTTCTTAGCTTCTCTAACATTTCTATTGTATCTATTTAACTAACCTGTGCTAGTAATTAGAGGATTTCTTGTAGTCTAATCTTGTTGCAGTTTTTAGGTTTCATCAAGTGTGTACAGTCTAATATACTAATCTTGGATTCATCTAAATGTAGTTCTGCAATAATAAACAGACAAATAATGTTTATTAAAAAGTGACCCATGTTTCTTTTTCCATAATCATGTAGCTACGTGTAAGATCTTGATCTGTCTGTCATTGTTTTGTATAAAACATAAGCAAAAGGAAAATCAAAAAAAAATAAGTTGGAATCGACTAACCAATCAAAGTTTATTGATTATTTTAATATTTCTTATAACTTAGTCAAATATTGAATGAAAAAAATTATAACTAAAACAATTAAAGTAATTAATCTTACAGTTCGATTAATTGAAGATTAAAATTATAGTAAACTCTTCAATTCATATTATAGGAAAATGTGATGGGAAGGTCATGTGACGTTTGCACTCCTAATTCCTACTTCTTTACTGGAGATGACAGGAGTGGATGTATATCATGTGATTGTATGGGGGTATCCAGGGAGTGTAACAGCTACAACCAGTCTATAATTGAGGTATAATATACTAGTCACCATTGCATGTGTCTGTTACGTCATTGGTTTATAAGCTTTCTATCGTTTGCGCAGACACAAACTGGTTTGGGATCAGTCTGGATGTTTTGTCTATTACAGATATGGTTTGACTTGGGCTCCGCTACACTCACAACCTTAAACAGCACTCATAGCCTTGAGGGGTTTACTGTAGAAAGTAGTAGAAGTATTGTAGTGGACAGTTCTTCGCTGTATTTAAGAGTTATCTCTCCTGGTAAGTATTTGCGTTTGTAGGTGAGTTTAATTTCCTTTTGCAGTTATCCTTATTTAACTAATACTTGGAAATACAGCAACTCGTACATTCTATTGATATATTATGTATACTGGGTTGTTATTGGTGGGTTGCAATCATTGGCAGGTGGAAATAACTTACTGAAGTACTATACATCTAGGATACAAGTTACCTACTCCCCTAGTCCTATATTGGTATCTGATACAGTACTGAGTATTTACCTACGCAGCTATCAAAATGAACTAACATCCTTTCAAATTAGCATATCAGCAGGTAAGTATTTTGTAACAGGTAATGTCTATTGATTTTTGATATTGGGAGTTGCGCTCTCCGTGTATTTATTGGATTTAAATTATTATTGAAAGTTTAAATAAAAGAATAGAGTATAGTTTGTGTGATTGTGTTGTACCAGCAGGTAATGCTATACTTCAGGTGTTTACTCTACATTATCTCTTGTGGCTCCTCTAATTGAGACTCAATGGAGAAACTCAACAGGACATCCTCTCTCTCGGCAGGCATTTCTTGCCTCTCTAGCAACAACTGAAGGGATTTATCTCCCCCTTAGCCTTGGATCTGAATCTATACGGTGTGTTTCTTGTTAAATCCATGCTATAAATCCATTCATTTCACTCTAGTGTACTTTCATGTGGTCCATTTGGTGGCAGCTTTCTTTAAGGTGCTTAAACTTATACTATAACAAATTTGTAGAATTTCCAACTTACATTTGCTACCTTTGGAGTTGTCTCCTCAGCTGGTAGAAAAATGTGTATGTGGAATGGAATATGTTGGACTTTCTTGTGAGGTAATTATAGTATTATATACACTGAATAGCTTAACAAATATATATATACATTACCTCCCACATGTATATATTACCTACCATATGTATACATTAGCTACCACATGTATACATTACCTCCTACATGTATATATTACCTACCACATGTATATATTACCTATCACATGTATACATTACCTCCTACAGGTATATATTACCTACCACATGTATATATTACCTATCACATGTATATATTACCTATCACATGTATATATTACCTATCACATGTATACATTACCTGCCACATGTATACATTACCTGCCACATGTATATATTACCTATCACATGTATATATTACCTATCACATGTATACATTACCTGCCACATGTATACATTACCTACCACATGTATATACTACGTACTGCAGTATATATTACATACCACATGTATATACTACGTACTAGAGTATGTATTACATACCACATGTATATATTACATACCACATGTATATACTACGTACTACAGTATATATTACATACTACATTTATTCACTATATGCAAACACATAATACAATATATCATAGACATGTGCGTTTGGCTACACAAGACAAGCAATGGATAACACAAGTCTAGGAATATGCACAGCATGTAACTGTAATTCACTCTCTAATGACTGCTCTATAACCACTGGGGAATGTACAAACTGTCTTAACTACACTTCAGGTGAGTTAACTAGGCGATTGCTAGTAACTGGCTACTACTAGCTGCTACAAGCTACTACTAGCTCCTACTAGCTACTACTAACTAGCTACTATCTACTACTAGATACTACAAGCTACTACTGGCTACTACAAGCTACTACTAGCTACTACTAGATACTACTAGCTAGCTACTACAAGCTACTACTAGCTACTACTAGCTACTACTAGCTACTATTAGCTACTACTAGCTACTATTAGCTACTACTAGCTACTACAAGCTACTACTAGCTACTACTGGCTACTACTGGCTACTACTAGCTACTACTAGATACTACTAGATACTACTAGATACTACTAGATACTACAAGCTACTACTAGATACTACTAGATACTACTGGCTATTACTAGTTACTACTAGCTACTATTAGCTACTACAAGCTACTACTAGCTACTACTAGCTACTACTAGCTACTACTAGCTACTACTAGATACTACTAGATGCAACTAGATACTACTGGCTATTACTAGTTACTACTAGCTACTACTGGTTACTACTAGCTACTACTAGGTACTACTAGATACAACTCAATACTACTAGCTAGCTACTACTAGATACTACTAGCTACTACTAGATACTGCAAGCTAACACTAGTTTCTACGGGAATTGGAATGAACGTAGACAGAAATGAACGTCGACAGGAATGAATGCAGACAGCTGGAATGAACGTAGACACATCCTGAAATGAACGCCGACAGACCAAGAATGAATGTCGACTATACTATAAACAAAAAAATTTTGACTTTCATTCCCGGATGTGTCTACGTTCGTTCTTGGTGATATATAAAATATCATTTCGACTTTCATTCCAGGATTAGTCTACTTTAGGGAAAAAATGATAATATTTTTCATTTCTAGAACGAACGTCGAAACAAAAGTTTATATGTTGCCAGGAATGAATGTAGACACTTCCTAGAATGAACGTCAATTTTTTCTTTTCTCCAACATAGTCGACTTTCATTCCAGGTTTATCGGCGTTCATTCCAGGATGTGTCTGCATTCATTCCAGTTATGCCTGCATTCATTCCTGTTGGCATTCATTCCTGTCTACATTTGTTCCAAATTCCGTTTCTACTTGTTATCTGAATTATTACTGACATTTTTCATGTAGTGAGAGTACAAAGTAAAGCTAAAAGTTAATTGATATTTAAATGAAAACTTCCAGTCGTCTGCTTATTTCAATACACATTTGTTTCACTAAATTTTTTATCATTGCCACAATTAATGTGATATCATTTGAATTTTTGTAATTGATTGCAATTTGCAAAAGCATCATTATTTATATTTTTCATTTTAAAGTTTATAATCAGTTAGAGCGGGATTAAAAACGACTAATGTCCTGTTAAAGAAGCACTCTTAATTAGTCTAGAATATTCTGCATGCCATGATGTGTCACTGAACTGACATATATCTGCAGGTGACAGCTGTCAGTTATGTTTACCTGGTTATTATGGTGGAATACAACATGGATACGCTGACGGCTGCCGGCAGTGCCCGTGTTACTATTACGGCAGAGAATCACCGCTGTGTGATATTATAAATGGAACAGTTACCTGCAACGACTGCAAACTGGGCTATACTGGTGAATTTTGTGATCAGTGAGTACATGTTTACACTAGACATACACATTGTGTCGTGTACGAGATGACATGATTTGTAGATGTCTATGGTGCACTGTCACTTGTAGATGTGAGAGCTCACACTGGTTCAATGGTACCCACTGTCTACCGTGTGAATGCAATGGTAACACTGATGCATGTGACTATACAACTGGACAATGTGTAGATTGTATGTATAACTCTACTGGCTGGTACTGTGATGTCTGTGCAGATGGTTTCTATGGCGACGCTACAACACAGAGCTGCGCTGGTAATTTATTTTGTTTTGTACTCTTTATCAATTTACCATAATGCTGCAGATAGACTTAGTTCCTTAGGTTGTTGTGCACTGTTTCTCTTGTGTTGTAGCCTGTGGGTGTGACACGCTGGGTAGCCTAAGTTCTGTATGCAACCAATCCACAGGGCAGTGTTTATGCAAAAGTCATGTTGTATCACGCACCTGCAATCAATGCCAATTTGGTTATTGGAACATTTCTAGTGCAGGTATGTATGTCTTTGACCGTTATAAGTGAAAGACTAAGAATCTCTACCAGTTGTATTCTCATGGGAAAGCGCCTGGTAAAATATTTTTTTCTACAATACATTGGTCGTGTTTCCATGAGAATATCATCAAAAACACATAAAAAGACAACTTGATAAAACTAGGATCTTATGAGAGGCGATAACTCCTCACAATCTGAGCTCAAGCATTGCCAACAGAGTCTGTGGAGAAGTAATAGAGACTACAACTGTCTTTTTCATCATACAATTGGTCTTGTAAACAGCTCATAAACCCTAGATATCTCTATTAAATATGTAAAGAATGTTGATTTGGTTTTGTTTTAATAAATAACAATATTTGTCTATGAATCAGTTAAATAAAGTATCAAAATTCAAAAATTCTCCACCGAATGCCAACACTAAAGTTTTTGTAACAAGGAAAAAATATATACTTTTATCAGCAATCGTTGTCAACTGCTTTAACTGAGTTGCCTTCTCTATAGGAAATAACTCTGTTGTATATTTTGAGTTGTCCTCTTTTAAGAAAATAACTTTGTTGTTTGAGCCGTTTGGTCCTCCAAAGTACGGGCGACTTCTTGCATTTGTACTGTTACCAGCAGAGACACCATTTTATCACTTTATTTCACAAAATGTGCAGATGTATACACATTATACAAGAACACGGAGATCTGCTAATACTTGTGTATTTAATTATATTTTGACTATTGTGCCATTTTAACATGTAATTTCAGCGGTGATTAAACTGTGTAGTCCTTGCAATGCTGCAGTATGATTGACCCCCCTTATGTAGTAACACAATCTGTATCCACTCCTTGTGCAGGATGTACCCCATGTGGCTGTCAACTCTCTGGGAGTTTGTCCCAGCAATGTGATCTCCTTTCTGGTGTCTGTTCTTGCCGAGAGAATGCTACAGGAAGTCAATGTGAGCTCTGTTCCCTCGGCTCATTTGGTCTCCCTCAACAACCATGTCAAGGTCAGTAGACACACTTTCAGTTGTCTTCTCTTTGTTTGATTCCTAACTCTGTTGGCAATGTGACTTGATTGTTTTAAAGTGAAATCATAATTTGAGTAATTTCATTATTTATTTTGTTTTTGCACAATTGTAGATGTATAGAGGAGCTTCTAGGAATAAAAATTACTCATTGGAAATGAAAATGTTGTTGCTACATTTTGTTGTCAATTCGTTTTGATTAGTTTTGATAATGTTACATTTTACACAAAATAATGATTTGTACTGTACAGTATTACCCATTCATTGACATACATACTGCCATAACATGTGTGGACCAATACAAGAATGGTGTCTATGTGCAGATTGTGCATGTGATGTAACCGGTAGCTACAACTCTACTAGACCCTGTGATGTCATCAGTGGACAGTGTGAGTGTAGAGATGGGGTGGCAGGTAGGAGATGTGACCAATGTATGGACATGTTTTATGGCTTTAGTGCTTCTGGTTGCACAGGTGAGTGTTATGTAACATATATTACATGTGTGTTATATATAGTGTTATATGTTACATGTATATGTTCTATATGAGGTTGTATATTGCATGTAATGTTTTATGTAATGTTACATATTACATGTATATGTTGTATGTAATGTTAAATATTATATGTATATGTTATATGCAATGTTACATATTACATGTATATATTGTATATAATATTGTATATTACTTGTATGTGTTGCATATAGTGTTGTGTATTACATTTATATGTTTTATGTAATGTTACATATTACATGCATATATTGTATATAATGTTACATGTATATATTGTATATAATGTTGTATACTATGTAGAATGTGGAGAATGTGAGACTAGACTGGGTGCATACGCTGGCAGGTATATCACTTTAGTGCAAGAATATTCAGCATTTAGTGAGCATCTTCTCAGACTAATCTACCAACACAAGACGCTAATAGAGTTGCAAGTCAGCGTTAGTCAACTCAGTGCTGACTCAGGTAAGTTGAATGAGTTTATTTATTTGTACACTTTTCTTGAGTTATGTAGAACATGTAAACATACTGTACTGTGACTGTAATATGGCCACCGTACACATTTCATATAGTCTAGTCCTGCTATTCTAAATAGAGGTATATGATATACGCTGTGTAATGTATATGTACTGTTGTAGAGGTTGTTGGTGGTATACAAAACAGAACATGGATTCTTCTCTCCGAGGCAAACAAACAAATGAATTATTTTCTATTAAACTACACAACACTAGAGAATCGTATATCTGACCAACTAACAACATCCCGTCAGCTACAGAGCTCTACTCTATCTGCATATAACATTCTATTGACTGCTTACCAACAATCAGTTGAAATCTCAATGGATTTACTGACTTTACAGAATCTGACCAATCAAAGTATAGAATATAAGAAGTCTATGTATATAGATGTATGTGAGGAAGTTGTAAACTGGCAATCTTATTGGTCGATACAAAATAGGTCACTAGATGAACAGCTGTTCATGGCATCGCAACTCTTCACTCATCTAACTAGTAAGTTGCTAGTAGATTGTGTTCTGTCTAGTAAAAGCAAAGTTTGTTATGTTTTATATATTTACTGAAATTGTTATTCTAATCTCCATAGATTCTACAAGCCTTCTCATGTCTCACCTATCTCGCTCAGCTGAACTAATGGAAGACAGTCTAAATACATACAATTCAGCTATTTCTCTACAATCTCAGTATAACAAGTTGGACTCACAGATGAAGCAGTTGAACTTGTCCCTTTCTGACCTGTCGTTGAACTTGTTTAATATTTCTGAGACCTTCAATCAGACGGAGGTGAGAGATTTATAATATACCTGTTATCTCCTGCCTTGGTTAGTCTTTTAGTGTTTTTATCAAACTAGGTTACTGAAGCGAACTTTCCTAAAATTATTTTTTAGCTTTTGGAGGACAAAATCTCTAACAAGTGGCCTTTTGTTTCTGCAAAAATAGTATTTATATGTATTTCTTCACTTTATCTTACAGATGTATTACACATTCAATGAAATTATCTACAATTCAACTGTGACATTGGTGTACAGGTGCTCTGAGCTATATACAACAGCACTAACTACATATAATTCTAGTGAATTGCAGCTTGAACTGATTTTATTTCAACAACAAAACTGTAAGTTATCCTTTAGTTAGTGAGATTGGCTATTGGGTGCTGTAAGAATAAGTACATGTAATAAGCATTGCAGAGAATGCTGGCTAAGCTATCATATGATTGATAGAGTTCCTCGACTTCTTGTCTAACAAAAGCTGTTCACATGTGTCAGCAATTCTATTCTTTAAATGCCCTCAGGTCACAACAAACAGCTAAACCTCAAAGTTTTTGTTGACTGCTATGTTACCAGTTTAGTGTCTACTCAATAGAAGTGCAGAAACAAAAGACATAGAGTGTGTTCTGCTAAATGTTAACAAGTTTATTTTACTTGGTGCGCATAAAGAGTTGTCTTCCATCAAAAGTGGCGTAATATTTACAATTACAGTGAGAAATAAGATTACAGAAACAGAGAGTCGTCTTCTCACTGGCTCTGCTAGAGTCAATGAATCACTCAAGCTGTTACCAGAACTACAACTGAAGGCAGTGTACTTCAGCCAAGCAGCTCTGAATGTTACCAGGTAACAACCAAACTGAGTCTTTCCTGCTGATCCACACAGATAATTCTTAGTCAACACTAGACAAAAGAAAATAATTTTTTCTGTAAATTCTCCCGTCAAGAAACTGAATCGTGTTTTTTTGTGGATGTCACTGCTTGTTAGCAATATATAACTCTTCTTTCTTACAGTCTGATTGCCAGCATAAGTAGAGACAACTCCCCAAGTATATATCTGTACACCCGTTATGTAAATGCCAGCTACTACATAGGTCAGCTGTTGAACCAATCTCTAGATACAAACACAAGCCTGGCAGCGTATGAGGCAGCACTAGATGCAGATAACCTATCACAGCTCGCTGCCAGCATAGAGAACTCTGCTGATGCAATGAGATTGCTAAAGGTTGATAACTCGTGGATAGATAGTAAGTGTCTATTAGCTAGTCTATATATTTAGACTGTCAACTTGTTGTGTCTTTGCTTATTGATTTTCAGTTCGAGTAAGTTTTTGTATATTTGATATATTTTATTTCTAAATATTTTGTGTGAAAGTTAGTTTGCTTTAAAATTTTAAAATATCAAATCTTAATTAAAACTTTACTGATCAACTAAATTGACCTGGGTTACAAAATTAAGTGATTTTCAATGCAAAATTAATTTAAATACAAAAATAAAAGTTGCTTGCTTTGATAATTTCAAGATTAATCTAAGATTAATTAGTGCTTTGTAGAAATATATAACTTTTGATGACTTCAGCTGTATATAGGTATAAGCTGTAATGTAGCAAGTGGTTACTACATAAACAGTAGTAATATATATATTTTTTACTTTCAAAAACTTGTCAACACAGTCTGAACAAAATCTTACGTAACTGGTTGAACATTGGCACTGTTGTCTATAGGTACTACTGAAGAGATCATGGCTCTCAGAGATATCTACACAGATCTATCTACTGTATCGAATACTACAACAATTGCCATATCCAACGCTTCATTTGCTTTAGAATCACTGACAGCAGAGCTTGTCAACAACTCAGCTCTTTATACTGATATACAGCGTATGTGATATACACATATATGCATACACATAGAGTTATCCTACTTTTCACTGGGTAGACAACGCCAATCTCTCACACTCTACTTGTAGATAATATACGCGTTGCAGAGAATGGAGCAAGTGAAGTCACAGCTCAGCTGTCCAGGATTTCTGCAACTTTTGCCTCATTTTACAATTTAGCGGATATTCTATATAATACTAGTATATCTACTAATGAAACTACATTTCTGCTGAATGCAGCAGGTACGTCTGCATCAATACTGCCAATGTTTCTCCGTTGATGGTAAATTTGATCCTTCATATTTGATTCTACGCATGCGAGAAATGTAGCTATTTCTGTCAAAAATCAAGCCATTAAGCTTTCTACAAAGTTACATAACAATAAGGTTCATAGAAAAAATTTGTTTAGCCAGAGTGAAGTTTTATTTTCAAATATTTGATCATCATTCTGTCTATTGCTGACCTTGACCTTACAGCTGAAGATATGACACAGACGTTAGTTGACACAACCAATATAATGGTGAATCTCACTTCAACGGAACAAAGTAACTCCCAGAGAATCTCAGGTATTGAGCAAAGGCTGGCAGCATTAGAGGCAGCACTGGCCCGCACAGAGCTCTGGTCCAGGGAGCAAAAGAAGTCAGTGGCAGCGGGTAACCAGACAACACTATACAATGTTACTGTAGACGGGGGTGGGGTGTTGGAGGTGAGTGAGCTGAAATTTACTTTCTTTTTATTGTCTCTTGATAAACTGCCAACAACTTTTCAAGGAGAGGCGAATAACTATTTTTGGTGGTGAATACTTGAAAGCGCCGTCATTTTTTGAATTAAAGTTATTTTTTTTGTGACCATGCAGGTTTCATTGGAGTTTGCCTTGTCAGATCATTCTGACCAGATGATGCTGACTATTACATCAGCTAATACGCTCTCTCAAATAATTCTTCTGTTTGCTGACGGGGCTCTGAAGCTATCCATCTACCGCAGAGAGAATGTTGTACAGCTCACAAGTCGTGCCTATCTGTTCACTAAAGCCTGGACTCGTGCCATCATCACATGGTTATTGTCAACTTCTAACTTCTCTCCTTTTCCTTCATCTAACATCATTTACTTGTTGGCTAAAGTTTCATATCCGCATTACTTAAATCTTCCCTCTACTGGTTTTGTTAGTTAGTGGGTAATGACAACAATTTTTTAGTCACAAGGGTAATGTGTCGTTGGTGGTCACAGACTTGGAAAGTTCTAGAACACATGTAGTGGACGAGACCAGCTTATCTATCAATGGCAGCTTATTCAGTGAGCAAGTACAGCTGAGTATGGGACAGCAGGACGTCATCGCTGACTCCCGCCAACAGAACTGGTAAAAGAGCGATTGTGTTGATCCGAAGGATATAACATCATTCTTGTTACAATTACTTTATCATTGCCAGACTGGTCTCATTTGTGCCTTACAGGAAACCATTTGGTGGATGTCTGCAAGGTTTGAAGGTGAATTCCGTGGAGCTTGACTTGGAAAGAGCTGCCATAACATCAACTTGCTGTCCCACTCCTGCACAAGACAGCACACTCCCGGCTATTTCTCTGGACGGATTTGGTTTTGCGTACATTAAGGGTGTGTCTCGCAGCATACAAAATCTCACTCTAAGATTTTCTCTAAGAACTCACTCTACCGCTGGTGATGTTGTATCATTTGTGAGTACAGACAACTCCACACGTGTTGCCCTCAGTCTAGCTGGTGGTAGGTTAAAGCTACATACATCATTGTCTGCTGCCTATACAAGCCATCAGTACAGCAAAGGATTGTGGGTAGATGTACATTGTAAGTCAAATCACACCAATATTCTCTGCTCTGTCACTGTTGGTGATTTGGTTGAGTCGTTACACGCATCAATTCCTGATGGTTCAAGGCTATCGGCTGATCAGATACTTATAAGCACTGAGGCTAGCAATGCGGATAGATTTGCGGGTTGCTTAGCTAACTTAACCATAAATGGATACCATGTAGATCCCTGGCTAGATTTGGGAAGGTTTAAAGGCGTGCTACCCTACTGTGTTGACAAGGTAAGACAACTTCATTAGCAAAAGTTTTCATTGCTAATTTTATGAGTTAGACTGCAATATTATGATTACGTATTTATTTGTTTAGGTTGTACGAGGAGTGAGCTTTAAGGCTGACTCTTCTCTTTCATTACATCAGAACATGTCAGTTGAAGCCTTTGTCAATGTCACTACTGAGTTTGTGGTAACTGAACCTTCTGGCTCTCTCATGTCAATCTCATCAGCAGATGTTACCATAGAGATTGGAGTTGTGTTCTCTCACATTGTGGCCATAGCCAAAGTTGGAGAGTTCAATCAACAAATAGAGTTAGCAAGCGTTGTATTAGACTCCCGATTTCATAATTTATCAATCGAGTTAAATGGAACCAGGTATGTGATTCGTTCATTGTACCAAAACTACCACACTGAGATTCAATATTGATTGAGATGAAGAAATAATTACCTCAAATTTTTTGAAAAAGTTTTTAAACTTATTTTCGTTTTGTTACTTTTTTTCTTATCAACAGTCTCTTGATTGGACTCGATGAAGAAATTCAAATAAAAAAATTTCTACTATCCGATCTTACATCAACGGTCGGGAATACCTCGTGGTTCTTGCAATTAGGAAGGTACAAAACAGCTGCTTTACCTGTGAGCAAGGGTTTTACTGGTGGAATACAAAGACTGCAGGTTAACCAATGGTAACTACTTGTCTACTATATTACTACCTGCTATATATAATATATCTACGATAGACTTGCTATAGATCATGTTGTTACACCAGGTCTGTACCTCTGCAAGCCACGTCTATATATATCACCCACCAAATGGCATCATTGAGTGGAATTTCTTACTCTGAACCATTTCCTGCTGAGCTGATAACTCTGCCTCCACCCACATGCTCTCCACCCGAGGAGCCTCTATACTCGTCCACAGGCAGGAGGTTTGGAGTTGAATCTCAAAGTTTTGCCTTATTCGATTCTCTCAATATCAGCAAAACTTTTAATCTCAGGTGAGAAATGTGGATTGCAAGGAGTGGCGTTGTTGTTCATTGAAGTAATAAAATTTATTTTGTAAAATTTACTTCAAGTGCAACATAACATCATTATTTTGAGCAGACAGTTATTGTCATTGATTCCACATGATTATTAATATTATCACTTGAAAAGAGTGACTGAAATTTATGTTGTGGTTTTTTTTATTTTAAAGTTTAAAGTATTTTGTTACCACTATTTACTAGAATAACATTCTCTGCTAAAAAAACTGCTGTTCCATATAAGGGACATAACTCCCTTGGATTTATTCACAATTCTGACGCCCAAACCGACTTTTGGTTATAAAAAACACTAAATATTACAAGTTATTACATTCTCTTCAGCACAAGTATTAATTACCTTGCAGTTGTTCTGTGACGTTGTGGTTCAGGACGTTCTCTCCTGATGGTCTGCTGTTGTACATGCCAAATGACATGCGGACACCTACACAGTGGATTTCATTGGTGCTCAGGGATGGTTACGTACACTACAGTGTACAAACTAGTAGCATGCTATCAGATACTTTAGTGTCTAGGTATACGTACACTGATGGTGCCTGGTACACACTGACTGCGCTTCGGTATTATGACTTTGCAGCATTGGTGAGTTGTCTTCTCTGCTCTGAGCAAGTAATGTGATTACATTGCGTTTTTTTTATGACTTCACAGTCATTTGGTGAGGAAATTTGACTACTTTAGCTCATTATCAACTGTGTTAATTAACAGATGGTCTGTCTATGGTGAGCAAATGTATAAATACAACACTATATGGTTGGTAGTTGGTTTCTTTTGTATACAAATGTCACTACCACAGGCTACATATCAAGTTCAAATAAAACGATGGTCATGTTTAGGTTGTCAATGGCAACGACTATACAAACAATGGTAGAGCACAAGATGACAACTCCTACCTTTCTATTGGCCCTCAAGTCTATGTGGGTGGGCTGGCTGGTCAACTAAAACAGATTTCACCAAGTTCTGTGAGTCAGAGTCTTACTGTAGATAAATATGTAACCTGTTAGCTTTCAAGTACGGGTTGACATATATAAACTAAATATAGCTCAATGAATGATCTTTTTTGCCTGCTCAGGAGTTGTCATGCCTTGAACTATCAAAATCCCCAGCTTTTGATAGTTCTAGGCATGACAACTCCTGAGCAGGCAAAAGGGTCATTCGTTGATCTAAACTAAATACATAAAAGATGTACTCTTAGCTTATACTTTTGCCAAAAACTTATCAGGTATTTTGCAAACTGACTCGGATTGTTGTGCCCGACAGAAAATTGATTTACTACAAAATTATGAAGCAGACGATCAAATAATACAGTACGAAAATACTTCTGCAATGTTCTATCTCTGCATGTAGCATTAACTGTTACAACCTGTTGTAGATTGTCACCAAATCATTTGATGGGTGCATCGACAACATTACCCTCAGTTCATTATACAGTTCTGAGGGGATAACTCTCAATTTAACAAATCCAACCGTAGCAGAGGGCACTGGGTTGTGTTATGTAAAGATAGAGAAAGGAGTTACAGTGCTTACTGATGGTTTCATTCATTTGGGTAATATATAATCGTTATATATATTAATTGTGTTATATATCACTTGTGTTATATATTACTTGTGTTATATATTACTTGTTGTTATATATTACTTGTTGTTATATATTACTTGCGTTGTATAATACTTGTATTATATTTCGTTGTATTGTATAACACAAATAGCTATTGTGTCCATCGATGGTGGAAACGATCTACATGTACGTTAACTTGTTTGTAGTTTCTGGAATAGATGTAAATAATGACACAGGTTTAGAGATCAGTGTTACAGCTAAAAGTATTGATCTGACATATCCAATAGTGACAGTAGCTGACGCTGTCAGTTACATCACAATATACACTAACAGCACTAAGGTATTCACTACAGAGCAAACACTTGTACTGTACGCCATGTTTCTTTTGGGCAACTGACATGGAACTTTCAACAAGCCAATTGATGGGAGCTCACCCAGTAGTGCTAAGAGTGTCAAATGTTAAATTTTGCTGGACAAACTGATTTTTAGCAAAAAAAATATTCTTCACTCTTGGGTATGATTATGTGAAGTCATAATTTAAATTGCGTCCCGGGGGAGTAGTTTCTTTTTAACGATGCAACCAGAACTAGTCTAGTCGATCATGTAGCTTATCATTAGAAATCACGACTTGCTTGACTATTATCCTGATTTGTGATATTTTAAGCCGGTTATATGGTAAAAATTATGTCGCTGAGAAAGCTCAAGGAATCCATAGAGCCTTTGAAAGTTTTTCGTGAAACTATTTTGGTTTATTCACTCGAAAAAAATTAATTAAATAGTATGCCCATAAGTACTAGGCGGTAGAGCCGTAGTTTCGTATTTCGGGTTTGGGTAAGTTTGCCGACATAAACTTGGGAGATAACTCCCACCAGTTCCCTATTAATGGTTTTGTAGCGTCTTAGAAATCAGACTTCCGGTCTCTTTGCTGCTAGCGCCACCTAGAAAACTGCTGGGTCCCCATTAGGTTAACATGAGGAAGTTATTCATTTGCCCAAGAGAAGACAACTCAAACAGAATTGTTGTTTCATTGTTGTTTGTAGGTTGTACATACACAGTACATGTATATAGTTGGTGTCAGTTATTAATGTAACTTGCAGGTTGCAGTTGTCTTGGGCTCTTTGGATGGAAAGGAAGAACAAATATTCAGTGCAGATCTTAAACACACAAATGTGAATCTATGCGATACGTCTGCAGATATATTTAATCTGACAATCTCCCAAGGAAACATCACACTGGCTATAGGAGATGCTATATACCAATATACTCTAGATGTACATTGGCAGCTTGTTAATGCTGACGTATTTGTTGGAGCTGTGCCAGGTGAACGCAAACTGGTGGCTTTTGGTCCATTTCAAAATGGTTCTTCACACTACAGCTCTGTTAAATTACAAGTTATTGCAGAGAATATATACTGTTTGTGGTCAACGCTAGCATTGTAAATGTAGAAGTCTGTATCTTGGTTGCATGACAAGAGAGAATTGTAGAAAGAAATCTCATTTGATTGGATGAGCCCATTTGGCCTTGCAATTTCATATACTAGATAATGAATCTTTTCACTGGTCAAAAGCTAATTCCAAAACAAATTGTTCATTTCTCAAGTACATGAATCCATGGATCTGTTTATATTCCATCAGTTGATGTCATTGCTATCAGCTCTGATGAATATATTCATTCAACTTTGCTGGACCGTTATATTTTCCGTAATGAAACTTGCTGGTTTGTTTCAGATGCTGTCAAATTACCATCTCATAACATCAGTAGCAAAGAGTTTGCAGTTTGTGTGGATAATATGGTGGTGAATGGCGAAATTCTGTCATCTGCCAGCTTTGTATCAAGTTCAAACACTACCGTTGGTTGCCTCTAACTTCATCAACATTCTTACTAACAAAAATATATTTCGCTATATATACAATAATTTAAATTTTCATCATTTTATTTTTTCAAGTCACTGTACTTTATACATTCATATCACTCACTGACGGCAAAGACAGTAGATCGATAGCTCACTTCCTGTAACTGCTACATTTGTACATTTACACTTAATCACAGTAAATAGATTGTAAGTCAACATCAGAAACTATACATTTCTCGCATTCAATTGTATATAATATAATAAACTATATAACTTGAAAAAGTTCAATTCATATTAGTGAGGAATGTTGGTGTATTTCAGGTCAAGTGAACACTCAAAGTTGAAGGTCAATGTTTTCTGTTTGATTGTCAGAATTCAACAACCAACAAAGTAGAGAAAATCTGTATGCATAGAGAAGAGTTGGTTGGAAAAGTAGAGAAAAAAAACAGAACTTTACGAATTTCATTTGGTCTTGTAATACAAAATATTCGGTTTCTGACTAGAAAAAGACGTAAGACGAGAAAGCGTTGAGCACAAACACAGCCGCACACAGTAGATCACACAACGTCATACGGAGCTGATACCTTGCCCTAGGTGTAACATCAAGTTTCGATCAAAAATCACATCAGAGTCAATAAACTTTTTGCGTAACGCTAGTAAGATGGACTCTTCTATCTTCTGCTGGAAGTTACGTGGAGTGAATCCGTCTCGATTAGATCGAGCTACAGTGACCAGTTTCACCCTGTCTGCCCAAATGACTTGTAGGATTGAGTCCAACTGATCTGTTGTAGTTTCTATTTCTGAGCTGGTAGGAATGTGTATCTGGTTATCCATTCCTGGAACGTTGATGCCATGGCACACCGTTATAGTATCATACCTGCAGAAGAACACAATAACAGGATGTAGGGACTCCGTTTACCGAAACTAAAACAAGGGAGGTAGATGACTTACTGAGTGCATCATGATTGCAAAGTTTCTGCAAAACCTGATGGCTCTTGATGAACTAGTATGGATTTTAAGTTTTAAAAACCACCATCTTTTATCCAGCCACAATGAAGCCCAACATTTGTGATTTTTGGTGTCCAAATGTTAAACCAAACACAAATACTTACGCAATATGTCTGTCTTCCTCGGGAATATTTAGTTTGTAAGTAAGGGGACTTATTGACAAACAGAATCCCGCCTGCACCAGCTGATCTAGATGTTGCTTGGTGAACTTGGTAGATATGAAGTTAACCAGTTTCTGCAGCTCATTGCTTTCTATAGTTCTAAAAGCAAAATCGGCCAGTCAAGTAATTAATTAACAAAAAGTGAAACAAAACAAGGACGATTATTCTAATATCAATGTTTATTATTTATAATAACTACAAATAGCTATACTCAAAGGTAATACAATAATAAATATAACCTGTGACAAGCTGCCACAATGGAGGGAGGGACATCACACCTGTGACAAGCTATCACAATGGAGGGAGGGACCTGTGACAAGCTACCACAATGGAGGAAGGGACATCACACCTGTGACAAGCTGCCACAATGGAGGGAGGGACCGGTGACAAGCTGCCACAATGGAGGGAGGGACATCACACCTGTGACAAGCTGCCACAATGGAGGGAGGGACCGGTGACAAGCTGCCACAATGGAGGGAGGGACATGACACCTGTGACAAGCTGCCACAATGGAGAGAGGGACATCACACCGGTGACAAGCTACCACAATGGAGGGAGGGACCGGTGACAAGCTGCCACAATGGAGGGAGGGACCTGTGACAAGCTACCACAATGGAGGGAGAGACATCACACCTGTGACAAGCTGCCACAATGGAGAGAGGGACCTGTGACAAGCTACCACAATGGAGGGAGGGACATCACACCTGTGACAAGCTACCACAATGGAGGGAGGGACATCACACCTATGGCAAGCTGCCACAATGGAGGGAGGGACCTGTGACAAGCTACCACAACGGAGGGAGGGACATCACACCTGTGACAAGCTATCACAATGGAGAGAGGGACATCACACCTGTGACAAGCTACCACAATGGAGGGAGGGACATCACACCTGTGACAAGCTACCACAATGGAAAGAGGGACCTGTGACAAGCTACCACAATGGAGGGAGGGAACTGTGACAAGCTGCCACAATGGAGGGAGAGACATCACACCTGTGACAAGCTGCCACAATGGAGGGAGGGACCTGTGACAAGCTATCACAATGGAGGGAGGGACATCACACCTGTGACAAGCTACCACAACGGAGGGAGGGACATCACACCTGTGACAAGCTACCACAATGGAGGGAGGGACATCACACCTGTGACAAGCTACCACAATGGAGGGAGGGACATCACACCTGTGACAAGCTGCCACAATGGAGGGAGGGAGATCACTACAATGTTATGTTTATTTAGCTGATAACTTCACTTACCTTTTACCAATTGGAATTCTCTGTTGTCCAGACTCAACGAGAAAACGTTGAATTTTCCTAAAATTTTCGCGACTACATTCAGATCTCTCTGGTTGACATGTAACTTTGATCATATGTAATATATTCTCCAACAGGGAGTGGGCGTGGCTTTCATCTGCAATTAACCAATAAAAATACATATAAATAGTTATAAATGAATAGAGCCAACCACTAGAAAACTCCACCTTTGCAGAATAACTGTAGCGAACAATTTTGTATTGTTAATACTACAGATTATTTCTATAAACTGAAAAGTGATATCTTTCACATTTCACATTTGTAATTAGGACAATCAGATGCAAGAGAACACAAAAACAATTTATTACAAAAAGGTATTTAGCATACACTGTAGAAAACAACATGTTGCACTAACATAGAATTAAATTTCTCACCTTGGACATTGAGCGCGGTAAATGTGGTGGCAAGAAGTTCGTTTAACTCTTCGATCAACTTAAAATCTACATCTGCGAGCAGGTCCGACCCTTTCATTACCCCATAGAAGTCCTCGTCGATGTCTAACAAGATGGAGGAAGGTGCTGGGAAGGTATCCAATAGTTCTGGAAGACGTTCAGCTGCAGACGAAGCCTTGACTAAGTATAAGGAAATCTACAAAAAAAATTGAGATCAAATCACTTGCAGAGTATGCAGGGCAAAGATAGAACTGAGACTGTAAAGACAATCACTACTTACAACTCGATATGTGCTACACTGCCCTTTGAAGTCATTCAAGAGAACGCCAGCTTTATCGACAAACTCACAGCCATCCTCCCGCTCACCAGCCTCCTACAGGGGTAATGCATGAGTTAGAGAAAGGAGACAACTCCACTCAACACTTGTTGGAACGACTCAGAATAGAGTCAGGCCAAAGCTATTAGATGAGCATTGCTAACGAAATATAAACCAGCGTATGAGATAACATGATGTATGCAGATAGAAAGGTGACTCATTTCTATTCACACCAGATGGCACTCTTGTCTCTGTTATATCAACTAGTTATAACACAAACATCTAGATAAAGCTAAATATCACACAATCCAAATAAACAGAGCCAAACAGGCAGCAGGCTTACCACATTAAACCAACTTTCATCCTAGACAGTACAATTGAGAATATATTATATGGTACAACATTGAATCATCAGTTTGCATGCTGAAGAGTTATCATACCTTCTAATGCACATGGAATAACAACTCCCAAATAGACAAAATTACCATCTACATGCTAAATAATATTCTGAATTACTCAGTTTGTACAATTTACAAGTAGTTCAAGTCAAAAGTCAAGTATATAAAGAAGGATTAGAGCATTGACGAACATTTTTGTACGATTGGATGCCACAAACGAGAAATGTGAGGTTAGGGATAGCACTTGAATAACACAAATCCATAAAAAGGGAAAGCATAATGAACTACCAAAATAATAATACTTACATAACACACACAGTATCCAGATATCAACGATCCATCTGAGTACACATCATAAAATCCTAGTTTTAAATGAATTTTTCCACCTGAAGCATATTTCGCTCCTTGAAAGTCTGACACATCTACCCAATCGGGATAGATCCATATAACAGTGGATATTAGGTCTTTGTACGCAGCACCCTTGGGAGAACAACCAGTCGTATGAGAGACAACAGCATTAGCCAATAGCAAACATGCAACTCCAATCAACGCCACAACTTAGCAAAAGAGTTTTCCTACACAAATAAAAACTTGACTCAAGTTATACATGAGTACTGGCTACCATTTTTGGTTTTGCACACTACGAAAACTAGATTCTTGAAGTACACACTTACTGTAATGAAGACATCATTTCGTTGCATAAGAAGTTGAATCTGCATAGCTGTTTCAGGTGAGTTAAACTTGGACATTGCTGAATCGTACGCAGGTACAAAAGTATCTGAATGAGCGTCAATGTGTATCTAAAACAATATGAGCTGCAGACGTTAGTGCATAGACATAGTAAACTGTAACCATTAGATAGAGCCAACACACATCTACTAGTTGAATGTACTGATTCACTCAAAAGAGCTGATACAAATGACAGTTACCAAAATGTTTCCATGAGCTGGGATGTAACCTTTATGTGACGCAGCGAACCAATATGGGAGAACTACAAATAAATAAATAACTGAAGAGGTTTTATGAATATTGTAACATAGGCAGCAGGCAGCAGAAAAGGAATAATCAGACTGTGTTTATAACGAGGCCTGAGATAACCAAGGCTATGTGGTCCTACAATCGACCTTCACCTTCCTACGAAAATTTAAACAGCGCTGATCAAACATATTATAAACTGACGACCAAGCAGGAAATTTGGCAGCTCGAAAATACAAACCTTCATGATGCTCTTCTACAATGGCTATATTTAACCTTTCAGGTCCTAATGATTCGTACACCTTATCGTACCTGTAAATAACAACAAAATCCCAAACTAATGGAAGCATATCAAGTAAAACGACTCAATAATGCGTACAATACATTGATCTTATAATTATAAGACTTCACTTACCACAACAATGAGTGCTTACTGTGTCTTTCATAACTCATAAAAATCAAGCAAAATATAGCAATAAAACAGACAGCTTTTACAATCTGTTTCCAGAAGTCTCTCCGATAGTACATTCGTACAGCCCTGTTGGTGAGGGAAACGATTGGCCGTACAATCAAATTATATGGAATCATTCTGCTCAGCAAGTTCGGTAAGTATCATCTTTTCACGGTGACTGTAAATGGTCACTGTTAGGTGAAACCTGCAAGTTAGTACAAAACCTGTTATGCATGTAAACAATGTCAAAAGATACTGCCGAATAATAATTTGTCTCTAAAATGAGCATAACTTGAGTGCATTACAGTCCTAATAATAATAATAAAAAGTTTTCCAAACATGGCACAAATAATAATATAAGTAGCCATCATACTTTCCCAGCAATTTGATTGAATACCCCCACAACACAACTAAAACAAAGAAATAGTTACTATCATTCAAAGAATAGCCTATGTTTAGTGTGTCACTATTAATTACAATAAATCATAAATGTTACTATTTTTTAATTACTATCAGGTAGTGGCAATACACAACTTGTTAGCAGGAGTGTAAACATTAACCACATTTTACATAATTTTTCAAAGCACATAGTCTTGGTTTCAGCAAGCCGTATGTCTCACATATTGCAAGATTAAAATAACTGGTTTTCAGGTTTGTGCAACTTTAACGTTCTATATCACAGTTCATTAAAGAGCTGGTGCAATTTTAGCAAAGATCTCCTCTCCCAGCGGTTTCCGTAATGATTGTAGTTAAATTATCATCCAAAAGTTCATAATTGGTGTTAATGAGTGACCTACGATTCTCTCCATGGAAAAGTATGACATGAGGATATTTCTAATCTCAGCTAATCTCAGATCCATCACTTAATGATTGTATATATTCGCTTATCAGATAAAGCAAACTACCTTGTTTTGCACCATTTTTAGATCATGCTACATAGTCCAGTCGACGGACTCCAGAGAATAGAAGCATATTCTACATCTGATCTGCAGAGACTAAGGCACGCCATGAGCTCAGTTTTTTTTCTGATGCATCGTACAATACTTGCCTTAGTATTACCGATTGTTTTTATACAATTCCATGCTAGATTGCAGACTAACACTAACATTTAATTTAATGAATTAATTTCAAATGCATGTTGGATAATGCGTAGCTCTCTCTGATAGAGCGCGTTGTAACATTGGAAGAGATTTTTTATGTGTGGGCAAGGTTTTTAAGAGCATTAATGTCACTTTTAAAAAACTTTTGTCTGCATCATAGCTCACGATTTGATGTACTAAAATTTCACCAGTGAATAAACTGACGCTGCAGTCAAATTGTTGAAGGAGATAGTTATCTTTTACATTGGCGAAATTTAGGACAAAAGCCTAAGTATTAGTCCCCTAGATTCACGCTGCCTACAGTGTCAAAGTATCTACTGCACAGGAGGTTCTCACGAAAGAGGTCATACTGCCTAATATGAAATACTTGGTCATGCTTCTTATTTAGGATCTTGATGGTAAAAGATCAGAAGTACAAACCTCAGAAAAACTAGGGGATACAGGTGTGGAATGGGTCAGTACTACAAAGTACCTGGGCGTTATCATGCAATCTGATCTAAAAATCATTCAACCAACATATGACATGAGTGAAAGAAAAAACTCTTGGTTCCATTAAACACATCCAACATGAAGTCCTTAAGGAATGTCGTCTGCTAGCTTATACAAATCTATGCTGCCCAGTACTAGAGTACGCTGACACAAAGTGGAACTTTTCGCTTAACAGAGATATTGAGTCACATGAGATTATCCAGCACCGTGCAGTCAGGTTCGGTAGCTGCCTTAGAGGAAGGGTGAGTATCACTGAAGCATCCTCTGCGATTGGCCTCCAAACATTCAAGCAAATGAGAAAAAATCACACGCTAGCCTTCCTGATACAAATTTTCCAGGATGAAGGCCGACACAATACCCTGGCTCTGGTTTATGATGCAATCTCCCAGGACCGGCAAAACATGTCTATGGCAACTACATCTGCTGCCAGAGGTGATCTGACCTCTGTGTATGCAGTATCACAAGACTATCGGAAATGCCACAGGAAGCACGAAGTAGTAAACATACAATACACTGTACCCAGCTAAATTCAAATGGTGGTAGTTCAAACTTTTTAGTTAAAGGAAGACTACCGACAACTAATTTATGAAGAATAAACAGCAGGTCGCTGTAACCCCTGTAGCCATACATACTAGCACACTGTTAGCCAACTGAGGCACTCCTTTTACTCTAAGTTTCTGAGTGTTCAATGTCTTCAAAGGTATTCAAAGGTATCATGACAATCATTAATCATCATGGTAATTTATGTAAAATAATTATTATCATTTTCTTTTACTATAATATCACATATTTATTATTATCATTAATAGCATTAATAACTATATGTATATATATTATTAATTAATTGTTACTGTAAAATAATAATAATGATCAATAATAATAATAACTAACTAATAGATAATAACTTATGAATAGTCACAATAATAATAACAATTAATAATTAAAATAATAAAAAAATATAATGATAAATTATGATAATACAAACAATTTAGATATTAATAAAAAAGAATAAAATTATATAATATAGCCAGTAAATTTATTAATAATTGTAGTAGTTGTTGGTAAAATAAAATTAAATCTAATAATTATAATAATAATTGTTATTATTAATATATTAAAATAAACAAATGATAAAAACAATATAATATTAATTTAATAGTCAATCAAGATGACAAATAATAATACTAATATAATAACCATTTTTTAACAAAAAAGTCTGAAGTTGTCATGGAATGTTCACACAAACCAAGGACAAGAACAATTCAACTCTTTAATAATGGTTGGTGGCCCTGAAAAGGGCCATTGTGGGAGAAAGCAGCCTGCTCAGAAGGAGATGTCGCAAGTGTTATTTAGATCAATGTTGTCATCTGGAGAGGCCGTTGACACAATCTTTGATGACACTGTCGGGGCTGGACTGGCTCGTGAGGATTGTGGTGCTGGACGCCAGGAAGGGCGGCGCACCCATTGCCTTATGGAAGGCCGACGACGATCCCTATGGTTAGAATAGGGCTGACGCCCCTAAAGGCTAGGTCGTTTTAGTGGCTGGGGTTTCTTAGGTAGCTCTGTCTGTGTAGAGATAGTTCGAGCATGGAAGAGGCGCTTATGCTCAGCCTTCTTCTCTTTAGAGGTGGAGTAAACATCACAGGCTACACAACGACCTGTCCTTCTGTAAACACGCTCATGCTTGGCCAACTCCCGAAGACCTCTACACGAAAAGCTGCACTCGTAGCAAAAGAACATGTTGCTACCAGTGGTAGATGCTCAGCACTGATGCTGCCAAGCTGTGTCAGCAGTTATGTAGCATCGAAGCGAACAAACTGGTAAAAAGTCATCAATAGCGAGCGCTGTGTAAACTCGGTTTAATGTAATCAACTCTTTGCATTGTTATATAATGTTCCATTGTAATTATTTCCCATTAAATATTAATGTTTTATATTTTTATCACTATAAGTTGCGAATTTGTGTTGCGGATGATTAAAAAATTATTCCAAGTATTGTTTAATCAGTTCTGGTGCAAATACTTACTGTCGGAGGTTGTATAAAACGGATGTAGTTGATCTATTAAAATCTTGTCCGATCAGGGACTACAACTATATAAGCTTGAATTATTTTTATTTGTGTCAAAAGTGGCAGTGAATAAAGTTGTGCGCATACTTTAAAGAATTCTGCATCTCTCAAATCTAACTGTTAGTCTCTGCACCCACTCTACTACGTGGCAGTTATAAAACCCATGTCTCATAGTAGTAACTGCATAGACACTAGTTTAGCCGGACAAGTTTATAAGTTGTTGTTGCACTGGAGTTAATCAGAGATAGAGCTCGTAGCTAAATAGGCCTCTGCACCAAATACTGGACTGATTGTCGAAAACTGGGATGTCGCCAACCCATATGGCGACAAATTTGGATCGAGAAGCGACAAAGTAAGTTCGGTTGGCGACTACTTTGACCAGTTGGTCGACTAGCTCACCTCCATATAGACAGAGTATTTCTAAACAATCATTAGCTTTTTGACGACAATATCTGACTTCAAACATTACAGGAGAAAACAACTCACATTTTTCAGCCCAATAAGCTTCTTTCTTTTTAACAAGTCCATTAATATGGGAAGAAATTCAGTCAATCAATCTCAACTAAAAATGCTCATAATAGCTCCATGTGAATATTGCATATATGCACCAGAATATTATAGGAAAATTATGAGCTATATAAAGTAAACGGTATGCATGTACTATGTGGTGTGTTGTGATACCCAGGGCTGTGGTGATACCATGAGTGTCCATGACAGTCAGAATTGGAAAGATCATCTCTTGAGTGCCATGAAGTTATCTAGACTGTCCAGTAATCAATATATTTGTGACATTTCGACAAACTGCCACATGGAGATTGTTCAAAATAAAATGAACTAATCTTCTGCTGCTTAATGGATTTCTGATCATCAGGTGACAAAATATGAGACTGGATCACACGGTGAAAAATTTTTTAACATAGTGATTGAGTGTAATATAGGGGATCATAGTATGTTGCTAATATTGTTTATTTTCTGCTGCGAAAAAGCGTTGAGTGATTTTTGGACATTTGTTTTGCCGTTGTAGATTTTAAAGCCTGCTTTGCCCCTGACTCCACTCGTCGGAGGGCTATTTATTTAGCATACTTCCTGCACCAACTTTGTTACAGCTACTCCCCCAGTTACAGACTTTTTGTATGGCTACACCACTGTATATATGGTCATAAATCAAATAAGGTAAACAGTAATCAAAAATACTAAAGGTGGTAGTTGCCTTTTTTATTAGTAAAGACAACTCTCAATGTTATGTACTAAAACAGTCACAATATTTGTTTTATTCATTGCTTTGCTCAAAAGTAATGAAAGAAAAAGTAACAAAAAATGATCGAAAATTAGAATACATCTCTAAGTAATTTTTTCAAATAAATTATTTCCCCCTCTTTCCATAAAATATATTTCATTTGCAAACAAACTGTAATGCTTTGTCGACATCCAATCTAGGCTAGTCGACAATCTGGTCAAAGTTGTCGACAAGCAATCCAACTCTGTCGCCATTCAGGAAGTCGACATCTCATCATTCGACATTCAGTCTAGTTACCTCTGCACCCACTCTACTACGTAATAGTTATAAAAATCTACGTCTCACAGTAAACACTGCACTAACACTAGTTTAGCCGGGAAAGCCTAATGATACTGCAAGTTAACAGTGACTATTAGTCAGTTGTTAAGTAAACCACTGCTTGTATCATTACTACTAAGGGTGGTGATTAATTACACGACAAGTTAAATTATAAGAAGAGTTTAGTCTATCAACCGGGCCTGTTTTCGGTCCCTCACCTATCAACTGAGCCTGTTTTCGGTCCTTCAACTATCTACCGGGTCTGCCTTCAGTCCGCCAACAGACTTCCAACCGAGCATGTTTTCGGTCCCCCCTCCGACTATCAACTGGGCCGGTTTTCGGTCCGGTCGCAGATCATCAACCAGGTCTCTGAACGGTCCATTCACAGATTACCAACTACTGGGCTCAATTTCGGTCCTATTATAATTATTAGAGAGTTGGCATAAGATAATAATAATAATGTTACTTCAAATCATCCATCAACAATAATTAATAAGAAAATGATCATGAGTAAGAAGTTGAATATGATGATACCACTATTTTGCTACTAATAATTATGATATAATAATAATAATAAATAATAATAATAATAGTTGTTGTTGTGTTGTCATTTGATTCATTATTATTAGATTATTATTTAGAAGAGGCGCTTGTTGTTGTTGGCTCTTATTATTTATTATTTAACGTTATTATTATTTCATGCAAATACGTCTTTTGTGTGCAAAACTGCATAAAAAATAATTATGCACAACGCAACATGAGAAAGCATTACATAACAATTCGTCACAATAATTATTATTATATTGTTCTAGCAAACAAAATCATAAAAATTAGTATATAATATTATATTTATTTGGTCCAGATGATGAATGAGTAAAAATGTGATGTTGTTGAATAGTTGTGGCACCTCTGGTGGTACTTTTGAGAACTGAGGAGAAGGCGGACAACTCCGTAGCAAAATACAATATTCCGGACACATTTAGCTCAAAGCCATAGATGGGCAGATAGCAGTGCGGGAGAGATCAGATGAAAGTGTGGTGACAGCCAATCATTTTGTTTTTAATCCGAAAAGCAAAACTATTAGACTGAGATTCACAATAATTATATTTTAAATGACCCAAAATCATTTACATTTCAAAGCGGGCTGAGCACAATAAAAACCACTGGCTATCAGTTGCATGCTACCAAACAGTCTGTAATATTTTTGCCTAAAAAATATATTGAGAGCTCTGATATCATCATTATCGTTTTCTTCAAAATACATTAAACACCTTTAGAAGTGACTAAAAAAAGAACGTTCCAAAATCTATGACATATTCATGCTCGTTTTAAACGACTTACTTATCTAAAGAATGTCTTAGCACAGGAAATTGATAAGTGTTATTGCTCACCTCCGCGTCCACTGCTACCGCCGAAGGCCAGGCCAAACACTACCATCCATGGCTTGCTTTGCAAAATTAAAAGAAGACCTTAAATTTTTAGAAGGACTGTTTACTCAACAGCATCAACTCTTTCAAATAAATTCTGCGACAGTAGATGATCTCACATGCACATTTTTACCTTCCAAGGACACACGGATAGTGATTCATGCTAATATCACAGTAAGAAGTAGTGAACATAATAATAATAATGCATACACACACACAGTCAGTCCAGTGATTATTATTATTAGTAGTAGTCAATCATAATGATGAATAATTTAGTTGTTATAATAATGTTTTTAAAAAAGTAAATAATATTGATAACAATAGTTTAAATAATCATAACGGTATAATAATATATATACGATAATAAAGCAATGATGATCATCATTATAATAATGATGATCATCATCATTGCTTTATTATCGTATAATAAGTAGTAATAAGTAGTAATAATAATGATTATTATTACTACTTATTATTATGATTTATTATTATTATTATACTACTACTACTACCACTACTACTAGATGATAGTAGTAGTTATATTTATTATTATTTTATATTACCATTGTAATTAATTGTTGTTATAGTAACAGGGCTCTCCCTAGGAATTTCAAAGGTGGGGTGGAGAATCAATTTTTATACAGAGGTAGTGGCCACCGTGGGGTGGCTATTACTGAGGTCAAAATTGGTTTCTAGTAGCTTCTCATATAGTTGGGGCTAGTCCAACTAGGGAAAGGCAAAGACTGTGCGCACCACATACGCGCACCACAAGGGGACCACAAGGGGACCACAAGCAACTATGTCCATGTCTGTAATGAAATCGTTTTAATTTTTGTATTGTCTTGCTGAAGATAGGGTAAACATAACTCTAAATCACCAATTATTTTATTAGTAGACCTAATTAAAACGTAATATGTAGATATTTTTGTATACTCAATGAATAGCACATGACATATCTAAAGTTTTGAGTAACCTACACATGTTGTGCTCACTGACGCTAATGCTCATAAGTTCAGGTAATTCTTTGCCTTGATTATTAAGGCTTTTTTGAACTGTCTACCTGCCCCATCCAGGAGAAAAAAATCTAGCAATAGACCCTCTATAGGAACTAAACATACGCCAAGAATTGCAATAGTACCAAAAGAAACTAACAGGTAATAATGTTAAACATGTAAAGAGATGAATAAAAACTAGCGGATAAAGAGACTAGAAGAGATTATAATAATTCAATAATAATTAGTTAGTTGAATTATTATTCAGTTATCAAAATACTGTTTAATTATTAAGTAGCTGATTGAATTAATTCACATATTATCCCATTATTATGCTATCAAATAAATCTATCTATTAATTTATATTTTTGTCAATCACAATTGTGCTTTTAAATTACTAGTAAATAAATTATGGACTACGATTGATTATAACATTTGTTATAATTAAAAACTGAGATTACTAAAACTCACTTTGCTCTATTATTACAGCAAACGAATAGAGACAGGTCCTTCTAAACATTGCATCAGACTGAGTAACTACACACATTTTATTATTGTCAACTATTTTTTAATTTGAAGGTTTTGCAACTAGTAAAAAATGCACCAAACCAAGTATTAATGCTATCAGTTAATGATATTTTTGCAGGCTTTATTAACAACAAGAAAAGCCAACAACAACAACGCAATGAAAAATATTTTATTTATACTTAGTATATTATTATGTATGAGAGTTGAATGCTGCCATGCTAATTCAGAAATGAGAAAAAAACAGTAACTAATAAACTGTCAAATAATAATAATAATACTAAAACTCGCATGAAACTGCATAAGCACTGGCAGCAACATGTTGTGTGATTGATTCCTATATCTAATAAGAGCATAATATTGGATTTGCAGTCATTATATAAAAATAATATTAAATAATAATAACAACAATAAATATTAAATAGCACAAATAATAATAATAAATAATAAAATGCTTTGTTTTATTTATTATTTAATAATTATTATTAGTTACTAGTGTCACAGATGGCTCTGGTCTGTCATCATTCATAATAATATCACATTTATTGCCCACCAAGCAGTAAGAGTTGGAATCATTTGGCATCCAAGATAATATACAGTTAGTGCACAACTCATGGTTTTTTGACTGAGGATTTCTTTTCTAAGCCATGGAAACATAAACTGACGTCTGGTGAATAGACCGAAAACACGAAAAACACACATAAACTTGGCATACATTGAAACATTGGAGCTTCTGTTGCCTGCCAGTGCTAATAAGCTATGTTTAGTCCCTGCAGCGCTATTGGTTGAAAGTCACTTTCGCTGCTCGTGATTGGTTGTTATCTAATGTACAATGAGTATTCTATATGCACATGGCTAATAGGGGAAAAATATCTCTGAGCAATTTTTATTTGGAAATAAATATTAACACTGTTTAAATTTCAAAGTGGTTATTACTGCTGGTGTCAAGTTTACCATTCTTTGAAAAAAGGCATAGTCTGCTTAGTAGTAAAGAAGTAAAGCTGAAAAAATTCTTTGAACATGAAGAAATAACCCTGTACAATTTGCCGTTTTTCTTAATACTTTAGCTGGGGTGCCATATAATGACACTAGGGCGAATCGCCCCTGCCGCCCCTCTAGGGAGAGCCCTGAGTAATAATATAATGATTATTATTATTTGATGTTGAATGATCCATTACTGTAACTATCGCCATCACTGCTAATAACTATTATCTTATGATAATAAAAAAATCATTGATTGAATAATATATATAAATTATCAGTAAATTTTATTGTTGATAATTAATATGTAATAATAATGATAATAACAAATAGTAATAAATAATAAAATTAAATAAAAAAAATTAGCTTATTTTCAGTATAATAATAATTTTTTTTGTTAAAAATGGTAACAGGAATTAATGAATAACTAATAATATTTATTTATTCGAAGCCATTGACAATTACAAAAGCCAATGGTTTAGGTTGATGTGTTGATTATATAATATAAATCTATTAGTTAGTTATTGTTTATCATTATGATTATTATTATTATCACTATCTATCTACACTTATGTCCTCTGCCCATATTAATCTTTTTGATATGGGCATAAAATGAAGGAGTTTCTAGCTCAGTTTCACTTTCTATATCAAAATTTTTAATGGATTCATGGGATTCATCCATGCTATCAAAAAGTCCCCCTGCTTTCACACGAAAGGATCCCTCAGCAGCAGGAATAGGTATAAAGGGCATAAAGTATGGTAGTTGATAACATAGAAGCTGTCAAGAGAGTCTGGATGCATCTGAAATAGACTATGCACTTTGTCAAGCATCTAATCACATTGAAATTTATTTGAAAGATGCAATAGATAGCCTGATGAGATTTATCCCAATACGGGATTAGTGGTTTTTATGAAATATTTTCAGCATTTCTAGTTTCAGAATTTCATGCAATAAGACGGTCTTCATTTAGCAATGGTAAAAAATTTCAAAACTTCCAGTCGTGCTAAAAATAATTTCGCTGCTTTTGGAATGATTCGGACATTTTGGAAAAGTGCAAAACGTGTGAGCGTTTATTAGTATGAGCCATTTCATTCAAAACCATATGAACTATTTTGAAATAGTCTGAGCTCTTGTAAAATTAATCGGAGCATTTTGGAAATAGTTTAAATGGTTTAAACAGAGCATGGTTTTTGAACTGAAACAGTCACCCTGAATTTCTTGAAAACACATGTGAAACTTACATCAGAGATATAATAATCAGGACATGAAGTAAATAATTCAACAAAGCAAATGGTTTTGAGATGCCAGTTCAAAAAATAACTTGTTAATTTTTACGTGGCTGAGAATTATTTTGAATTATTAGTAATGATAATAAAATTATATAACAATGTTTTTTATTTATTCCATTAAAATTTATATGATTTGTGTTTACGTGAAAAACCCTACATTTTATCTAAGGAGTGAATGTATAAGTACATGAAACTTAGTTATACATTCCATCAATCTATTTTCACTTCTTTGTTTTGTTGCCATACTTGGACAGGTTAGCTCACTTACGGTTTGAGCACTCTATGGCGAATGCACTATTACCAATAATAGATGTATCTTTAATTTTATATAGTGAAAGCCAATCAAGAGATTGACTTGGATTTTCGAAGTGTAATAACTATTTGACCAAGCCTCCAGACAGTTGACCATATATAGGCACTTTTAAAACCATTATGCTGCAATTACACTGGGCATTTTGTTTGCGCTTTTGCTGATGCCATCTGCTACCCAGTGTAAATGGTCAAACAGCATGAAAATGTTGTCGGTGAATGACGGAGCTCTGTGACCATGTCACGGAGCTCCGCCAAATCAGCCCATTATCTTGTTGCAGAAGCCAATCCAAATCATCGCAAACAGCAATGGTAACTCCCATTGGTTGACACATATTCTAACGACTGCAATATGGTAACGAGTGTAAAATTTAAGTTGAAAATTTGCAGATGACTGCAGCAGACGGTGTCGGTAAACTAGCAGGCAAATCTCCCAGTGTAAACGCAGCTATAGGCAATTGAAAAATATTTAGATGCTAAATTCAAAACGCAAAACGTTAAAACTGTAATAACGTGCTGCTAACACGAGTTTGAAGCTTTTATGAGGAACACTTTTAGGGTACTAAAGAAGCCCAACCGAACAAAAAAACTTATTTATTGTTATTTATCCTACAAAATGATGACAATCAATGAATTGTATGAGTAAAACAAAAGTTATTACACCATCTTAGCAACAACAATGAATTGTGATGGTTGGGATTAAATAAACCATTATCAGCACCTATTGAATAATGTGAAATTACTAACATCATTTATTTTTTTATATACCGTTACAGTGGGTCATTTCCATGTATTTATATAGTCAGCAGTAGGTGATGGTTTACAAAATCAACATGATACAAAAGTTTATTATTGTTAGACTATCCAGTATTTTTATAACACAGATACTGAAGTATCAGCTTTTGAAATTTGTCATGAAAGTACAAAAGACATATTTATGCTCTCTGTTCCACTGTTTTGTTATTTTACCATTCAAACATGGAATGAAAATTTTTTTTTCAAGCACCATCTTAAGCTACTTTCACACTATGCAATTCTCGGCCATGCGATTATCTGGAGGAATCGGGAGTTGCTCTCCCGATTATTTACAAGAGTTCACACTTGCGATTTTTTGTGCCCGATATCGCTTGGCCTTGACATTTGTCAAGACACCGCATTTCATTGTTAATTACATGACATCAAATTATTATTAATAATAATATGATATAGCTTATATTACCAGAGATTTCAATAAATTATACCATTTCTTCACTCATCAATAATAAGCAGGGCCGTAGCCACATTGAGGCAAGACGTGGCTCTTGCCTCGTCTGAAAGTTTAGGCAAAAGTGGGAATTTCCAACTCAAAAAACGGATTTTCCCAAAAAATTCACCCTTTTAGCAGTACTTGGTATTTCCACAGGAAGTACCTCTATTGCACGCACGTAGCACTAGTTCTAATACTGTTACTGTAATCACGTTGCTTATCATAAAAACCCAATCCAACATTAGAGTCTCAAACTACAACATACCATTTCCTGTGTGCTTATTACTACTGCAATAATATTTTTGCCAAATATTTTTTCAAGGTATTTTTCAATTTTTCTGGATGACTATACTGTTGTCTGCTGCATTTTATTTTTAGCTATGGTTCGCAATTCCCACTTCAGAGAGTTCAGGGTACAGTGCAAAGGCGTTTTTTTTTTAAATGAGAAATAGTAAAAAATAATTAGTAATAATCAATTGATTGATGTTAATAAATAATTATTATTATATGGACTCAAGAAAATAAAAAGCTAGGTATTCATCTAATTCCTTTAATATAACTTTCTCTCTAGTTTTTATATTTTTTTGTTTAGTTTTATTTGTCGATATTAACAACAACAGATAGTTATTTAGTTCAATATTTTCTTTTAGTTTTTTGAATCATTATTTTGTATACCTAATTATTATTTATTATTACCATTGAATATTATTTTATTAATAACAGTTAACAATAATAATTATTATTATTGTTCTAATCATGATAATAATTATTATTGTTAGTGCTATTATTATTATTGTTATTATTATTATAATGATGATAATAAATAACACTAACACCAACTACTATCGTCATTAGTTATATATATCTATATATATGACTTACTTATCATATAAAATAATATATTATTGTGTAAAAATAATATAACATTAACATGAAATTACAAAAAAAGTAATCATAAGATTTTTTGAATTGTTATTATAATGACTCTGAGATAAAGTTGTGAACCTATTTAATTCACTGAGCAGCTCCATTATATAAATCTATTACTATAATTAATAATAATGAAAATAATAATTTTTTATTGCTGCTATTATTATTATTTTTCACAGCTAACAGTAATTTGATATTATATCATAATACTTATGAAAAAAATGATCATTATCATCATTATAATAAATAATAATTAGTTTACAGCAACACACAACTTGATAAGCTACTCTATTCATTCTTTTATACTTGAGTAGTGGTGGTAAGAGAATTGTTGCACTATTTACATATACCTTAATCTTACAATCATGTTAATTACTACTACCCTTCTTTGCTTGAGTTATTTGACGTTTTCATTATTTATTATTTTCTTGCCATTTTGTTATTTTCATTAATAATAGCAATAAATTTGTTACCACTGGTAACTAAACGATTATTAATAGTTCTTATTATTACTGCAACTACCACTACCATCAACACAAAATTTAGGGAGAAACTTTATTTTTATGGGACACTTAGCAAATGCCAAGTAGTAAACTTACATACACCCTGGCACTCGCTAGGGGGTACTGACTGACACCTGTGATAAATAGCTATTAGCAAGGAAGAAAAAGATAATTATACTAGCAGACATTGCTCACAAATATACTTACTAACAAGAACTTATTGCTACTGGTATTTCCAATCAAAGCGCATTCAACTTTGTCTAACATGACCATCATTGCAAGTTCTTTTTATTGGCGTGAAAGATGGAACCAATTAATTGTAACGGGTTCATGACTGCAGAATAGAGCAATCGATCTTGAATTACCTATGTAATATGACGTTCCCCAGCTTTTTCCTCTCTCAGTTTAACTTCATTTATTGGTATGTAGTAAAACAACAACGCTAGAAAGTTGTCTCATCTGTGTGGGCAACAAATATCTCATATGTACATACATGCTATGTATTCATATGAACTTGGCTCATAGATGGTTCAAATCAATCAAATTTTGTTCATAATATAACCTCTTGAAGATGCTTTGATTCTTTGTCTTTTTATTGTAAAACATGTAAAATTGCTTTGGCGGCCGGGGCGCTGCTCCGGACCCTGCCAGGGGCCTTGGCGGCCCCCTGGACCCCCGGCCCTGTGTGGGTGATTGCCTCCTCTGATAATAAATCCTGGCTACGGCCCTGATAAGAAATAAATTACTATTAATAATAAATAATTGTAAGTAGTATATTTAACTATAATAATTAATAAATGATAACAACTTTTTTGAATGCAATGCAAATATTTATTATAATCATGGAGCTGGTAGTTGTTTTCTATTTATATTGACAATAATTAGTAGACCCACATTAATATTTTACTTGTAAACTAGGCTTGCAATTCATCAGGGAAATATCAAAAAATATTCTAAAATGGGTTAAATAATAATTAACAAGCAGCTGCAAGTTTCTTGAAAAGTATTAAATTGAAAAGCTGTGATGAGGATGCTGATTGGCTTGACTGACCGATAATCGTACAGAGCTCCATCACTGCCCAATGAAAAAAAATCTGCCACCGATTGTAAAATCGTTGAGACTTCACTGTTCACACTTGCGAGTCAATTTTTGGCACCACCCACTCGGCCGAGAATCGCATAGTGTGAAAGTAGCTTTACATTATACAGACAGATATGGAGTTAAAGTCATTTGCGTGCTATTACAAGTTGATTAGTATATCATATAAGAACAACTTAATCAAAAACTCATGCAGTAAGATCGTTTCCTGTAAGTCAATTGCATGGCAATACAACCCAATTTATAAGTTGTCTCATCAATTTTCTGTAGGATCCTGGCAATGCACCGATATGGTTTTGTGACAGGGAGAATGCATTGGTTGAGACCGCAATATCTCAGCTCCAAGAGTCTAATATCAGCAGCAATGTGAGTCACTGAAAAATGTTATATATTTTATTATTATTGTAAGCTTCATTAACGCTTTCTTCTCATTTTAAAACTTTAGATCTGCATGTAAAATAGTAACTTGCACCATATTGATTAACCCTCTACAGGAAGTTGTTGGTGTTATATAAACTTTGGGATGGTCAACTTTGTAACTACAGTTGCTGGTGCTGTTTTAATTTAATTCATTTCTATTTAAAAATTTTGAAAAATTGATTATTATCAAAGTTTGAACACTATCATAGTCAGTTGTCTTAAGGCTCTATTGTTATACATAGATTAAAAGTCAAGCAGCCCATCTAGTGAAACGCTTGTGTGAGTTGCATGATCGAGATGTTCCGTCAGAAATCGAGAATATCATACAGACAACCGCCGTAAGTATTTATAACTTGATGTTATTGCGCATATGGGTGAGTAATTAACTTGGCAATACATTTCTAATCTGTTTTAGAAAAACTCCTCTTCTTATGATAGAAAAGGCAGTGAAGCTTAGTTTCCATACATCTCCCAAGTAATCGCAGCATCTCCCGCGAGCACTGGCGACTCACGAGGAGTTGCGATCCCTGGTTTCCATACTTTTGCATTTGATGGCGACCGGCTGCGATTCCTTTGTAAATACATGGTAGATTTATTTAATTATTATTATCATCCTATTAATTAATTTATTTTATTAATATGTGAAAATTAGCTATTTTTATCATGCAAAGAGCTTTTATGTTAATAATTATTATGATAAGAGGCAACCATAATAATAACACAAGTTTATTGCTACTGCAGTTTAAGCAGTAAGTAATAAATAATAATAAATTATTATTTATTAATTATAAAAGGCTGTTGTTATTAAATTATTATTACAATTATTGTTATAATCATTATTCATAATAATAATGATCAACTCAATAGCATTATTATTATTATTTAATTAATCATAACAATTTCACCAGTGAAATTCCCAAAATTATTTTTTATTTATCACTCACTGGTAGCTATTGTTATATTTAATAATTTTAATACAATTATTCAATCGTCGTTATTTATTATTATTAATATCAACGAACAAAGAAACTACGGCTATTGTTGCGCTTTTTATCATTAGAAGCTATAGGTTTTATATGAATGAAGTAAAAAAATTATTATTATTGATAAGTCAATTTTTTTGTCAATGACAAAAAAATAATTATTATTTTCATAATAATAATATTACTACTACATGATTGCTTCGGCCATGGTCAACTTTCCTGACCTTTACCCTGATCTTTTAGGAAAAAGACACAAAACGATGTCGCCTAATCTTCAGAATCTATGTTTGGTCGCATGTGTACGGTCTCCATAGATCCTTGGCGATCGCCAGCTGTTCCCGATCATGGGTGAGTCGCAGAAAAGTACTTTGCAAACAACTTTCGTGGGACGTCGCAGCAACCTCGTAGGAAATCGTGGCACATCGCACAATCACGGTCTCCATAAATCGCAGATCGTGGCAGAAGCTTCTGCGACCTCGTGCGAGCGCTTGGGAGATGTATGGAAACCAGGCTTAAAAGATAAATTTTCACATCGAGTATTGCACTGCTATCTGAGAAAAGACCAAAGTCATTGTCAATGGAGAATAGAAACTAAAGTTTTCTTGGTTTATGATATATTTAATTTGTTAAATGTTAATCTCTCAGACTAACAACATTGCTTACTTTTAATACGCACTCTGCTGAATGAGAAGTTAGCTGGAAAAAGTTTTTTTTAAATATTGAAATGAAACTTTTTTTAATAATGAAATTTCATGCGGTTGGGCTAATATTTATTATTTCTTGAGTGGAACAGTCACCAATTAATATACAGTGCTATGTGACTGCTGATGTAATGTCATTACCTATTGGCAAGGTGGTAGATTATGATGATATTATGGGAGATGACAGCGATGAAGGAATGGAGATGATGTCAGGTGACGAAACCGATGAGGATATTGGCCTTGACCCTGTAGAGTCATCAAGTCGTGGTGCTTCTGGTGAATCGTCTCCAAAGGAATACAATGGTATCGGTAAGTGTCTGTTCATACAACTGCTCCCTACAGTGGTTGTTCATCTCTGTGTTAAGGTTGTGTTGTATTTGGGTAGCCTTATTCTACCTCAGCTCACCTATACATTTCTAGTGGTTCCAACAATTTCGTGATTACTTGCATACAGCATAAATAATAAATGATAAGTTATTATTATAATAATTATTAATTCATCAATTTATTTCATATGCGTTTATCACAATTTATGCTTTGGACAAATGGCAAGTGGTTTTGACTCTCCCGAATGCAACTTTATATTGTGTTGAAGTTATGTTAAACTAGTTATTTGGCTCATAAGGAATTAGTTGGAACATTAAAGATTCAAAGTGTCAGGTGTTATAGAAGATTGATGCGCTTTTGAGCATTTGGAAAAATAATTTAATTTTATCACTATAAGTTTAGCAAGAAGCAATGCAAAAGCCCTTTGAATGTATCATGTTTACAATCTACACTAGTAAGTGGTACGTGTGTTGGATGTGATATTGAACTCTGATTTGAAGGGTCTGCTATAAATTAAATTGATGCGAATTAGCTCACAATCATAGCCTCAGTGATTTATTAGCACAAGTCAGCGTATCCCCACCGCTTTATTCTTATCACTGGCAGCATCATCATCCCATTTCCACACTATTGTAACAACTTCATTCACACCCTCTTGTAACAACTTTATCCACTCCCTTTCTATCAATGTATTGTTACATCTAGCAGGTATTCTACTGTGTGTGGTCTTCTATTGCTACTATAGCTCTTATAACCCTTCCCATTATGTTTGCTTCTACTGCAATCTTCACTTATGAGTCATCCATACTCTTTCATCTTCTCATTTTTAACACTTGAATAAACTCAAAGAATGATTCGAATTTATGTCCACATTTTCCAGGAAATAGAATTTTTTTTAGATGTAACTCCAGAAAATCCAGATTAACAACTGATGGCTTTTTCAGTTGTTTCATGTCTAAAGAACAACTGAGGTTGATACTGGTTACAATATTTCCATTTTTGCATTACTTGTTACATACAGGTGAATGTTAGATACAGGTAAATGTTAGATACAGGTAAAAGAATTACACTATTATTCTAAAATTACAAAAAAAATCCGAAAAATTATATCCTAGTTTTCTAAAGCTAGTTTTGGTCAGAGATGACAGATCTATGCTAGTTTACCCCTAGCTAGCCAGTGTGAGTAGCAACTAGTAAATTATGAATGGAGCATTAAAGCATGCCAGCACTGAACACTTTTTTGTTGAGTTTCTGAATATCCAAGTCTTAAGCAGCAAATTATTGTATTAAATAACCCTCTAGGCTTACTCAGTCCTGATTTACAAGCTTGCCAAAAAGCCATTGGCCGCAAATGCTCGTCGCATCAGCTGAAACTTAGCTTACTATAACTTTCAATGGTTGGCGAGTACGTCATCTTCGGATTGTGGGCGTAGTCAGTTATAATAAGTAATAGCTAGTTTTAATATATGAAGTTACATCGTCTGCATTTAAAATGAAATCTGATTGGGTAATTCATTTAGTCTTAGGTCTACTGTGGGTCATTGCAACAGGAATGAAGAATTCTTATTAAGACACCCCATCAAAAATTGGTTCCAAGATTTAATGTTGGGCTTTATTATGACGCGCCATTTATTATCTTGCTTAAATTTGCACGCTGCACGCATAAATTCGGAGTTAGTGGTTTCTGTCAATATGGACGCAGTTAGTGCACACGCATCGTAAACAAAATCAACAATTGTTTATTACGCAAATTTCATATGTGAAATGGCAAATAGAGACGATTGCAGAATTTTTCCAATGGTCCAATGTGATCACAATCACAAGGATCATCTTATACTCTTTACATCAATAGGATAGAAAAAAATTGTGCTTGTTTTGGCGAGTTAGGAAACAATAGATGGTATTCATACAAGAATGGACAATTAGTGAGTATGTAGAATAATAATAAATAAAATAATAATGAAAATAAATAGTGGGATCTGATTGGCCACATAAATACTGTACGGCAAAGAAATAAATATACTTCCGATCCGAAGGTGACGTCAATTTGAAGCAGTGTAAAAATTGGCAAGCGTTTCTGGAAGACGGGTATTTTGAAGACTTGTAGATCAGCACTGAGTTGGCCGAGAGGGCTATGCAATATATCAATCTGCTGCTTGAGACTTGAATATTCAAAAATTCAACAAAAAATCGTTCAATGCTGGGATGCTTTAATACCATTTTGTGTATTGCTGTCTTCCATTCCACTGCATGATTATACATATCAGCTGATTTCTACACACTTATGGATGGAAGTGTTTATTTAGAATTTCCAAAAGCCAACCATGTAAATGGATAAAAACAATTGTAGCATTCCATGCATTAACTAATGTTACTGAATGACGATTTGTGTCTAGGGATTATGATTACATAACATCGTTGAAAGAGAAAACATTATATCTTCAGTGAATCTGTTGGATATCCCCAGTTTTAATATATAGCAACTGTATAAATCTTGCTGCACTGTTCGTTGTTTTACGTTTTACATAATATGATATTTTTGCACAAAGGAGAAGCTACCCCACAGTGATTATTGTGATGTTATTATAATATGGAGTTGCCCTCTCACAGTTGTCTCACGGCAGTGTTAAAGCAGCTTGTCGAATGGCTCGTGGGTATCAGTATCGTGGGTATTGAGATTTGTACGGTTGTCAATTTTAGACCTCCTGGTGAATTCAGAGGTCGTAGTCATTGATTGCAGTACGTTGTGAATAAATTTTTATCTTGTTTTTAGCAATTAGCTAAAAATCTGCAAAAATGGCCAATAATACTTGATATATCAGCCAGCTTGGCCCTAATAAAAATAATTATTTGAGAGTTTTTGTCTCTTGCAATTGAGTAAGGGCATTATGGGTTACGTTACGTGTATACATATATATTGCGTTAAACTCTGCTACACGCAGGCACAAGCTCCATAAGTGGACAATTCCAAACAGGACATCATTGCAGCTCTACAACATTTATAGAAACTCACCTTTGCTGGAGTTTGAAAATTGTATTGCTTGATCAAAAAGTGTTTCCTAGGTAAAATTTTCTAAAATATGTTAGTTATTTTAAAACCAGAAGCAAGAGATGTGAAGGAGCCGAGGCACATTTAACTACCCCATTTATTTACCTTTTAAATAACGAAGTACTTATAGCCATGGAGTTCAACCATCCATATTTGGAGTATTCTCTGGCATCAAGTCAGCTGGGCAGCGCCTTGACTAGGCATATTACCTGTTGAACTGACAGCAAGTTGTCACACTCCATTACCTGTAGTCTACAGGTAATCCCCATTACCTGTAGCTACAGGTAATGGGGCTAGAGGTATCCATGGGCCCGTCTAGTACAAACAGCATGTAATAACCTTTGCTGACATTTACAGGTCAAAAGGCTGTTTAGGCTTGATATAGATTTGTGCGCTGAAGCAAACATCAATCAGCTATATCGCACCACTCCGCACCACTCCGCTAGGCTTTGGTGTAAAAATGTCTATTTCTTATCAGTTCCTTTTATTTTATAATAAAATATTGCGGATTGGTGAGTGCTTTCTAAGGTGAAGGTTAATAATAAACAGCAGTTTACTTTTTCTTATAAATGAATCTAGATAATAGACATAGCAGTTGGTGAAACAATAACGTTCATATCTAGAATTTATTACTTTCCATATACAGTTCCCGTTTACACTAGGCGACCCGACTGCGTCTCCGTCTCTATTGATGGTCGCAGTAACTGCTGAAACACACGAAATTTTCGAGTTTGCGACTTTGGAGTTGCCAAACCATTTTAGCTAAAATAATTTATTGCGTTCCTGCTCACGCAGTTGGATTGATGAGTTGTGATTTAATTAATACCAGTTTTCTACCAGGCAGTAGTTCTCTATGCGTCTTGTGGTTTTTTTATTTACCTAGAATATGGAATTTTAACTTATCTACAAATAATAATACCATTTACTGAAATTAAATAATAATTTGAAGAAAATCTAATGTTCTTTTTGTGTTTGCATCCAAAATAATAATGATAACTACTCCGAATACGAATTATTTATTATTGTTGAACATACATAGTTGGATTCTTTTGATGAGAAAAATAATAAACACAAACATCAACAATGCTGGTAATAATTAATTATTTAATAATAACCTTACAATCTTATAACAATCATTGTTTACATTATATCCAGGCTAGAATAAACAAAACATTGGAGCCGCTATATAGAGCAACTCAATTGGTTAAACTGTGTCATGTGGCTCTGAAGATGCTGCGACTTGACGCTCGAACCCAACACTGCTGGGTTGATGCGTCTCAGCCTCCGACAACCCTGCATCTCCACCAGAAACTGCGCCAGTCTCGTGCGCCAAAACGCAAGCGGCAAACTTCAAAGGAGACGGAAGCACAGTCGCCTAGTGTAAACGCGGCTTTAGACAACCTTTAGCATTTATTAACCATTATCGTTTATCTGATTGTCCTGAAATTACTGCGGGGCAGTTAATTAAAAGAAAGTGTTTTTATCATAATAAAAAAAATTCATTTTAAGGAGAACTTCATGTATGGAAAAAAAATTATTTTTGCAAGTTGAGTTATACGAGTTGCCACGCCATACAAAAAATTAAAACTATTTTTGAAATTCGTAATGGATCGTTTTGTAAATAAAAATTTTTGTTTCAATTTGAATTATTAGCAAAAATAATATATAGAAACTTCAAAAGGTTTAAATTTAGTTTATATAACCATAATATAGAATAATCGAAGTTTTAAAATGAAATTTTTGTTTTGCTACGAATTTCATTCCTATACAATTATTGAAACAGATTTGTGACAACCATGGTAATTCCAGGGCTGTAAGATGAACGCAACTTTGTTTGCCGGGCATAAATATTTTTTCAAAGCGGTTTTTATATTGTGTCGTGTATAACTTTATCTGATGATTTGTGATAAAACTTGACAATCGTTTCACATTGCTAGTGTACTCTGTCAATTGTGTGCTCTTTAACTTTAGCCTCAAAAAATGTCGAAGAATTAGAAAAGTTGAAACAGATGCAAAGACAGGATTATCTCAAAGGCTCACCAACAGGCTCTGTACAGGCTACTGATCGCCTCATGAAGGAATTGAGAGACATATATCGTTCAGATAGCTACAAAAGCGGTAATTCCATGCTAATATCATATTTTGACTGATCACTGACCTACCTAGACTTTTTGCCAGAATAAAATAAAAGTAAAGAAATGGCCGTATCTTAACCTGGTTTTTAATGCAGTATGAAAGGGTCAATCAAGTATCGACCATACTTTATTGGATCGCTTCCGATATAAGCCGCTAGAATATAGCAACATGAAGAATAAATTGAATGATAGATCACTCGTCGTCATCCAACCCGCGATAGCTCAGTTGGTAGAGCGGAGGACTGTAGTGGCAAGGGAGGTGACTCCCACTGGCAATCCTTAGGTCAGCGGTTCAAATCCGCTTCGCGGGATCTTTTACTTTTTTTTTCTTTACACACAACATTATAAATAATCAAATCATTGCATCATTTATTCCAATGCAATATGTTGTCTCACGCAGCTGTGCTTTGGAATTATGTTTTGTCAAATATATCTCACATGCTATAGTGAAGTTGGTTTTTTGTGGTTATCATATTCGCTGTATCTATTTTAGGAATCTATGAGGTTGAATTGGTGAATGACTGCTTGTATGATTGGAACGTCAAACTTTACAAGTATGTTGCTTGTTTAGCAGCGCTTGCACTTGACTTACTATATACTATTTGTGTTGTACTTACTATATACTATTTGTACTGTATTATATACTACATGTACTGTAGTATATACTACTTGTACTGTATCATATACTACTTGTACTGTATTATATACTACTTGTACTGTATCATATACTACTTGTACTGTATCATATACTACTTGTACTGTATCATATACTACTTGTGCTGTATTATATACTACTTGTGCAGTATCCTAGACAGCTTGTACTGTACTATATACTACATGTACTGTACAGTAGTACTATACACTAATTGTACTGTACTGTATCATATACTACTTGTACTGTATCATATACTACTTGTACTGTATCATATACTACTTGTACTGTATCATATACTATTTGTGCTGTATTATATACTACTTGTACTGTACTGTATTATATACTACTTGTACTGTATTATATACTACTTGTACAGTATCCTAGACAGCTTGTACTGTACTATATACTACATGTACTGTACAGTAGTACTATACACTAATTGTACTGTACTGTATCATATACTACTTGTGCTGTATCATATACTAAAAGCCAGTGATCATTATTGATTATTGTGACCAAGCCATCCAAGGCACTGAGTCGAAATCTTCAATATAATAATCTTTTGCCACATGACAAACAGGAAGTGGTGTAGAGGAGGTGGCACCCCCTTCCCCACGTATAAGGTGGAGGTGCATAGCTGTGGTTGGTTGTACTTGATTGAGTGTATTCCCTTAAGCGTGTGGTTTGTAATTGATAAACTATGGTGTTATGTAATACTTCACTCACCAGCAATTTTCATACATGCCACGGTATGGAGGCGCTGGTTGGTTGCTATGGTTAGTAGAGCTCGCCGGTTACTGCGATAGTCTATGATAGTGCTTGGTAGAAGTTATCTCCCTTGAATGATGTGACAACACAATCTACACTATTGTATAATTATCCATGAAAAGAATAACAATTTTTTGGTGGAATACCGGAGAAAGATGATGTTGAGAGCCCTCATTGGATCAACAGAGTGTTAAGGAATTTCGTTTATAAATTCATTTTGCGTTTTACATATTAGAAAAACACTATTATTATGTCATTAGGAATGTCTGGTAAAGCTTACATCAGGGGCTTGTAACTTGGTCTACCTAGATCAGTGATGATGCACTGTGCATATATATTATGGTGCCTGTAGCTGCAGCTCGCTGCGGTGGTATTTGAGTATTAATAATTTAGATACAGGGCGCATCGTCAGTGCTATATATGTATCAAACCCCTCACAGGCTCGTCAGCTGCTTCTTGTGTAGTCAAATCCATTATAAATATATAAGCTACCTATCTCTGAGCAGTAACATAACAAATAATCAAAAATAGATACTTTTTTTGTCGTATTTTCCAACTTTTGGACCAACTGATTATAATTATTATCGACAATAAAATAATCAACAGAAATATTAGTGCCTACGCTATTTATATTATTATAACGAATAGTAAAAATTTTATTGCACAAATATCTCATTCATAATAACTAAAACCAGTATTTTTGTATGCAATACATAAAAATTATTTAATATTTGAATGCAATGAGTTGTAATCCTCGTGAGACGTCAGTGTATAATAAATGATAATAAAGCCTGGTTCACATACATCGTAGATGGCTCGCACGAGGGATCCGCGATCACTTGCGAGCCATCTGCGATGTATATGAACCTGGATTTCCTGTGGCTCGTACGACGTCGTAGAGGCTCGTAGAAAAGTTTAGCTGAACAAACTTTCGTGCGACCGTCGTATGATAGAGAGTAAATTTTCTTAAGTTCTTTTTCAAAAACCACATTCAGGTCAAGGTTACTCATGTAAAAATGACTGCCATCAAAAAATTATAATAAATAATAAAATTATTATTGTTTAATTATAAATATTGATCATTATTTATTATTAATTTTCTGAGTGAAATATTGTGATAGTTGATTTAAATGTATAAATATATAAATTTTCTTCAAACTCTTATATAATAGCATAATTAGCATATTATTATAAATTGAGATTCAAAATTTTATATTAAGGGATGGTAAAAAAATGATAATGCACCATTGAACAACAGTTAAAAATTTAATTAAAAAATATGGAATAACATTTAATGATAACATCAGCAAAAATGTAAAAAAATTTTATAACTATTAAAAATAATAAATTATTTAGTGTAAATTGAACAACGATAATTTATTTAGTATGTACATAGTCGTTGGTCAGTGAAGACATGTTTCGAGATTTTATTACCTCCCTGTCAAGAGAGTGATTATACTTCTTGCGATCGTGGGTTTGCCAAGTTTATGTGAACATGTATCGCGGATCCGTTGCACGAGGGATCCGCGATCACTTGCGAGCCATCTACGATGTATGTGAACCAGGCTTTATAAATACATGCTGGTTGTAATACTTGTGACTGGTTTGTATACAGCGCACTTTTTGCATGGCTCACTAGACTGTGCTGCAGATAGAAACATTAGAATAGTATTCATTCAATAGCGTCGAAGCTCTGCCCTCTGGGAGATAACTCCTACCAGATTCCTGTTGGGCTCTAGGCAATGTAAGGTTTTTAGTGAATAAAACATCTTGCAGGATTTTTCTTCTTGTATATTGTGTCAAATGGGCACGTATTGTGCATATACTGTTGTACATAGCGTACAACTCTAGCAATGACATTTTCAATAAAAATTCTTCATTAGAATATAGTACGTAATACACAGATAGTGATACAGATCCAAATAATACACAATTAATTCCAGGACACCCTGGTCTGTTGGTGAGTGTCATGTCTTGCCTTGTCTTTCTACTTCCTGTGGGTAAAGGCTTCATGTGTATTAAGGGATAACTCCTTACTGATCTGTGATTCAGAATACATGTACATATACATGTACATTGTTGTATATACTACTGCAGGGTGGACACTGACAGTCAACTGGCCAATGATTTGGCTATATACAAGGAGAAGGAAGGAAAGGACTACATATATCTTAATATAACATACAAGGTAGTGTGTTCTAGCAATTTGCTGTTGTTCATTGTATTGTATTGGCCTTTGTCTTTGAATGAATCAACTGGCTGTCATTTCTATCCCATAAAAATTTGTGTAATCCTAGTTGTTATTTTGGTAAATACTGAGCTATGTTTTTGTCTATTGTTTTATGACGATATCTGACCAAGTCTGGTCAAACGTTATTAATATGGAGTGTGATATTATAAACTGTTTCTTTCGCGGGAGATGACTGAAGTGATGGGCAGCTTTAGATGCAGCGAATGAGTGTTTCTTTGTCATTCAGTCACATCACAATAGTTAGTAAACCATTTCCACATTAAACATGCTACAAGCTATTACAAGTGAACCATCACAGATTCCATTCGCAAATTATTAGTTGGAGTTGTCTTTTCTGTAGTGTCAAAGAGCGGTAAATAGTTTCAACCAAAATACTAAAAATAGTCATAAAATAATTCTTATTTCTTTTTTTATTGTACTTGAAAATCATTATTTATTTACAATCTATATTGTCTAATTTCTTTTCAGTCAAGTAACAAGTATTTCAGATTTAAAACTTCGCCACCTCTGTTCGCCGGACACATTGCAATAAAAATAATCGGACCGGCAATAAATTTAATCAATAAATAATCACGTTGTTTGGCACTCGTGGATCAACAAAAAGTAGCCCACTGAATAAAAAAAATAATCAACGAGTATTTAGTTATACTGTTTGTAGGTTGCGAATGAAACTGAACTCTAAATAAATACTAACAAGCGAGGTGATTTTTTTTATTTTCATAGACCGGTTTTTTATCCTTGAAAAATAATTCAAAATAATTGCAAGCGTTTAAAATTTAATAAATTGAAGGGCAACTTTACAAACTATTCCAGTTTATAGCAGTTCAAATTTTATTATTTTCTTGATTATTTTAAAAATTGGGAGTTATCTTCTTTATGATTTGTTCGGTAAACTTAAACATTTCATTGAATATTTATGTTTTTCTAAACCAAACATTCCGTTGCATACGCGACGTATTGAATTACGAACACCTATCACTTTTTGTATTTTGTTCGATGAACAGGTCGCGAATACTCTTATTGTTGTTGATTACAACAATGACATCAAAAGCACAAATCTGACGCGTTTTTTTTTTCTTCACAAATAAACTCTAAATTATGATAATTTTAGTCTTTTGATATTATTTGATTTAAAAATAATTTTTCTAACTAACTGTAGAATTGCTTTAGTTTTTGAACTATTGGCCGTGTAATTTATCGCGTGAATCCCAGTGTGTACATAGTAGCAGACTTACCAATGACAGTATGTACATAATAGCAGACTTACCAATGACAGTGTTTACATAATAGCAAACGTACCAATGCCAGTGTGTACATAATAGCAAACCTATCAATACCGGTGTGTACATAATAGCAAACTTACCAATGCCAGTGTGTACATAATAGCAAACCTATCAATAATAAATTAAAATGCTCACTCAACTAAAACACCTCCGAAAAAACCTGAAAATAATTGCAAAACTAATTTTTTATGCTCTTGAAAATTTCTGCACAATGACTATTATGATCTGGTAACACACGACCTTCGTTCGATTCCGGCGACACTTACAGCTCGACACAATGCCTGAACTGAACCCCGGAAACAGTTTCTACCGGCCATGCTGACCGACTACCGTAACTGATAATCGTGACATCTGTACCCTTGGTGCAATCAATCACTAGAAAAACTGGTAATAATGAAACTAATAATTCACAATAACATTATTAATAAATATTATCATAATTAGTAAATTATAATAATTATTTTCAGTAACAACAATTTATTATTATTACTTATGTATTACTTAGTACTGAGTAGTATGCAATAGCAGTAATAATTTTTTATGGCTAATGATAATTATTTTAATTTGCTTATTATTATATTTATGACACCAAGAACAAGTCGCAATAGTAACAATCAATAGTGGTACTTACTACTTATCATGTTTCTTCTCACAATTTATCATAATAAACAAAGTGTTATATTTATACCAACTATATCATGACTATAGCGTTTTTTTAAATTAACCTTGACCCAGCGCACACAAAGATCAGCCAATCACGTTAGAGTCGAGTCATCAGAATACTTGAATATGTCAGCATGTTCAACTGCGTGGTACGCTGCCGGTTAGATTGGGCGATGACTGGCGTGGCTTTACTATTTCCTTAGTTTCTCGTCTGCATGCGCCGGATTCAAACAAAAGTCGTGTGTGTGGCCAGTCCATTACTAGGATGCTCTCCTTCTATGCAAACAAGCCAAATTTTAGCAACTCCGCTTTATGGCCTTATATAAGTTATTGTGTATCAAAGAAAAATTGCGTAGAAGTCACCATCTATTGCGTCTATACTATAGATGGAATTAATGTGAGCACAACTCCCAAAAAGAAATTGTTTGAAAAATCAGCTGAAATAGATAAAGTAAGTTGAATTCAGCCCAAAATCCGTGACATAGCACCTTTAAATTTTTTGAACAACTTATTCCGCAAGTTTATTCCGATCACTTATATTTGTGAGTTTGCTATCTTTCGGTAAAAGTGAGCATAATAGACTTGACTTTTAATAGCGATAATGTTATGGTATACTTACCATCATTTTAGTCATTTGGTGATGGAATAATTTTGTAATTAACTAATGAGTTAAATATGCATTCTTTTTATGTAGATTTGTAGCAGCCATAAGAACATGTTTTTTCCCAGCCTGATTGTTAACAACTTTGTGCTAAAAGTTGACACCACATTGATGATTGCTGGTTGCTGCAGTGTTTTATCCACTGTAACTTTCGTAAAATTGTCTGGAGACTCTGAGACCAGCATTTTTGTAGTTCGTTTGTTGTGCATGCGCTGTGAAGTGCAGGTTGTATGTACATATCTACTGTAATAGACTACACAATATATATCTACTGTAATAGACCACACAATATATATCTACTGTAATAGACTACACAATATATATCTACTGTAATAGACCACACAATATATATCTACTGTAATAGACTACACAATATATATCTACTGTAATAGACTACACAATATATATCTACTGTAATAGACTACACAATATATATCTACTGTAATAGACTACACAATATATATCTACTGTAATAGACCACACAATATATATCTACTGTAATAGACTACACAATATATATCTACTGTAATAGACTACACAATATATATCTACTGTAATAGACTACACAATATATATCTACTGTAATAGACTACACAATATATATCTACTGTAATAGACCACACAATATATATCTACTGTAATAGACCACACAATATATATCTACTGTAATAGACTACACAATATATATCTACTGTAATAGACTACACAATATATATCTACTGTAATAGACTACACAATATATATCTACTGTAATAGACTACACAATATATATCTACTGTAATAGACTACACAATATATATCTACTGTAATAGACCACACAATATATATCTACTGTAATAGACCACACAATATATATCTACTGTAATAGACTACACAATATATATCTACTGTAATAGACTACACAATATATATCTACTGTAATAGACTACACAATATATATCTACTGTAATAGACTACACAATATATATCTACTGTAATAGACCACACAATATATATCTACTGTAATAGACCACACAATATATATCTACTGTAATAGACCACACAATATATATCTACTGTAATAGACTACACAATATATATCTACTGTAATAGACTACACAATATATATCTACTGTAATAGACCACACAATATATATCTACTGTAATAGACCACACAATATATATCTACTGTAATAGACTACACAATATATATCTACTGTAATAGATTAATGTTTGTCGTCTCATGTAGAGCTCATTTCCCTTCGCTCCACCATTTGTGAGAGTGATTGCGCCAGTGATTATTGGAGGTTATGTACTCAATGGTGGTGCTATATGCATGGAGCTTCTTACTACTCAGGTAAGTTGTCTCTGATGCACCTACCTATAGTGTACCTACCTGTAGTGTATCTACCTGTAGTATACCTACCTATAGTATACCTACCTGTAGTGTACTTACCTATAGTATACCTACCTGTAGTGTACCTACCTGTAGTGTACCTACCTATAGTATACCTACCTTTAGTGTACCTACCTATAGTATACCTACCTGTACTGTATCTACCTGTACTGTACCTACCTGTAGTGTACCTACCTACCATATTGTTATTTGTAGGGATGGAGCAGTGCGTACAACCTGGAGTCCCTCATACTCCAGATATCGGCTACTCTTGTCAAAGGAAAGGCAAGAATTTCATTTGGTTCAGCAGCTCGTAATCAATACAGCTTAAGCCGAGCTCAACAATCTCATCGCCATCTTGTCCAGATGCATGAGAAGAATGGTACGTCTTGTCTGGCTATCAGTTGGTTTTCACACAGTATTTACTTTCCCAAAAAAGTAAATTGAAAAATATAAGAGTCCGAGAAGTAGCAATACTTCTCGCAGATATTGTATGTAGCAACTATTATATTGTAGGTTGGTACACACCACCCAAAGCTGATGGCTAAGCATTGTCTGCTGACAGCATTCTAACTCAGCCATGAGAGGACAACTCCAGTAGCCATGTTAAACTCGGTTATAGTGTAATGTGTAGCTACGAGCCTTTTTTATGCTCCCCATATCATTCGATGCCTTAGTTCATTGCTACTGTTTGCTTCATAGTAACGTCTGTATCTTGACTGCACTTGACCTCTTGTTTACACTGCATTGTATATCGCTATCAGTAGGCATTGTATATCGATACCAGTAGGTAATACTCACTGATGCTTTCCTGTGTCGTGTTCCTCTATTCAATATTTATTCTCAATTCTCGTTTCATCAGGACTTTTTCAGAGGTGCCTTGTATTTTTATACGTATGTTAAAATATGTTCATACTGTCTACAAAATGAAAGTTGGCATGTCATTATGCGGTCAGCATGCTGCCGTTTCATTCCAAACTTTGTACGATATGGTCTTATCTGGCAATACAGTCCACAAGACGATTGTTTAGGTATTGGTTACAATGTTTGGTATATGAATAGAAATGAATATATAATAATAATAAAGATTTATTGCATATATAATATATTGATATATGGGTAAGTAGCTACAACTGTCTTTTGGTATAAAGTTTAAATCGTTTGCTAGATTTGTAGGCAGATGTGGTGACAACTTGATCATGTTTGTAGTTTGTAGATAGATGGCATAATATCACTATACCAGGCATTGACTGGGTTTCAATTGTGGTGAAAGGAAACAGTGGTAGGAAAGCTTTGCATCAGGATTTTCTGAACGATTTTGAAGAGTTTGGGTTTACACAACTTGTTTCTGAGGCAACCCAATGTTAAAAGAAACTCCCTTGGCTTTTTGTCAACTTTCAAGGCGGAGTGCCAACACCTGTGATATGTGCTGGATTGAGTGGATTTTTTTGTGGAAATTGATATTCCTGGGCTAATGTGCGAACGAGATGAGGATTTAAGGTATAGTTTTTTGTGTGATACGGCAGACAAAGGTGCTTATTGCTTCTGCAATGCACTTGGCTGAAGAGCTTATTAAGGAAATGATGGAAAAGGTACCAGTATTGACTATACAAAATGGCCATCTTTCTTATACACTTGCTGAAGCAAATGATATGTTTGCACCAAAACGTAAGAGAAATAAAAACGAACCACTACAGCATGACAAGTCGGTAGCTCGCTGGTCAGTAGACAGGCTTTACAATAAAAACAGAATGTCTAAAACCCTGTTTACTAGTCTATGTATAGGAAGTGTATAGACGGGAAAACGGAGGCGTTTTGTGCAAGGCACCATAAATACTTGTATTTCCATTTCTACAAACCGTGGACTCATGGAGACAGGCAGCTGAGCTTTTTACAGTTTTCTAAGAAATGGTAAGCAGACGAAATGACTGACTGAGGAGTGCAACCTGACGTGTGTTGCTGGATGATCTGGTTACTATAACTGGCCAACTAAATGATTATTTTAAGAGAGTGTTTTATACAAGTGGTGCGAGCTTCTAGACAGAATCGGAAATTAGGTCAAACATGCGGGTGGAACCGGAGAAAGTAAAATACTTTGACACGTAATCTGTAAGCAGGGAAAGTTCTAGGTCCTAACTTTATTGGTAAAACGAACGTTAGAGCACCTAATGAACTGTAGCATTTTTCAATACTTTATAGATCCACCTATATTGCCATTTGTCTGGCGATGTGCAAACGTAACCCTTATAATAGAGTCAAGATCTTGTGCAGGAAATTGCAGACTATCATACTAGTAAAATATTAGAGCACATAATCCTATATAACACAAGTACAAAGGTAAATGATATTCTGCATGGTTTTACTTGTACTACTACCCAGTTATTAACTGCAACACAATGCAGCAAGTTGATCAGTGAAACTGTAAAGCTATATTGGATTTATCCAAGGCATTTAGTAAAGCGCCTTACAACTTGCTGATGTGAAAAATGGGTTTATTAGTGAGACTTTGCAGTCGGATTTGAGTTTTTGTCAGACAGAAAACAGAGTACTGCTGCAGGGTCATGCCTCAGATTACCAGACAGTAACATCGGGTGTTCGCCTTGTTGTTGTCGTGGGGCTTGCCTTCTTTCTAATTTACATCTGTAGGATTTATATCCAAAGTTAATCTTATTGTGGACAATACATTAATGCTTTTAAATTTAAGAAATGAGAAAAGGAAACGTCTTTTTAGGACGATCTGAACAAACTAGAGGTCTGAGCTGAAAGGTGAGGTAGTCTTGTACACACAGGATTGTGCTCTTTTATAACTTTCAGAGATTGAGCAGGAATGCAACCTATTTAGTTTAAATACACATTAACCAATGTAGCACTAATGGAAGTCAAATATTTTAAGTCTGACAACCTTGAGGCAGTTTGACTGGAATGAGCATATTACAGCAAAGTGCTACAACACTCAGGAAACTTTTGGGTTGTGCAACCTCAACAGCATCTGAGAAAATTAAACTACTACTAAGTATACAAAAGTCTGTGTCGACATAAACTTTAGGACACGGCAGAGCTTTGAGATTCGTCTTTAATCAAGCACAGATGAGTTAAAACTGGCGCAGAATAAGGCATTGTGTTTTATTGGGAGCATGAGGGAAATATCAAGAGTTACTGAACAGAGAACACCTAGGAGTTTGAATTGCTCTCAAATCACCAAAAACCCAGCAATTGCTAATGTTTTATTTACTAATAAGTAATTCTGAAACGCTTTAAAGAGATAAAAATTTGAGAAACCAATTTTTCCACCCGGGCGCTGGGTATCGCTAGAGCAGCTTTTTTCAAATACATTATAACAGCTTTATGATGCAGACAGGCGAAGAGATAAAAAAACCAGTTTTAAAATTTCTCTTATAGATTTTAGATGGTCTGTACTTGTGCTCGTAGAGTGGTCTGGAGTGGAGAGGCTTTTTTAAACTTGGACAAAGAGTGATTCATAGCCACTGATAGCTAAGTGATTAATTCACTTAGACTGATAGTGGTGTAGAAACTTGGTCAAATGTAATTTGGGAGTTATCAGCCCTTTTCCAGGAGCGCGCAACTTGGAAATTTTTAATTACGGGATAAGCCGAGAAAACTACTACTAGTACATATATAGGGAAAACGCATCTTCCGGTTTGTACTTTCATAAGGTAGGTAGTGACCCTGTAGGGTCACTAAAGGTAGGTACGCAGTCGTTTCGGCCAAAGTTCAGTTCGGCTCTCCCTTTCGTCCGACACCAGTCGTTTCGGCCCCTACTGATGAAACTAACTTACATTTATGAGAGAATTATAACATCGGCTCAATAGACTTCATAGGACTTTCTGCGAGACGCAGTTTCTTAATTGGGAGTTGTCTCCCCCAAAATTACCAAAACAAATTTAACTGTTTATTCTTTATAAGTAATATGTTAGGAGCTCCAGATGTACATTACAACACACAAATTATTAAGAAAGACACAAAACAATTTTTTGGCAGCTATTCAAACGTTTTATTCAATTTTGCACAAGTGAAAGCAATACTTGTGAGCATGGGCAATGTGCATGCTTCTCATTTCAATGTTTCAACTAACAATTTTTTCGACTAAAGCAGTCTGACCATTAAATAAAACTACAAACAATGATAGCATAAAAGAACATAATTCAAATTAAAACATTTAAAAACTTGAAACAAAAGACAGGCTTGTGTAGTTGAGTATTTTTTAAAAAAAAATTAAATGGTGCATTAGAAACAGACATTCATTTCAATTCAAAATCATAACAAGCTCTGCCATAGTACCCTTCAGCAGACGCAGGTTGCTCAGACAATGTTAATAACACTTGGCAGATACAGAAAGTTAAGTCACCACACATTCCCTGAATATATATTCTTTGAAGAATCTACAAATAAACAAAAACATATGAATGATCTACAAAAATAGCAAAAATAAACCAAAAATCTCATTTTATTGATACTCAATGATTACTTAAAACTTTTTCGTTCTATAACAAATAATATAGTAATTAAGGCTAAACAGTAGTCAGACTTCAACAATTGTACAATCTCAATTGCATCACAATTAATTGGCTCACCTATCCCGACAAAAATACATATACCTCAACAAACTACTAACAGATGTGCTTCCCTGTGAAATAAGTTGCGGAGTTTGATTCCTGCTATTATGGTGGATGGTCTCAGTCATACCTGCTAGACCTGATGTAGGATTATCTGTGAACCAGACTGAACCGGCGCCTCGACTAGCTGCAGTGCTATTGCGCTGTGGACTCTAACATCTCGTTTTCTATCTATTTTTTCTTCCATCTTATTTTGTGCTGAAACAAATAAATTAGATAAAAAGAAGACGACTCCAACTCTTTTCAGTTTTACGTCCCTGAACCATAATGTCATTTTTTATATTTTTATAACATATACATACCTATGTAAAAAAAAATAGACATATTTTGCGTGTGTGCACATTTTTACTAATCACAATACAGATTAGACTAAGTATAAAACTTTGGTATTATAATATTACTAATTTATAGATATATATAAGTATATAATAACATAATATATGTAATATGTACATATATTTAAAATGAATAGGTTAAAAGAAAGATGGTTAAAACATTTTATCATTATTAGTTTAATGCAGTGTACCAATATACCGTGTATGCCAATAGCTCTGGTACATCCATTGAGCACTCTTGGCGACATCTGTCAACTGCTGCTTATAATATGTATATCTATATATATATATTATTTATTACAAAGCTTTGTTTTGCATTAATCTTACTTTACGTTCAAATACAGCATAGCAAAAAGTGCATTTAAATTCTCCGCCCCATAGTTTTTTTAAAGTGAATTACGCGACAAATTTCACTCACACAAAAAAATAGAGATAGTTCTAGAGTCACCAGCAAAAATCCATTGGTGTCCACGATATTTGATGTTATGGTTTAGACATAGGAGTTGAGACAGTGCACCTATTCCCAAACGATTTACACCATCTCCTGGGATAAAAGCAAGGAAATGCAACTGGAGACGTGAGCAAAGAGACGAGTATGTCTGGGAGACACTGAAGAGATTAAACTAATGTCATGGGTTGAACAGCTTGCATGTATACGAGTGAGCAACGAACCAAAATCAGTTGTCACCATGCGACCAAGAAGGAAAGCAGATTTTCCATGCGCAACATGTCAAAGAGAAGTGAGGAGACGGCAAGAAAGACTGCAATGTGATGAAGCTAGTTGTGAGCTGTAGACTCACCGTACTTGCACCAAAGTGTGCAGAGCAGAATACAGAGAAATGATGAGAAGTGGCCATTTATTCACTTTCATCTGCATTCAGTGTAGAAAACGGTAACCTATGTTCACATACAGTGACTGTATTTTTTCTTCATCAGGATATGTTTCTTGTTTAATGAACCTTACTAAAAATTTCATATTTCATGCTCTGTATCATCTGTTTGAAAACCAAAATATTGTGTTGATTAATTTTGTACACACTCCATGAGTCAAACTGAGTGAATGTTTATAAACTCAATTCGTCACAAAATATCAAGAATCTTCACAATTACATGGTTTCATGAGCAGCATATGTCTTCATTTATATTTCCATTAAACTCAGCAATCTTCAAACAGGGAGCGGGAGATGGTAGATGGAGATGAGGTGGTAGATGGAGACGAGATGGTAGATGGAGAAGAGATGGTAGATGGAGAAGAGATGGTAGATGGAGAAGAGGTGGTAGATGGAGAAGAGATGGTAGATGGAGAAGAGGTGGTAGATGGAGAAGAGATGGTAGATGGAGATGGTAGATGGAGAAGAGATGGTAGATGGAGATGAGATGGTAGATGGAGATGGTAGATGGAGAAGAGATGGTAGATGGAGAAGAGATGGTAGATGGAGATGAGATGGTAGATGGAGATGGTAGATGGAGAAGAGATGGTAGATGGAGATGGTAGATGGAGATGAGATGGTAGATGGAGATGATAGATGGAGAAAAGATGGTAGATGGATAATCACGAGGAGATAACTCCAGTGGAATCTTTCGAGTAAGATCTTTTATTTAGCACAATTTAGTCACCACATGGTTGCATTTACTTGAGATTTATACAGCCTTGTCATAACCATTTTGATTTAATGAAATCTAACAAAATTAATTGAGCGGGACTTGAGGTCTATTTATAAAGTGTTGAAGCAGGCTGGGCGAGATGTGCCGTGTGTAGAGTTGTTCTCTCATTAAGCATTGTGAAACTTGAGAAAACTAACTTAGAGCAAAAATGCAAAAAACTGCAATAGGGTTTATGTCTGGCACTCCGTAGAAGTGCAATATGTGTGCGGTAACTCCATCGTAATATTATATAATGCATTTAAAACATAAATTTGCTTTTTTTTTTATAAAGTTCTAGTTGCAAATTAATTTCTAGTTCTTCATTCCTATCATTTAGTGCTTCTTAATATTTGTTTCGTTAAAACATGAAGTATTTCAGATTTAATTATCATTGTTGTTGCAAAAGAATAATGTGGGAATGTAATTTTGACAAGGTTTTTGTATCTCAAATCATTACAAAAGCATTACGACTTTATCATCACTAACCAATTTTAAACCTAAAAGTTATTTTGTAAATGAAAATATGTATTAGTTATTTACACTTTGGTTATGAAACTTTGTCATATGACGGCCCGTAAGTACGTAACCACAGCTTTACCAAAGTTGAAAAGGTTGCTGACTAAAGAGAACATGTCCAAAAAAGTTTAAATTTATAGAAATCATTCTTTTTTTTTGCAATCATAAAAGTCTCAGCACAATGCCAACATCTGGGAGGCCTTATTTCCATGTAAAGAAATCAAAAATCCTTGAAAATTTGTTTAATAATGTATGCAGCTTCATATAACTTGTGGCATTGTCCAGAAAAAAATCGCGGAAATTCTGTAAATGTGTTTAGAGTTGTTTTTTTTCTGAATATGTTTCAATCGAATTAATACCATCAAAATAAATGACTGAAGTCCTTCAAACAGCACCAGTACAAGTGTTTCAATTTTAACGTTATATTTTTTTTAGCAATGTTATCATCGGCAAAATCCACTCATCCTTAGGAAACTTAATCGATCACTAACATAATTGAAAATAAAATTAGAAAAAAGTGAAACTTATGTGATTTTGCATAAATGTTGCTGTTCATTTTCAGCAGAAGATTTTTGCAGCAAATTTTCTGTTAAAGTTTTGTTGTGCCATACATACAAGCAGAAGATTTAAAATAAAAAAAACAGACATTGTTAATAAGTTAGGTAAAGTTGTACTGAATTAATTTTAGGCTAAATGGGGCTAGCCTAGAAACAACTGAACATAAAGGGAATGGTGAAGATTTGCTAGAGCTCATGGGAGTTGTGGGAAAACTACAAGAACCAGGAAACTAAAACCAGCCAGCTACTATTAAGGGCATCAAGATTCGTTAAAATCTGATGCGCTGATTTCCAGCACTGCAATAAAGACCTTAGAGAAACAAGAAAGACTTTTTGCAATTATCAGATATGAACAGGTGTGTTTCATTATAATCCAATAAATAAACAGGTATACTCGGTTTTATTATTCACTGCAGTGTTGCAATTAACATTGTAAAATTTGCAATGAGAGTAGCAATAAACAAAATTGAATTCAATCTTTGTTTAAAATTATTATTGTGCTAAACTTCATGCAAATAAAAACATTGTGAGATGCATCTCACTAAAAAGTAACTTTAATGACAATGGTTCAACAACTTAAACCATTGTTGAAGAGATACATAAGAGAAATAAACTTAACACAAACAAATGACATGCGAAAACCTCTAACACACTGCACAAGCCGAATTGAGTAAATGCTTATAAATGTATTTTAACACAAAGTATTGATACTTCCTCTAGGCAAACCTTCAAATCAAAGAGTAGGGGATGGTGGATGGAGAGCAGGAGATGGTAGATGAAGAGCAGGTGTTGGTAGTTAAATGGCAGGAGATGGTAGACGGAAGGGAGGAGAGGTAGATGGAGAACAAGAGATGGTAGATGAAGAGCAGGTGTTGGTAGTTAAATGGCAGGAGATGGTAGACGGAAGGGAGGGGAGGAGAGGTAGATGGAGAACAAGAGATGGTAGATGAAGAGCAGGTGTTGGTAGTTAAATGGCAGGAGATGGTAGACGGAAGGGAGGAGAGGTAGATGGAGAACAAGAGATGGTAGATGAAGAGCAGGTGTTGGTAGTTAAATGGCAGGAGATGGTAGACGGAAGGGAGGGGAGGAGAGGTAGATGGAGAACAAGAGATGGTAGATGAAGAGCAGGTGTTGGTAGTTAAATGGCAGGAGATGGTGGACGGAAGGGAGGAGAGGTAGATGGAGAACAAGAGATGGTAGATGAAGAGCAGGTGTTGGTAGTTAAATGGCAGGAGATGGTGGACGGAAGGGAGGAGAGGTAGATGGAGAACAAGAGATGGTAGATGAAGAGCAGGTGTTGGTAGTTAAATGGCAGGAGATGGTAGACGGAAGGGAGGGGAGGAGAGGTAGATGGAGAACAAGAGATGGTAGATGAAGAGCAGGTGTTGGTAGTTAAATGGCAGGAGATGGTAGACGGAAGGGAGGGGAGGGGAGGTAGATGGAGAACAGGAGATGGCGGATAGCAAGCAGGAGATGGTATATTGAGAACAGAGGATGATAAACGGAAGGCAAGGCATGGTAGACGGAGGGGAGGTAGATGGTGGATGGAAAGCAGGAGATGGTAGACTAAGGGCAGGGGATGGTAGATGGAGGGCAGGAGATGGTAGACGGAGGGCAGGAGATGGTAGATGGAGGGCAGGAGATGGTAGACGAAAGGCAAAAGATAGTAGCTAGAGGGCAGGATAAGTAGAAGGAAAATAGCAGATGGTGGATGGAGAGTATGAGATGGTGGACAGCGAGCAGGAGAGGTGGATGGTAGATGGAGAACAGGAGATGGCGGATAGCGAGCAGGAGATGATAGATAGAGAGCAGAGGATGGTAGACGGGGGTGCAAGAGATGGTAGACGGAGGGGAGGAAGGGTAGATGGAGAGCAAAAGAGGGCCGATAGAAGCATGAGATGGTCGATGGACAGCAGGAGATAGTGTATAGAAGAAGGGGATGGTGGGTGGAGAGCAGGAGATGGTAGGCGGAGGGAAGAAGATGTAGATGGAAAGCAGGAGATGGTAGATGAAAGGTAAGAGATGGTAGACAGAGGGCAGAGAGGTAGATGGGGGAATAGGAGATGGTGGATGGAGAGCAGGAGTTGGCGTGTAGCGAGCTGGAGTTGGTAGACAGAGAGCAGAGGATGGTAGACGGAGGGCAGGAGATGGTAGACGGAGGGGAGGAGAGGTAAATGGAGAGCAGGGGTATGGTGCATAGAAGCAGGAGATGACAAGCAGGAGATAACGGGTAACGAGCAGGAGATGGTAGACGAAAGGCATGAGATGGTAGACAGAGGGCAGGAGATGGTAGACAGAGGGTAGGAGAGGTAGATGGGGAATAGGAGATGGTGGATGGAGGGTATGAGATAGTGAATGGAAAGCAGGAGATGTAGATGTAGCAGAAAATAGTAGATGGAGAGCATAAGCTGGTAGACGGAGGGCAGGAAAGGTAGATGGAAAGCAAGAGGTGGTGTATAGAAGCAGGATATGGTGGATGGAGAGCAGGAGATGGTGGATGGAGAGCAGGAGATGGCAGACGAACGGCAGGAGATGGTAGACGGAGAGGAGGAGATGGTAAACGGAGGGAAGGAGATGGTAGATAAAGAGTGAAAGATGGTAGTTGAAGAGCAGGAGCTGGTGGTTGGAGAGCAAGAGATAGTCCTACAGTTGGGAAAAAGCATCAATCTGTCTTTACAATCATGAATAATAATAATAATAGTTAGTTATAAATAACTAACAGCGATAAAAAATAAATAACAATAATAAATAATAATAATATAATTTATCATAAGATCATTAATTATGAATAATTAATAATAATAATATAATAATAGTATAATAATAATAATCATCAAGTGATGATGGCAAATTTGATCACAGATCGATCGCAGAAGATATGCCACTTAAGATATGTCCCTAAAGTAAAGTGACTTTACTTTAGGGACACAAAACCTGTTGCTACTGTTTATAATAAATATAGTAGTAGTAGTGGTAGTATTATTATTATTATTATTATTATTATTATTATTCACAGTGACATTGTTGTAAAACAATTAAACAAGAACAAGCAACAGGGACTTACAGAACAGAGAGATAACAAGTTGTTGAACTTGATTGAAGTAGCTCTATATTATATATATACGGTAAATAATAAATATATATATAATAATCTAATTATTATCATTACTATTACTATATATAATAATAATAAAAATTATTATTAATTATTTCAATAATTAATAAATAATAATAATTTAAAATATAACCGGTTTCCATGTCATAAGAACATCGTACAGCTATCTGCTTCCACTTAATTCAAACTGGTGATAAAGGGTGGAGTTTGAATTGTAAACACAAGGGATAAAAACTGAGAGCCACAACTTATTTACTATTTGGTAGAGCATAATAATCCTAGTGAACGTCCATAGCGGCCATATTCAAGTCCGAAAAGTCCCGAACGGTCCGAAACGACTCAGACGAAACGTCTGGCCGAAAAAAACGAAGGCCGAAAAGTCTGGGATTCCTTTCATAACAGCAGTCAAATGCGGTTTTCGTTTTTTGTAGTGGGAAATGTGCTGTGCAACATCACTATGCGCTTGTGCTGCCATAAATAAATGTATGAGTAAATACGCCATTGCCGATTTGATGGCTCGCAACATTGAAAATCCTTATTAACTACAAAACGCTGCACAACAATAAATAATAACTGTTGTCACTGTGATTACTTAATTAATAATTAAAATTATTATTAATAATAATAATAAATACTACTCAGTCTACTGGGACTACGACGACTACTATTATTATTATAATTATTATTACTTCTACTTACTTCTCTACTACTAGTAGTAGTAGCTGAAAAACATTTTTCTTTGTTTGTCAATGTTATTAATTATTATTATATATAAATAAATAATTATTATTATTATATATAAATAATAATTATTATTTTACTGCAAAAATACCTTTGTTCTTATTATTAATTATTATTAATTAATAACTGCACCGTGATTACTCATTATTATTATTAATAATTAATTGAGTTTGAATCATCATCAACAACAATCATATCAAATCACCATCATGTCTAAAGCTCTGGCTTCCTCCATAAACATGAAGAGCGAAAGTAGTGTTCCTCAGCACCACAACATTACAAACAAAGGTAATTATGAACTAGCACCACTTGGTTATTACAGACAAATAATTTTTTCTGACCAGTAGTACTACTGTTATACACCGGTACCAAAACTCTAGTAGTTCGTTAATTATTTTCAATCGCAATCACACACCTACTGCTATTATAATTATTATCATCTTTGACAGTCTAACATAATCATCACCATAATACTGTTATTATTTCTGCGCGCTAACTAATTTAATAATAATATTGCAAATACAATAATAATGATAATCGTAAATTTGCTGGTAGTAGTAAGTAGTATTGATGTAGCTTAAAGTTATGAATAAACAGTTAACACTGCTATTGACTGTCACACTTTTAATATTCATAATAACTTTCTATCTATCTATGATTTGTAAGATAATTAAATCAGAGATTGTCACGTAAAGTTTTGTATGGTTGACAATTGTTATTGTTTTTTATTGTGATTATCATAATTTAACTTTACAAATAATAATAAATGACCATCAGCACTACTTACACATCCCTTTGTCTTAACATCCATGTGCTCTAATCTCTATTTTAGGTTCTGCTGGTGACGATTCTGCTAATAGCACTGATGGAAAACCAGCCCCAAAGTTTTATTTCAAACAGGTAGGACTGACCGAAAAATACAATTCACCTTTTGAGTTAATCCATAATAGTTTGTATCTTAAAAAAAATTTCTTACCGCTTAGTTGTCTAGACAAATATTGGAGTGATCTTTGACATGGGTGAATGTCGACGTGACTGGAAGCAGAAAAAGCTGGACTGAATGTAGTCAGTCACCTCTTAAAACAAACCCTGGCATACCTGAATGAATGCTTACTTGCACCACAATGAGCCATGTATGATGAGTAACAAGCTGGCCATGTCATAACGAAGAAATTGTCTTACTGTAGAATATATATAATCTACTAAAAGTGTGGACACTTAATTCACATTTTAGTACTGCGCTCTCTCAATAAATGTCTAAAACAACATTCTGAGTCACTTATTTTATAAAAGAGGACACTCCAAGCTCACTTTTGGTACATAGGACTTCACTCCGATTGATTTTTGTTAGTAATCTTTTATAAAGCCGAATTCTATGTCCAATTTCTTGCTCATGGCGAATGTCACAAACAGATGTAATGTCATCCTCTTGGCCAAACTGAAACTTTTGAAATATATCGCTCTAAATCAATGTCATGAATCTAAAACTTATCAGCATCATTCAGGGGCAGCAGTGACAATCCACCGTCCTTGTATTTTTTTTTCGAATTTAAGGCATTGCATTCACCTCACCTTTCCAGTCAGTGTTAGCGCTGAGAAAACACTGGTTTGGCCAAATAGCAGTCGAGTATTTGAGCATTACATTACATCCGTTTGTGCCATTTGCAGTGTGCAAAAGGTAGACATAAAGTTTAAAACTTATTAAAAAATTGCCTATAGAAAATTATCCGAGTGCAAAGTTGTATGCTCCCAATGTGAGCTTAGAGTGTCCTTTGTTAGAAAATTAGCCCAAGAACCCCACAAATCTCCAGTTAGGAACATATAGCCAATTTACACCCTTGTCCCCCACACACACACACTGTGTTAATCGAACGAAATGCTTTTACAGCAGTTGTTATTTCTCACAACGAAGCGGTTTGGGCCTGGAACCACAAACAGGAAACACACGCAGAAGACTTGTTTTTCTCATTTAAATATTTAGATAATCTATAATTAGTTTTAGAATGATTTTATTACAACGCCAGTTGATCACGAATCATACATTGGCTCGCTGTGACTTGCATGCAGCTAAAATGAATATTCTTATTTTCATCCTCAAGAGTTTTATCATTTATTCCCAACAATGGTGAAGTATTATTCCATCTTTCATTCCAGAAAATAATTAATGTTGACCTTTCAGTGAAAATGGATTTCAAAATTTCTCAGAGCAAATAAGGAATATTGTTATTTTCTGTTTAATAGACGACTGTGTTGCAGCGGTGTCTGTGTTCTTTTAGAAGGTCCCTGCGTTCATCTTGTCATGTCAATGTTTATTTCTGTCTGTATTCATTTCATTTCCCATCCAAATCACCAAATGATTGCTGGTCATTGTCACTCTATTTGAACCGTCAGCAACGTTTGTTAGAATCTGTTTTTTTGTTTATTGTAGGCCGTTGAACCTCCTTCTAATCTGTTCCAATCAGGTATGAAACTGGAGGCGAGAGATCCTAGAAACTCGACGTCTATCTGTATTGCCACAGTCATATTTGCATATGGTACGTAGTGTATATACACACAGCTGATGTATTTTTGTATGTATTGACATTTATGAATCAGAGTTTATTGATGTTTTTGCTGTTTGTGTATAGGACCTCGTTTGTGTCTGCGTTTGGATGGCAGTGACAACAGAAATGACTTTTGGAGTTTGGTTGATTCCGAAGATATCCATCCACATGGCTGGTGCGAGGAACAAGGAGAGCAACTGCAGCCTCCGTTGGGTAATATTTTAACTCGAGGTTTTTGTCTTTTGCCAAACAATCATATTACGTGTGCTTCTTACTAATTATGGTAACAGCAAAATTATGTCGCTGTTTTTTACCGGCTATGTGGTTCAGCCTTGTACTTAGTCCTCAAGAAATAAAATTGGCATTTTTTATATCTGCTAGTTGTGTAAAAATTAATTATTAGTTTTTTGCCTCCTTGTGGTATTTGGTTTTACTCTCAAAGTCGTAGTGGATCATTGTTAACCAGGAGTATAATTATCAGCTCAAATTGTACGAGTCCCCCGAGGCCAGTATACCTTAATGACTTTGGGTGTTATTGGTTTTGAAGGTTTTGCCAAAAACGCATCATATTACCCAGCATTCCTTACCAAACTACTTCAAGAGTCTAAGGAGGACATGGCTCCCAAGCATTGCTTCAAGCCCGTACCTCCCCAACCAGAGAGGAACATGTTTGAAGTTGGTATGAAACTAGAAGCCATCGACAGAAAGAATCCACAGCTGATTGGTCCAGCTACTATTGGTACTTGTGCTAGCCTGTGCCCTTCATTTCTCATTATGTCAACACTAGTAGTGTTTTGTTGATAACTTCAATTAGTTTGTTCTTATCCATAAAACCACAAAAGATTGACATTAGCGACCAACTCTGTTGGGTTCAACGCATTTGTCTTGATATTTTATAATGGTGTGTTCTGTGTGTGTCTGTAGGAGAGGTGAATGGAGATAAAATTTACGTACAATTCGATGGTTGGCGCGGAGCATTTGACTACTGGTGCCGATACGATTGTAGAGATATATTTCCGGCTGGCTGGTGCGCTGCCACTAATCATGTTTTACAGCCTCCAGGCACTAAAGGTAATGGTTGATATCAGACTTCGCAAATTGTAAAACTAAGTTTGATTTTGGATGAAACCCTTGTTTTGCAATTTTTTTCATAGTATCCTCATTTATTCGTGAAAAAAAAGAAACATTGAGCACATGACCCATTTTTTGTCTGAAAATTATTTTTTACAAAAGTAGCTACGTATGTGTGTTATGGAGTATTTATTGACTTCATTGAGTTATATATGTTATATGTGTACTTGCATGTGTTCTTACATGTGTACTTATACATGTACTTACATGTGTACTTATACCTGTAGTGACATGTGTGCGTAAATGTGTACAGGCAATCTAGCACGTGTCCGCGGATCCAGTTCTAGCAAATCACAGAGTGTGTCTCCCAATATAGCAATCCATGTTGAAACTCAATCACACAGTGTGGGCATTCCGTCTCCTGGAAGTGCTCGTTCAACAGGAAGTAGAAGAAATAGTCCGGCCATCAACAAAGTTTTGCCTCTTGCTCCTTCTTCACCTTCCCCAGTGTCTTCTGTTGCCAGCGGCCCTACAGGTAGGTTATATCAGTAGGTGTACAGGTAGGTTATATCCACAGGTGTACAGGTAAGTTATATCAGCAGGTGTACAGGTAGGTTATATCAGCAGGTGTACAGGTAGGTTATATCAGCAGGTGTACAGGTAGGTTATATCAGCAGGTGTACAGGTAGGTTACATCAGCAGGTGTACAGGTAGGTTACATCAGCAGGTGTACAGGTAGGTTATATCAGCAGGTGTACAGGTAGGTTATATCAGCAGGTGTACAGGTAGGTTATATCAGCAGGTGTACAGGTAGGTTATATCAGCAGGTGTACAGGTAGGTTATATCACTAGGTGTACAGGTAGGTTACATCAGCAGGTGTACAGGTAGGTTATATCAACAGGTGTACAGGTAGGTTATATCAGCAGGTGTACAGGTAGGTTATATCAGCAGGTGTACAGGTAGGTTATATCAGCAGGTGTACAGGTAGGTTATATCAGCAGGTGTACAGGTAGGTTATATCAGCAGGTGTACAGGTAGGTTATATCACTAGGTGTACAGGTAGGTTACATCAGCAGGTGTACAGGTAGGTTATATCAGCAGGTGTACAGGTAGGTTACATCAGCAGGTGTACAGGTAGGTTATATCAGCAGGTGTACAGGTAGGTTATATCAGCAGGTGTACAGGTAGGTTATATCAGCAGGTGTACAGGTAGGTTATATCAGCTGGTGTACAGGTAGGTTATATCAGCAAGTGTACAGGTAGGTTATATCCGCAGGTGTACAGGTAGGTTATATCAGCAGGTGAACAAGTAGGTTATATCAGCAGGTGTACAGGTAGGTTACATCAGCAGGTGTACAGGTAGGTTATATCAGCAAGTGTACAGGTAGGTTATATCCGCAGGTGTACAGGTAGGTTATATCAGCAGGTGTACAGGTATATCATATATTACAGTCAAAGCCTATATTATATCATCTATTACAGTCACAGTCTATATTATATCATCTATTACAGTCACAGCCTATATTATATCATCTATTACAGTCACAGCCTATATTATATCATCTATTACAGTCACAGCCTATATTACATCATCTATTACAGTCACAGCCTATATTATATCATCTATTACAGTCACAGTCTATATTATATCATATATTACAGTCACAGCCTATATTACATCATCTATTACAGTCACAGCCTATATTATATCATCTATTACAGTCACAGGCTATATTATATCATCTATTACAGTCACAGGCTATATTATATCATATATTACAGTCAAAGCCTATATTATATCATCTATTACAGTCACAGCCTATATTATATCATCTATTACAGTCACAGGCTATATTGTATCATATATTACAGTCACAGCCAATATTATATCATATATTACAGTCACAGCCTATATTATATCATATATTACAGTCACAGCCTATATTATATCATCTATTACAGTCACAGTCTATATTACATCATCTATTACAGTCACAGCCTATGTCAACCAGACATGTCACTGCGGACCATTGCTCAATCAGACAAGTATCATTAGACTTCCCTTACATTACGGTCCATCACCTCTCACCAAGATATTGAAGAAAGTCATACAAGCCCTTGTAGATGGTGCAATAAATCCTACTCAGGTGTTCAACAGCCTGGTTACAGCTCCTAGTGACATAATCATCTCAGGTCAGAGCTCCAAGTGTGTCATGTGACTCGTCATGTGACTCGTCATGTGACTCGTTGCTACTAACATTTATCAGCGCGTTACATTTAATTTGTCTCATCATTTTTACCTCTGTCCATGCATTTCTGGCATGCCTGTACAGTGATAGTGAAATTATAATGGACCTAAATGGGGTTGGTTTTTTTGATATTTTTTTGTATCGGTTTAGTTGAAATCTCATCGGTCAGTTGATATTCATAGTAAAAAATTGTTATTTGTAGTCGCATACATAATAGTTGTCTTCCCTTGTTGATTGGGTGTTTACACTTTATGTACATTTGGTGTATCTGTGTAGCCCAGTGACTTTACAATGTAACCGTAATCGCTGCGCTGTTACTGGACTATTACTGCGTCAGAGTGAGATAGATATTTGTTGTTGGTTGTACCTTGCATTTGTCTTAGAATTAGTGTATATTATCTCATAAGAACATATAACATCTAACAGTGTCTTTTAATGGTCGAAAAACATTTATTTTTCCTCCTTACTTACAAATTGTGGGTTTTAACAGAGCGACAAGAAATATGGTTTATCTTATAGTATAGAATGAGTGATTGCTAGTGTCTTCATTTCAAACACTGTTGTACAGCCTATTGCGCAATATTCAGGTTTGTTTGTTGAAAGGTTTTGTCCGTATCAAGTTATTATTTCACCGACCCTCAAGGTTGATATATTTACAGCGAAGGGTGCGGGGAAGACCATGAACTGTACTATTCCATCGCTGTCTACAGTTGAAGCCTTCAGTGATTATATATCTAACTTCCTTCAAAGTATAGAGAGTTGTGTTAACCTGATTACTCTTCAACCCCTTCAACAGATCTGTGATAAGTGCCCTGCCTCCTCAGGTGATGTTATATTTACTGTAGTACTGTGATATTGTGGTACTGTGATACTGTGGTACTGTGGTACTGTGATACTGTAGTACTGTGGTACTGTAGTACTGTAGTACTGTGGTAGTGTGGTACTGTGATACTGTGGTACTGTGGTACTGTGATACTGTAGTACTGTGGTACTGTAGTACTGTAGTAGTGTGGTACTGTGGTACTGTAGTACTGTGGTAGTGTGGTACTGTGGTACTGTAGTACTGTGGTACTGTAGTACTGTGATACTGTGGTGCTGTGGTACTGTGGTACTGTGATACTGTGATACTGTAGTACTGTGGTATTGTGGTAGTGTGATACTGTGGTACTGTAGTACTGTGTTAGTGTATTACTGTGATAGTGTGGTACTGTGGTACTGTAGTACTGTGATAGTGTGGTACTGTGGTACTGTAGTACTGTGATAGTGTGGTACTGTAGTACTGTGATACTGTGGTACTGTGATACTGTAGTACTGTGATACTGTAGTACTGTGATACTGTGGTACTGTGATACTGTGGTACTTTAGTATTGTGGTATTGTGATACTGTAGTACTGGGATACTGTGGTACTGTGGTACTGTGATAATGTGGTACTGTGATAATGTGGTATTGTGGTACTGTAGTACTGTGTTAGTGTATTACTGTGATACTGTGGTACTGTGTTAGTGCGGTATTGTAGTATTGTGATAGTGTGATACTGCAGTGCAATAGTTCTGTATACTTACCTCCATACCATACACTTACCTTTATACTGTATACTTACCTCCATACCATACACTTACCTTTATACTGTATACTTACCTCCATACCATACACTTACCTTTATACTGTATACTTACCTCCATACCATACACTTACCTTTATACTGTATACTTACCTCCATACCATACACTTACCTTTATACTGTATACTTACCTCCATACCATACACTTACCTTTATACTGTATACTTACCTCCATACCATACACTTACCTTTATACTGTATACTTACCTCCATACCATACACTTACCTTTATACTGTATACTTACCTCCATACCATACACTTACCTTTATACTGTATACTTACCTCCATACCATACACTTACCTTTATACTGTATACTTACCTCCATACCATACACTTACCTTTATACTGTATACTTACCTCCATACCATACACTTACCTTTATACTGTATACTTACCTCCATACCATACACTTACCTTTATACTGTATACTTACCTCCATACCATACACTTACCTTTATACTGTATACTTACCTCCATACCATACACTTACCTTTATACTGTATACTTACCTCCATACCATACACTTACCTCTATACTGTATACTTACCTCCATACCATACACTTACCTTTATACTGTATACTTACCTCCATACCATACACTTACCTTTATACTGTATACTTACCTATTAAATGTGCTCATGTACAAGACTTCGCTTTTATGCTATAAATCAAAGTTTTACATTCCCAATGAGTTGATAGAATGACATGACGTTGTTATTTGACAGAAGTCCTAGCTTTCGTTGCATATCGCATTGGAATGAGAACTTACATACATGACCTATACTGCATATACATTGCGTCAAGTCTACTGCATATACATTGCGTCAAGTGTACTGCATATACATTGCGTCAAGTGTACTGCATATACATTGCGTCAAGTCTACTGCATATACATTGCGTCAAGTGTACTGCATATACATTGCGTCAAGTCTACTGCATATACATTGCGTCAAGTGTACTGCATATACATTAAAGATTAAATAATTATCTGAAATATAAAAACAGCCGACTCTGTGGTATTTGCTTATTTGCTAAAACTTTTCCGTAACTAACATACGACTGTAGACATCACTGTTAGTATTTATTATTGACTTATGATTATTGTTCTTGTTTTTATTATTAACAGTAGTACACCGCTCACTGCTGTCAATAACAGTTTTGGTCTCAGGCAGGCCTAATTGGTTAGAATATTAGTCGGGGATGCTTGTTTGTTTGTTTACAGATACAAACTTTTCAGAATTGACTTGGTTATTTGTGGCATTGATTATAGCTGTGCTGGCTTGTACAGGATCATCCCAAGCTTTGAAACGGACACAATCTACAGCCAATGGCCTCGGTTTGACTAAAAGGGGGCGGGGCTTACGGAGGACTCTCAGTGTCCCCACTCGACCTCGTCGTAAGAGAGGCTCATTACGTGACCATGACCCCCTCAGTCCACCCCCTCCTTACAGCCCCAAACTAGGTATAGTACAGTATACAGTAGATATAGTATACATGCAGTAGATATAGTATACATGCAGTAGATATAGTATACATGCAGTACATATAATGTACACGCAGTACATATAATGTACACGCAGTACATATAATGTACACGCAGTACATATAATATATAATAAGTGCTATATACATATGTGTTGTATGTGCTATATACGCTTATGTAACTTAGGGATGTACCTAACATTTGTCTATACGTAGCATCTAACCATTTAACGAAGAACGAAACATCCAATGATACAATATCTCTCACAGAACCTTTGGCTGATATTTCTAAACAATCAAGTACAGAGATGCAGATCTCTTCTGCTAATCCCATGGATTGGACCACCCACGAGGTTATAGACTATATAAGAAACAAGGACCCATCTCTCTCTAAACATGCTCACCTCATACAATCACATGTAAGAGTTGTTCTCTCTTTAACTTGTCCAGTCATTACTATCTATCACTGTGTTACAGCCATGGGTAAAATATTACGGGGTTGTCAGAGATTTTTTTTAACAATTTAGCTTGCAATCCTGTGTGTTCGGATGCATGTGGGCTTGCTGGATGATTGCTGGATACGTCAGTTGTGTAAATGTGATGTGTTGGTTACAGGAGATAGACGGTAGGGCTTTTCTACTAATGACTAGTGACATTGCTATAAAGTACATGGAGATGAAAGTTGGACCAGCCCTAAAACTCTGCAGCCTCATAGATCAGCTAAGGCTGAGCATGAGATACTGAAAGATCTAAGGCTACACGGGTAGCTTCTGACAGGTTGTAGACCTGTTTTGTGTGCCATCAATTCTGTCTATCAATTTATTATTTGTATATTTCTTCACTTTCAAACCTTTTTTTATTTTGCACTGTTTGTACAGCCCGGTTGTCTCTGAATGTCTGCTAGTATACCATGTTTGCTTTCTTCCACCTTCACTTTTCCATCTATTGTATCTATTAGTCAATTGATTGTTACATTTTAAATGATACATTGCCATATGCATCAAATAGTAGTGCTATGTTATACCAGTGACATCCAAAATTTTCGCGCATTTTTTCTTTTACTAATGTTTTGGTGATTGATTTATCTTCATAAGATTTGCTGTTTGTGAACTATACAAATGTATGTAATTATATATTTTGTATTTTGTTTGAATATAACAAAGTTGACAAGCACAGCGTGTGCCGCGGTGATCAGCTGTTTGGTAACAGGAGATCTTCCAAATTATCTAGGTGAAGAGCATTGACCATTGCATCCCTCATTTCCTTAGGCATATTTTTGTGCCATCTACTGTTGATGGTCCATCGTACAATCTTCACTCTCAACACCTCATCAATGCTTTCACTCTCTGCAATGTAAATGACACAATACTTATAGTGAACAGCGTATCAAACGCATCACAGACATGTCTGTGATAATATACAGGACAAAAGAATTGCGGTATAGACAGCCTATATATAGATATATATAACTTGGCAAAAAATTGTGGGAGTGCAAATCCGTAATAAAAAATGACACTGCTCATTGTGAGAGTTGTCCTACCAAATATAACTACACCATAATCCTAAAATATATACTAAAGACTACCTAACATTAACGACATAGCTTGGGATCCAAAGCAATATCACAGCTGCGCTCAGCTAACCAACACCTAAGATTGCCTATACAAAACATCTCCTCTAACACACATGTTATTGCTGGCCAACTTTAGTCTTGTCTCATTTGTTAACGCCTATTTGCAATCATACATGAAGTTCTCTTAGTCCCAGAAACAGAATGCGGAAAGAAATAGCACTATCAAGTTTATAGAAAATACTCAATTGGTGTTATTGTAAAAAATAACATTTTTCGGTCCAGTTTAATCAGGAAAATTTGAAATATTTGTCTCCAACCAATTAGCTGTAACAGGAAATATATAATTACAGCTCTAGAAATCTTTTACTGATCTTCTTAGTTCTTTTTCCTACCAAAAACAGGCCATAACAATTGGGTTACTTCCGTGGAAAATAACTCCGTTGCAAAATTAGAGTTGCTTTCTTTTGAGGAAATAACTACATTCCATTTATTTGGCCATGGGCATACATGTGACTCCTTGTAGCTGTATTCTTATCTACATGACTCCGAGGCAGTGCCAAACAAAGGTTATTCATTCACGGTTATTCACCCGTGTCAAATAAGAGGTGCGCACTCAGCGATGGTTATGAATGGAAAAGGACACGTAAGTGAGCAAGTACCAACTGATGTCAAACCTGACTGACCTGACTGCTTCAGCAACTCAGTCCACACCTGCAGGGGCACGTCTGGTTTAACCTTGGCAACAGTGGACAATACACTCTGTACAACTATGTTATGGTTGGGTTCATCCACAAGAGGACTGTTGCTGGTTTCTGGAGGACAAACAAGTAATACTGGTTGCTAGAACAAACATTCGTTATGAGATATTTTATGGCTGCTAGTTTTATATGAACATAACTTTGTTGCTAAGAAACTTTTCAGTATCAGTTTACAACTGCAGAAGGAGACACCACATACCTGTCTGAGGCTTGAACCAGACACCTTATTACAACACCGCCTAGACCGACAACCAGACAAACTTACCATTACACTAAGGGTACCAAGTTATTGCAATGTTCAATGTGTCTGGCTATCAGATTAGACCACGTTGCCATAAAACCTCAGATTCAAAACCCAATCAGGTCGGAGGTGATTTTTCTGCAGTTATGGAAACACTCCCACTTCATTGACCACGAAAACATTCAAGAAAGAAAAAAAATTGATATGAATGCAGCCATGTGACACATGTGAGAGTACTTACCAGCCATGTGACACACATGTGAGAGAGTACTTACCAGCCATGTGACACACATGTGAGAGAGTACTTATCAGCCATGTGACACATGTGAGAGTACTTACCAGCCATGTGACACACATGTGAGAGAGTACATACCAGCCATGTGACACACATGTGAGAGTACTTACCAGCCATGTGACACATGTGAGAGAGTACTTACCAGTCATGTGACACACATGTGAGAGAGTACTTACCAGCCATGTGACACACATGTGAGAGAGTACTTACCAGCCATGTGACACACATGTGAGAGTACTTACCAGTCATGTGACACACATGTGAGAGTACTTACCAGCCATGTGACACACATGTGAGAGTACTTACCAGTCATGTGACACACATGTGAGAGTACTTACCAGCCATGTGACACACATGTGAGAGAGTACTTACCAGCCATGTGACATACATGTGAGAGAGTACTTACCAGCCATGTGACACACATGTGAGGGTACTTACCTGCCATGTGACACACATGTGAGAGTACTTACCAGTCATGTGACACACACGTGAGAGTACTTACCTGCCATGTGACACACATGTGAGAGTACTTACCAGCCATGTGACACACATGTGAGAGATATGTAAGCACCATTTCAGAGATAAAGTCAGTAGAAAAGTGTTGCAGAAATGGAGCCTGAAGCAGCAGGAAGCACAGATGAAACGGCAGCGAACCTTCCACTTCCTAAAATGAATAAACAAATGAGATCCAATACAGTAATACATTACACTCTTAGAATATGTAGATGAAAAATTACGATTATAAAGGTTTGCTCTGGGAGAACTACAGAAATTAGAAGTCATCCACAAACCTAGCAGGCATTTCAGGCAGATAGATACAACAACTTAACTGATTCCACAGAAAAAAATGACTAAAATTTCATAACTTGTTTTACTAGCAAAAACAATCCAAATTTGCAACTTCCTAATCTGATCATGTCGATTGTGATAGATTTAATGAAGAATTAGCCAATAAAATACCATGAAACAGTCATGAACCAATCACAACAGGTTATAGATGTACACTCACCATAAGATTGCTGTAGTGATGCTCCATCACCTCTACAACCTGTGACGTATTAGGTAGGGTGTAGGTAATGTGCTGCAGCACTGATCTAGCGTTGTCTAGCTTATCGTCTGTATTTAATAACGACAGCAAAAAACTAATGTGCAGCTCTGTAGACAGGCTGCCATCGTGTGTTCTACAAGGTATAACTTATTCTTCATATACACCATTTGTCAGATTTATAACAGACGAGTTTGATTTTGGAACAGGATAACGATGGATGTTTTGTTATTGAAAAATAATAAATGATACATTTAAATAGTGGCAACTCTGGCTAAAGTTCATAACTGACAACTTATTGTACAAAAAAATGGATGGTCAGTTAATCAATGGTTCAATGAGTACACAAACACCACCACAGGGCCTAAATTAGTATATGAGCCTAGCCGGCTCGTGGGATTTTGCGGCACTCCACTATCAAACACTCAAATTGAAAAAGAAGTCAATTCTCAGTACCCTAAGGTTTTTCCTAGACGCTGATAGGTGTTTTATAGCGGAGGACCACAAAATCCTACAGGCCGGCTAGGCCCTAGACAAAGCCTGCATACCGATACTAATTAAAAATGATAACCATGGTAAACTTTCATAGTCACAGCTAATTTCTTTAAACTATAATCTGTCAAAAATAACATTGTTTGTTGGTATGTTTAGGTTGATACTAGAATAAATGAACGAGAACACAACACAACAATGAGAGTGCCTGTTGCCATCAGGTTGAGCAGGGAATGGATGACATACTTGTTATATAAGACACGTAAAAGTAGGCTGACCAATCCGTGACAGAAGCCATTCAACATGGACAACTCCTTCAGAGTTCTCAGACAGTCTACTGTTATCTCGTCTACGTGCCGAACAAGAGAGATGGTTGTCGTTATTAACAATTGTATATCTTCGTTAGATGAAGTAATGGACACACGCTGGTGTAGGGAAGCACATCCTACAACGATGTTGTCTATATAGAGAGAACTGCCTTGTAGGGGCTGCCGTTATCTGCCATAGACATGATGGAATACCATAAATCTTTCTGTATTTTATAATGAAATCAATGGAGCCCACCCGCTGCTTGCTCCATTATTTGTGGTACTCTGCCATACAGTAGCAATAACTGACAGTTATTGGTCATATTTACATGCTTGCATGGAGAAGACAACTCTATCAATTAGTTTTCTTTCATTTTTCAATAAATTCTCATAGTTTAGCTTAGCGTGTAGAAGCTAGGGCTACAAACTAACACTGAAACACAAATCTTACCTTTAATTAGTTTTATCATCTGCTTTGCATCAATAGTCATCTTTTGAGTGAGACAAGCTCTATTTATTAAAGTTAGCACAGCAATCAGTGATGTAAGGCTAATGCCTGGTACACAGGCTAGTTTAATCATTGCATTTTTCATCGCCAGAGATATCCTGTAACAGAAATAACAGATCTATATTTAACTATTGCACAAAAATACACAAAAGTAAATCATGCACTCATCAAAAACCAACTTACTTCTCTCCACCAATCAAAGTGCTGATTGCTTTGATTGCAGTAAGGATGCTGGACTCGGTGAGCTGGCTGGACACAAGATGTGTAACTACTTTCTCTAACATCTCACCTGCAGCACACAATGTTATCTGTGCTTGTAATGCAATAATCACGACGTTGACTGTACGAACACTAATAACTGGGGCACACAACTCCTTAATCGTCACAGCTAAGGGAAGTATAGCTAGAAACTACACAGTGTACTTCATTAACAGCTACAGTGCATTAGGCTGAACACTACAGACAGATAAATTTGTTCCATTTTACCAGCCTTGATTGTCAGATGCGAAAATGTTTTTTAGGCTAATAAAACAAAAACGAATAAAAAATCAGGACTGAACGTAAAAACAAATAGTTGTACCTGCTTCTAGGTTGTGCACCAGAATATCCAACTGATCGTGTAGTTGACTGAAATCTGAATTCTGTAAAAACTTGGACATATATTTATGAGTCGCCCGATCGGCAAATCCCAGAATTCCTGCCAGAGAGCAGAGTTTAATATTCAGCACAGCGGAAGTCACCTGAATGAAATACATAAGACTCAAATACGAGGCTAAAACAGTCAGTTGGACAAACAGACAGATAAATAGTCAGACAGACAAAGAACTTGAAGGGGAGACAACTGCTACACACAAACTTACATGAGCAGCTGGTGAAGCGTTTGCAGACTTTCGTTTGTCTTTAGCAAACTTTCGATCATCATAAACGAGTGGAAATCTGTGGCTGAGGAAACTCTGAACTGCACTTCTCATCACCGACATTATTGGCTACAGAATGTGAGCAAACTGGGAGAGTGCAAACGATAAACTCTCACACAATGCGTACAGCGAGGGATGAAGCTGAAGCTAACAAGAACATTTTTAATGATATCCCAAAATCTCATCTTTAAAATTCAAATAAAAAGATCCTTATCTAAATCTCAAAGAGAGCAAAGCAATTGATCTACAAATGACACGAGCACAGGAAATAGACTCTCACCTCCGGATTTTTAATGTCTGACGAATTGACCATGTGAAAGAGTCGACCAATAGTGTTAGTGATGGATAGCAAGACAGACCTAGCCTCAGCTCCAACTCCAGCTACAACAGACAGCAGTATAAACTCACAAAAACTGAGAGTAAATGAAAAACTTTAACAGAAGGTATAACTTTACTACATATTTGACAAACGTAAGAGTGAAAACTGAGTTAATTTCGGAGTTATCTTTTCATCTTCACAAGATAGCATGAGCAGACAAATTCAGAAAATATAAACCACAAGTATATTATCAGCGCTGAGACACTAAAACCGACATCGATGCCTAGCTAGTGGCTGCTGACCTTCACTGCTGACTAGCTCCACCCACGTCTCCACAACTAACGGCATCAGCTCTTTGATGAAGTTCTCCAGTAAAGTGCTGCCACATTCCTCCATAGAAGAGCCAATGTCATGTCTCCTGCAGTACACAACCCCAGACTACGTACACAACACCAGGCTATGTCCATGTATGTCACAGGAGGCACAACTACCATCAATACTTACATACCGTATGTAAGTACAAGGCAATCTACCTGAGTTTGACCTTCTCTAGCTGTGCAGTAGACAAATACATGCTACCATCTATTGTACAACACACTTTAGCAGGTAAATGTGCTGTTTCAGAGACATCTTCCAGGTCTATGGTTGTTGTATATGTAGAGATGTCAGCTGATTCGACTGATGCTACTTGCACAGAAAGAAGTTTCTCCAGCAGGGAAAAGACCTGCTGCCTCCATTTAGCTGTAGCCAGTTTGCTCACTGGAGACACCTGTGAGAAAACACAGCAAGTATCAGGTAAGTCTGAACATCATAACAGCTATATACTAATTCGACATGCGTTTTATATAAATAACCAAGGTGAACACAACTCCGCAACAAGGCGTTATCAATAGCCAAGCTTAGAATAGAAATTTACAGCTCAAAACAGCTTATTCGTGGATGCCATAACCATTTTAATTATTTCTTTTTAGAATAAAAATATCTTTGTACAATAAAAGGATAATACATATAGACTGTTATATATCCTAGCTATAGAAACACCCAACAAGTATACAGCATTGTATACCTTGAGTGAACGCTTGCCTTTCTCCGTACGAGTGGAGATGAGATCTAGAAAGTTCTGAGTTAGTTTAAATAAATCCTGTGCAATAGCCTGCGGGTAGTGAGAGACTAGCAGCTCCAGAAACTACAACATGTATAGTAAGTATGTTGTTTGTAAGAAAGATATCGAGTACTTGTAATATATCAGAACTTAATATTTATCTGTGAATAGAGCACACCACTTAGCTCACAACACGCCTAGCTCACAGCACACCTAGCTCACAACACGCCTAGCTCACTGCACACCACCTAGCTCACAGCACACCTAGCTCACAGCACACCTCCTAGCTCACAGCATTTCTAGCTCACAGCACACCTAGCTCACAGCGCACCACATAGCTTACAACACACCTAGCTCACAGCACACCTAGCTCACACCACACCTAGCTCACAGCACACCTAGCTCACAGCACACCTAGCTCACAGCACACCTAGCTCACAGTACACCTAGCCCACAGCACACCTAGCCCACAGCACACCTAGCTCACACCACACCTAGCTCACTGCACACCTAGCTCACAGTACATCTAGCTCACAGCACACCTAGCTCACAGCACACCTAGCTCACAGCACACCTAGCTCACAGCACACCTAGCTCACAGTACACCTAGCTCACAGCACACCTAGCTCACAGTACACCTAGCTCACAGCACACCTAGCTCACAGCACACCTAGCTCACAGCACACCTAGCTCACAGTACACCTAGCTCACAGCACACCTAGCTCACAGCACCTAGCTCACAGCACACCACCTAGCTCACTGCACACCTAGCTCACAGCACACCTAGCTCACAGCACACCTAGCTCACAGTACACCTAGCTCACTGCACACCTAGCTCACAGCACACCTAGCTCACAGCACACCTAGCTCACAGTACACCTAGCTCACTGCACACCTAGCTCACAGTACATCTAGCTCACAGTACACCTAGCTCACAGCACTTTGGAAACAATTTCATCAGTAAACTGACAGCTACAACCACATGCGCCAAGCAACAAAAAACTACTAAAAAAGTGACTAAAGTCTCGTGTACATATAGAGATTGTGCTAGCAATTTTCCTTAGCGATAGGGGAAATCCCTCCCCAAAATTGCACAACTTTTTACTACTGTCCATTCTTCAGCAATTCCAGACAAACTCGTTACAAACTGTAGCCTGCAAATTGTTATATGACTGCTGATAGATCGGGGCGATGCAGCTGGCATGATATTATTAGAAATGGCGGTATGCCATTTGCACATTGTGATTGGTTGATCAAAGAATTGGCTAGCAATTTTTTGATCTGGATCAAAACCTGTTGATAACCTCAAATAAAATACTAGCAATTAGTTAGCGACTTCTCCGGAAACAGAAACTGCAAAATCCCACAATCGCTAAGCTAATTGCTTAGCAATCGCTATATGTACATGCAGTTTAACAAAAATGTTACCTGCAAAGAGTCCAGTTGTATTGCCTCAGTGAGGTGAGTCATAGCACACCTCAGGTGAGCTAGAACTGTAGGTATAAATGCTACCACAGTTTTAGCAGTCAAACCAGAGAAAATACTTTTCAGGCATTCCATAGCTGCATTTCTACAGGATAAAGACGAATGAACATGCACTTATCACATGTATTATATCAAGATACAACTATTGACTTTAGCAGTAACACTTGTAGCTGAACAAATAAACCAACCTTACATCTCTCTCTACATCAGACGAGAGAGAGGCCACTCTGTCCAGCACCGATCCCATATGCAGCGATAACTTATTGGGATCACTTATCATAATAGCCTTAACAGTATTCAAAGAATTGTATCTGAAGGATAGGTTATAATGCTGAAGATGTGCCAACAACTCCTACAATAATAATGGTAAATGCTGAAATATTCAATAAATTTTTTTCTGTCATCCAAAAATGTCACCAGATTTAAGTCAATAACCTGCACTGGATTGTTACCACGTGGTCAGGTAGATAACCTGCTCTGGATTGTTACTATGTGGTCAGGTAGATGACCTGCACTGGATTGTTACCATGTGGTCAGGTAGATGACCTGCACTGGATTGTTACCATGTGGTCAGGTAGATGACCTGCACTGGATTGTTACCATGTGGTCAGGTATATAACCTGCACTGGATTGTTACCATGTGGTCAGGTAGATAACCTGCACTGGATTGTTACCATGTGGTCAGGTAGATGACCTGCACTGGATTGTTACCATGTGGTCAGGTAGATGACCTGCACTGGATTGTTACCATGTGGTCAGGTAGATGACCTGCACTGGATTGTTACCATGTGGTCAGGTAGATGACCTGCACTGGATTGTTACCATGTGGTCAGGTAGATGACCTGCACTGGATTGTTACCATGTGGTCAGGTAGATGACCTGCACTGGATTGTTACCATGTGGTCAGGTAGATAACCTGCTCTGGTTTGTTACTATGTGGTCAGGTAGATAACCTGCACTGGATTGTTACCATGTGGTCAGGTAGATGACCTGCACTGGATTGTTACCATGTGGTCAGGTAGATGACCTGCACTGGATTGTTACCACGTGGTCAGGTAGATGACCTGCACTGGATTGTTAGCATGTGGTCAGGTAGATGACCTGCACTGGATTGTTACCACGTGGTCAGGTAGATGACCTGCACAGGATTGTTACCATGTGGTCAGGTAGATGACCTGCACTGGATTGTTACCATGTGGTCAGGTAGATGACCTGCACTGGATTGTTACCACGTGGTCAGGTAGATGACGCGCACTGGATTGTTACCATGTGGTCAGGTAGATGACCTGCACTGGATTGTTACCACGTGGTCAGGTAGATGACCTGCACTGGATTGTTACTATGTGGTCAGGTAGATAACCTGCACTGGATTGTTACCATGTGGTCAGGTAGATGACCTGCACTGGATTGTTACCACGTGGTCAGGTAGATGACCTGCACTGGATTGTTACTATGTGGTCAGGTAGATAACCTGCACTGGATTGTTACCATGTGGTCAGGTAGATGACCTGCACTGGATTGTTACCATGTCGTCAGGTAGATGACCTGCACTGGATTGTTACCACGTGGTCAGGTAGATGACCTGCACTGGATTGTTACCATGTGGTCAGGTAGATGACCTGCACTGGATTGTTACCATGTGGTCAGGTAGATGACCTGCACTGGATTGTTACCACGTGGTCAGGTAGATGACCTGCACTGGATTGTTACCACGTGGTCAGGTAGATAACCTGCACTGGATTGTTACCATGTGGTCAGGTAGATGACCTGCACTGGATTGTTACCATGTGGTCAGGTAGATGACCTGCACTGGATTGTTACCACGTGGTCAGGTAGATGACGCGCACTGGATTGTTACCATGTGGTCAGGTAGATGACGCGCACTGGATTGTTACCATGTGGTCAGGTAGATGACCTGCACTGGATTGTTACCATGTGGTCAGGTAGATGACCTGCACTGGATTGTTACCATGTGGTCAGGTAGATGACCTGCACTGGATTGTTACCATGTGGTCAGGTAGATGACCTGCACTGGATTGTTACCACGTGGTCAGGTAGATGACCTGCACTGGATTGTTACCACGTGGTCAGGTAGATGACCTGCACTGGATTGTTACCACGTGGTCAGGTAGATGACCTGCACTGGATTGTTACCATGTGGTCAGGTAGATGACGCGCACAAACCTGGGGATCTCTGCTCTTGCGAAAAATGTCTTGTCGAAGGTCATCGGCCGATGTCTCTTTCAACTGCTCTTTTATCACAATTGCTCGAGATTTAAATGCCGTAGATGTTACATTTTCGGCTTTGGGCAGTTTTTTTCCGACTTTGAATTTCACTTTTTGAAAGTCTCTATCTTTTTTCGCCTTGCGTTTGGGCATCTCTAATGTCGCTCAACTACAATCAACGCAAACACACAATAATCAATGGAAAAAAGTTGACAAAAGTTATTTTAAAACTCTCTTAGCATGTTGAAAATAAACACACTAATGCGATATTCCGGAGTAAAACAATTATAGAATTTTATTTACAGCAAAAATTTATATAGATTTCGTGCTGTATAAAGTGGGTTTCATAAGTACTTTCATCATCAATGTTCATCAATAAACAATTAAAAACTTTATATTCTCTGATTATTATCATTCAGATTAGAAGGTGTTAAAGCAATGTATCAATCTACCACATTTATTTTTTTCATATTAAGTAAAAGAAAAACAAAAAATGATACATAGCAACTGTTAATTATTAACAGTTGGCCTTTCTCTTTGTAAACGTATGGTGTAAAATTCAGTAAAAAATTTTCCCATGTCTTCCTGGACGATAAATCAGTCTTTTGTCATTTATCTACTCCAGAAAGTACAATTGTTATGCAGAAACAATAATATCAAACACACATCTGTGACATGACTCTCAACTGTACAGTTGAGCTAAAGGAAACACAAATTTGCCAGCTGACAAAGAGAGAACCACCGAAACTATCTATACCTATCATCTTACTGTAGAAAAAATTAAAACCAATTGCAAGGACAAACTCACAGTTCTGCAGTAACTCTTGAACCTACACTGAATTCCAATTTTTAAATAAATCAAATTACAGCTAAAACTACTAAGATGACCAACTTATTTGGTAACAGAAAAAATATTTGTCCGTTGAAACGGCCTATATAAGTTACAAATCCAACCCAAAAATCATACTGGAATACTGCACCTGCACTTACCTCTATATAACACAGCAAAACTCTAGCGCAAAAGAATTAGTACAAAACAAAGCCTTCGAATCATTTTATGGGCACTGCTGTGGCACACGCTACTTCAAACACAGTGACCAAACGCAGTACAACTTTTGACAGCAAATATAACTTAATTTGTCATTTCCAATGATCTGGTAATCACATTACGGGGGATAGTAGAGTGACCGATACATAAAGGTTCTGGGCGAAGAATAATATTCAGCGACTAAACCATGAGCACAACTAAAATACAGTGTGGAGCTCTCGGCTAGAAGATGAGTCCACTTCAAAATCTTGGTGACTAGTGAAGTCTGGTTACAGACTAAGAAAGAGCTTCAACCATTGCTTTACAGTAGTAGCTTTATATTGTTAAAATTGACACAAATAGGGGATTAGTATTACTCACTAATTTTAATTGCACAGTAACATGTCTAATAATACAAGGATTAGCTCGGCCTTGCCACGCCACCAATCACCGACCCATAATGCCAGCACAACCTCCACGTTTACAGGCACCAAAACAGTTTTTTATGGCCACTGCACTTCCAAATTAAAATCCTTAAAAACCTTAAAAAACAGACATAATCACCTTTTCTATGTCCCCATTAACAAAAAATAATAAAGCTTCACCTCTAATTTTTAGCATCATTAACAGCCAACAGTAGCAGGAATAAATTTATAGATAAAACATTTCTTTCACAAAACCCAATTTTTAAACAAATTGCAGGCATGCTATGCTGTCTTATTTAGTATTCCTTGCTTTGATTGGTGAAGTCGGTCATTCGACTTTTGAAAACTCAAATAATCATGCTGCTCTACTCGTTCCGCACCTCCCACTCTACCTTTCTACTCGCCTTACTTATAAATTCATTTAATGTTACCATATTATTTTTTAAAATAAGTATTTCCTGTCATTGTTGATTCTTTATTTTAATTTACACAAACACTTTTGATGCTACTTACATTATTATTATCACTACTATATTTTTTGGAGTATTGCTCAGTAACTTGCTAGTCTACTAATACTATAATACCACTTGTACCGCTGCGTGGCTACTTCCTATTACTGACTCTCCATCACTTTTACTGCTACACACTATAGCCAAAGCAAAAAAACTTTTGAAAATTTTTTTAAGCTTCTGAAAATAGCACCAGAGTGTACCATGGTGTCTTGTCACCAGAATGCTACCAAAATTTTTAGTGTAGCATTATTTTAAACCATATAAAAATTAATTTCAAAAAGACCTTACAGCACCAATTTTTTTTATAACTCCACGCCAACACTTAAGTAATCACGGCAGGCGGATCAGTCGAGCGTGAAGCTATATAAAAAACCTACGGGCCTAGTTTAGCTGTTGTGTAGCAATAATAATACTTTAAAATATCTGTCACAATAATATTATTCATCATTACACTTTTTTATTATGTTACAGAGACCACAAGAAAAGAGAGAACCATCACAGATGAAGACATTTTTTATAGTGCTAAATATATATTGTTTCTACTGGAACTGTTGTTATTATCATATATATATGTGTGTCAACATGATGATATTTGTTAATCATATTTGCCACAATTGATTTATGTTATAGGATTTTTATACACCGACCAAGAACCAAATTGTTCGTTATTTTTATCAATTGTTGTTATTATGCGTTGAAAATATACTAAATATTATAAATAGTAAATTACAGTAAGAAGTAGTAATAATTATTTGATGTTTTATTATAGCCTCATGCATTAAACATTCACCAAACGCAGAACACTGGGCGCACAAACCGCCCGTATTGTTTTATGGTCACGTGGTGTACGTTTTTCGGCCTATATTTTGTCAACAGAAAAATTACAGCAAAAATTCTTTTTCAAAAAACTCCAAAATATTATATCAAATAATGAAACACAAATAAAAAATACACCAACGGATTTATGGTGAAATTGCAAAGAACTTTGTTGGCTCAAAACATTGTGAAAAGTTTCTGAGTGCTGGGAAATTTGCGATTTTGAGAGATAATTTCAAATAATACCTACCATGCTGCTTTTCAAAGGACAGTTGAAGGTGAGTTTTGAGCGCTCTGGTGTTCTGTATCTAATGAACTTTGAACTTTTGTTCTGTGAGCCTTAGTTCCTGACTTATTAAAAAAATGGGTCAACCTACTCAGAGCCAAAACCGCAAATAAACCGTTGGCATTCTATCAACCGGAGAGATTGGTTAATTCTCACGCAACGCATGCGGCCCACTTGCACTAGCTACACACTACTACAACTACTGTAACTATTAGTATATATATATACTATATGCATTTATTATTTAGTGTTGCTTTTTGCTTGCTGCTAATGTTGTTAGCACTTTGCTTTACATATCTAACCCCCATTGCTGCTTGTTCTCTGTGCAACAATAAGAAATAATTTTTTATCGTTACCACAGGGGCACTGTAGTGAGTAGTAGTTGCAAGCATGTCTCTTTGCCCAAGTCCACTATCAAACACCATACATACACCCTACATACAGGTATGTAGGGTGTATTTATGGTGTTTGATAGTGGACTTAGGCAAAGAGACATGCTTCTTGCAACTACTACTACTACTCACTGCAGTGCCCCTGCGATCGTTACTACTACTACTACTCTTCTTGTGCTCAAAGCTAGTGCTGCTGTTTTGTTTATTATTATTATTATTATTATTATTATAATTATGCTATGAATATTATGAATGGTGGATAATAATGGATAAACATGTTGTATATAATTAATATATTAAATAAATTATTATTTATTTATGGATGGATAGAAGATAAACATGATCATGATGTTGTTGTATATATATATATGTATGTATATGTATGATGATGATGTTTTTTCTATGTGCAAACATATACAAATAATAATTATCTATTAATAAGCAAATTATAGTAATAACAATTATTATTATAATAATTAACAATAATAAAATAAATAGTAATAATTATAATATATTATTATTATAATAATAATAAATAATAATAATATTATAATAATAAATAATAATAATTATTATTATTATCATTATTAATTATCATTACAAACAAACAAATGGATATGTCCAGGCTGTAGATATGTTCATTTTATTATCAAAAAAGTACCAGCCATGGCCAGGTCATTGCACCCACTAATTAACTTATTTGTGATAATTACAATCACAGACAGCAGTAGTAAGAAAAAGCATGGAACGTGACGACCTTCACGAACAGTGGCCTTGACCATAGCGCAGTTTCTCGCTGTGTCTGTCGACAGTGGGAGTCTATTTTAACAAACCATAAAATGCAATGTTCGTTGTATGACTACCGCAGCAAGAAATTTTCCAGCTTTGTTGACAACAACAATTTTTTGTCAAGAACTAATTACAGCAGTCAGATTTATCCTTTGCAGACCTTTTTGAATACCGGTCACACACAGAAAATTATTTTTTGCGCTGCTAACCCTGTATCTGGCTGTAAGCAATTCCTTTATTCATCATACACATAAAACACACACTGAATTTGATGTTGTTGTTGTTGAGTTGTTTGGTTGATTTTTTTTTTGGCAGTTAGTTATTACAGCAGTGAGTGAGTGAGTACTAAATTAAATAATAAATTATTTAGTATTATTTATTTATTTAGTAAATAATAATTAAAAGTTAATGAAGTATAGTAGTAGTGTGTGCTAATAGTAGTAATAGGCAGTAAATTATTGGAAAACGAGGTTGTTTTTTTGTCAGTAGAATAATAATAATAATAATAAGAAACCATAAAAAATCATCATATAATATATATAATAATAATACATATATGATTATAATCATAATAATAACGATAAGAAGAATAATAATAATTATTGTCAATAACTTACAGGAGTAATAGTAGTTGTAATTGTTTTATGTTTTTTTGGTGAAAATAAATGTTATTATTGTTGTAATGAATAATAATACCTATTATTATTATATTTTTTGTTGTTTATTATTATTTATTTAATAATTTTTTGATGATAATTATTTACTATAAAAAATTAATAGGTAAGATCATAAACTATATTATTAGTTATTTACTTATCCATAATAATAGATAACAATAATAATGTTTAACTGCATCATCCTCTTCATCTCATACACCAGCTCTCCATATGTGGCTTTGGAAATTTTTGCTCATAAATCATAATGTTTATGGGTCATGATAAATTAGATTATAATTGAACAGCATGTTGCTAGGCACTTGGGGGTATGAGATGACGACTGCCTACTACAGGCAATAAATTTCATTCTTTGGCAATGTGGATGCAGAACGATTAATGGTGCTGGTCAGTGTTCAAATGGGAGCAAGGTACAGCCTTGGGTGTCATCGAGCTAGCCCTCTTGATGTGTTTACTGAGGTCTGTTGGAGTGATTACACTAGCTGAAAATTTTCAATTGTCTATCACTTCGGTGTTCTGAGAGAGGTGGCAGGTTCATATGCTTTAGCAGACCCATGGCGCTAGTCTGGCGATCGGTTCTTTTTACTTCGTAGCTAACCCTTGCCGCTCTCATCTGAAGAGCTTCAAAACAAAACGCGGCACTGTAGGATGGAATCTTATGCTGCTGATGCATATTTTGTAACCAGACGCACCAACTGCTTGTAAGCAGTTGCCTTAACTTCTGGCCTTGACTCTTGATTTTTATGTCTAGTCTCGTATTCCAGTAAAACCTCGTTTAAACTGCGTTTACACAAAGTAATTTTCCTTTTTAAGTTTGCTGATGCGTCTTCCTGCACAAAAAGTTACATAATTTTGGTAGATATACCAGAGTATCGCAGGCTGAGACATACCAAGCCTGCAGTGTCAGATCAAGTATGAAGTTACAGCGACTTTACATTCACCTGATGCAGTTCAGTGCAAACAACACATTCATGTGAGTGATCAGCATCACTCACACGAATCACATATATAGATATCAAGCTCTACGAGCAAATGACTTTAAAATAAGAGTATGTAAAGAGAATGGTAGGTCTGTATCAGCTAAAACACCGTGGTAAGAGTAAATGAACCCCATCTACAACCATCAACCACAACTCAAATTTCTTCTGGTTTTGAACATTTTTGAGTGAACGATCAGCATCTACCAAACACTGGCATGTAAAGTCAGTTTGTGGGGTGGTTTTTTTCTTTCATCTCCAATCTGTTCATCCACAGTGAGACTCTTACAAGTCAACTCGCTATCTTTAGCTAAAATGCAAGGCTCAACTGCCCAAATGGCATAGCTTTCTCCTTTGGTTCTTTTTAAATTGGTAGCATTCATCTCACAGCATGAAAGATTGAGGTATCCATGAAATTTCGGTTACCTTTTCTTCAAGCTAGTCAAACCGTTCGGTGGTTATATAATCAGAAACAAATAAACTGGTTCGCAATTTATGTGTTTTTCATCTAATCCAGGATTGCAAACATGCAGGCTTTTGTTTAGTAATGTCCACTTTGTAGATACTAAAATTTCATTTGAATATTTGTAGGCACTGTGACCATTTTTGTTTTTCTTTGCTGAAAGCTGCAAACTTTGGTATTGCTATGCCAACTGTTTCAGTTGCAGTCTTCTTGGGTAAAATAGCAATGCAATTTTATTGCATCTGTTGCTGGAAGCCCTATTCCGATTGTTGCATAGCTTCGAATAAGGTCTAAACAGGGCTTTCTGTAGTAAATAAATGTATGTAATATAATCCAATAGAATGCGTTTCAGAAGGTTTTGTTATGACTAAAGTTGTTGTTCTATTCCTAGATCTAATGTTGTTGCAGACATGACAAATCCATGTCTCAAACACTATGGAATAGTACTAAACAAATACAACTTGTAAACACGAATATGGAAGCAATTGCTTGTAAGCACAAGAAAAATTTTTAAAAATCTATGTATTAGAATTCATGCACAAAACAGGAAGTGGGCACATTATTCGTAACAAGCTGTGAACTCAAAACATGAATTGGTAGTAAATGTAACAGAACCAAAATAGTAAGCTGGGCATCACCCAAATTGGTCAAGTGTGAATCGACACTGGCTGTGCAAATTGAACCTATTCAATTTATGTCTATTATCATGAACTAAGGCAGCGTAGTCGATGACACTCAGAACAGCGTTGACCTTGTTACATACATGTATCAGAATTAAAGTGAGAACGAGCAACTAAACTTGGGGTTGAAGACTTTTGTTGGATATCAGAGGCATCCAGCATTGAATTCAGCATATCATATACTAGTTACACTATTAGACTTGCAACCAAACACTCAAAACATTAGCGTAATCAGTTCCAACAGAATTAGTTTTTCCAATAACCCCCCCCCCCCCCCCCAATAGAGCTATTTGTGATATGAATGATGAATTTACCAAAGACCATACAGAACAGCAAAGTGCTGTGTGTGCCCAAATGACGTCATAACAATTATAATAAATTCACCATGTAGTAATAGAAGATACCACTATTCACATAACTTGTTGCTGATGAAGTCATGTGCTGGTATTATGGTATGCATCAAGTATGTGGATATGAGGTTACCAGAATTTACCACAAATACCATGCTATTTATGAATAACAAGCGTCGTAACAGTAGCTCCATCAATATTATATTATTGGTCACTCGAGTCTGTATGCAACAGAATAAAATATAACTATTTCAATATCCTAGAAAAGTGTCCATTAAGTGGTAAAACGTTAATCCTCACTCTCACGGGACTTGAAGTACACTGAAAAGTTTGGTAGAGGGCGCTATTTTTGCACACTCACATATGATATTATGATTACCAAAACAGCACAAACAGAATTAGATTTTATCTGTATTAGAAGAGAGAAAAATAACCACTTTTTTGAACCAATATTTAGTTGCCTTACATGCAACCAGTGGGCTTTGTACTGCCCTCAAGCAAAATGGGTCAAATCAAAAGTTCTTTATGCAGAAATGTTTTTATGCTCTAATTGTGAGGAAATGCAATAAAATAGGTTTCACCATTGCTCGCTGTATAAATACTTGTACTGGCAGAGTACTGTACAACAGCTTGATGATAAGTTTTATAAAAAGCTGTGTAAAACCCAATTTTTAGGCCTGAAGAAGTAAGTCAAAATGATGGAAAAAGATAATAGTTTGTTTAGTTGGAATAACACTGGAGGCATTTATTGATTTGTATTTTCTGGTTAATGTGACTCTTATCTGATAAGACGTATTGTCACACACCACAAAAATAACAGATTCCAGCGAGTTATCCAATCATGAAGAGATAATGGTTACTATGCTGTTAGCAAAGACTGCTTAGTTACAGGGCAGTCACTACAATATTCTATGAATCTATAAATACACTATACTCTGGGTTACACACCACAATGAAAAACAATTTATTATGTGGATTTGATTAGCTGGGGGTCAACTGTTGCAGGCTGTCACAGGCAATGCTTTCACTTGTGTTGGCAGCACTCTTTTGTGTAGGGTGCAGGCTGTCAGGTGCAAGAATTTAGTATCAGATTACATGCAGGCAGGGTTCAGTGATGTCATCAAATGTACTATAACGTGAATGTTGCTATAATAGGTCAAAAACTTTCCATATCATAAGCTGTAATCATGATATAAAATCCTGTTCGATTGCTGATACTAGTCATGAATGAAGGGTCAGTGTATTATGAACAGTACTGTGATTAACCTGCGATAGCTGATGGAACGGTTCTTCCACTACAATTATTGCTTGTGCATAACCGACTGCGTGCTGCTGTAGTCAATAGCTGAAGCACTGCTTGTTGTTGTTTGCATGCATAAGTGACATGGGGTGGCAGGTGTAAGTGACATGGGGTGGCAGGTGTAAATTAATCATAATCTATAACATTGTTTCAAGGATTGTCTTTTACTGCATTTGAACTGTTACCATCGCTTCCTGGTATCCTGGATGCACTGGTTGCTACCTGATATTGCTGGTTAATAATCAGTCAGATCATTAAACAGTCTTTGCTTTTTACGCAGACAATGTTAAGAAGTTTTACACAGAATCGTTCCTGGTGGATAGTGTCGGCGGCAGCAGTTGGAGGTGCCACGCTCGTCTATTCTCAGAGCAAACCTCACTTCTCTCGCACCAAAGTAGGTGTATCACCGACTCCTCATATCCATCTCACTGATAAATACAAGCAACTCAAGCATATCAAATATATGTGTTTGTAGAAAGAGCTAGCAGAGATCAATAGCCACCTCAACGAAAGGTTACCTCCCAGAGAATACCATACTAATGCTTTGAAGACCAAAGAATTGGATATACTTGTAATAGGTGGCGGAGCCACAGGAGCTGGGTGTACAGTAGACGCTGTCTCCAGAGGTAGTTCTACCATTTCTTACTCGCAACTCCACTTGTTAATTATTGTCTCAGGTTTGAGTCAAATGCTCTATTCTTTCGTGAAACGAAATCCATGTGGATGTTGACATGCGGGTCTATTCTGTGGTGCAGGGCTCTCCGCTGGTATGGTGGAGAAATTTGACTTCTCATCAGGTACCAGTAGTAGGAGTACCAAACTAATACACGGGGGAGTTCGCTACCTGCAGAAGGCTATATTTAACCTAGACTATGTTCAGGTATGTTACCTTTAGCTGACGTGTCTGAAATGAATGTGTTCATGGAATGTAGTAGTGCACAGAAATACAAGCGAGAAAGATAGATTGTATAAAACATAAATATTTTTTAATGTGGATCAACGGTAACTTTGTGTACTTCAGTACAAGATGGTGAAGGAAGCTTTAGCTGAGAGAGGAAATCTGCTGGAAGTTGCCCCACATTTAGCTTACAAATGTCCCATAATGCTTCCCGTATACAAGTAAGGCTGCATATAACTTTATGTGTACCATGTTTTGCTGCAGCCTATTACATCATTGCTAGACTTAATGCATAGCTCTGCGTATGAAAGGATGATCTGAATTGATTGTATATGTTAATGGCTTCATTGTACGCTAGTAAACTAGTAAACTACTCAAAGCTCTGCATCAGCTGATGTCTAGGAGACACCTTTAAATGTTATTTAGTACATCTCTTTACTAATGTTGTATGGGTATTATCTCCCCATGGTTATATGTAAGTGGGCCATCTCTAGTGCTATTTTTAGTGCATAAAGCTGCTCACAAGAGAGACTTTGACATTAGCCTCAGAGGGTGTTGGGCTACCGACAATTATAGCTAACACTACGCACCTCATGCAGAGAACGCGTTGGTATATTGCAGGTATTGGCAGATTCCATATTTCTGGGCAGGACTGAAGACTTACGATATAGTGGCTGGATATAAGAAATTGGAATGGAGCTATTTTATTAGCAAGAAGAGGGCGTTGGAGGCGTTCCCTATGTTGAAGCCAGAGAGTTTAGTGGGGGCCTTAGTCTACTACGATGGTACTTGTTTGTGTGTATCATTTGAATTGGACAGATTCTGCACAAACAATATCTTTATTGATTCATCAGCGTTCCAAATAGCAATTCTGTTAAATGAAACTTTCAGTTTGTTGAATTTTTATACATTGTGACAATCAGCTCTAAGTTCGGCAATGTTTGACCAACCAAATTACTACCGACGTATGGTGTTAGGGAAGAATGGGCTTATCCTGTTTGCGATTGCTGCGATTGTCTATTTGGCAGAACATTCTAGTACTTCCATTGTTGAATAGGTCAGCACGAAGATGCAAGGATGTGTTTAGCGCTGACCATGACAGCAGTACGTCTAGGTGCGCATGCACTGAACTACACGGAAGTGATAAGTCTCCTTCACAAGGAAGAGGGCGGTAAGAAGGTCGTGTGCGGAGCTAGAGTGAGAGACAAAATCAGCAGTAAGTACTTCAGTTTATATACATACAAGTATCTAACTAATATTTTTATCTCCTGATTTGTTAAAAATCTTGCGTAAAATTGCAATAGGTAAAGTTTTATACCTCTAGCCTAGTTTTTTATGCACTCACGCACACCCTCGCGCACACCCCAAAGTGTCTGCTGTTTACAGATGAGGAGTATGACATCAAGGCCAAGTGTGTTATCAATGCCACTGGACCGTACACCGACCAGATCAGAACTATGGGCGATGAAAAGATTAAAAAGATCTGCCAGCCAAGTTCTGGCACTCACATAGTTCTACCTAGCTATTACAGGTCTGCTATTGCCAGCATGTCTATTGTCTTGTGTGGGCTAGTCGGCATATGGGCATTTTGGGTTAGTCTAGCAGTTTTAGTGAAAGTAATGAGTTGAAAGTTTATATTTCTATGGAATGATTTGTGCCAGTGGCTTTGTGATTGAAGTTTCAGCACTAGAATTACCTAGAGAATGACATAGTCACAATCGTCAACTTTCCTGTAAAAGCCTGTTGTTTGATAACTCCATGGATAGCTTTGATAACTCTATGAAAACCTTTGATAACTCTATGAATAGCGTTGATAACTCTATAGATAGGTGTCTAGTATTAATTTGAGTCGATTTTAGCGAAAACTTTCGTTAGACTGAAATTTTGTTTTAGCACGTCAGCCATTCACAAAGGGTGAGTATGATGTCATGGTCACATGACAGTTTCGTAAAGCTTTCTTGGCGACCTGTTTTTACTCGCACGCCCTCCATAACTTAGTGTGCGCGCTGCACCGACAACCCAGTGTCAAAGTTGGCAACACTCAAAGCCGAGCCTTTAGTTGATGAGAATAAAAAGGTTGAAACATGATTAGACTAGCATGAATTGTTTTCCCTAAAAAACTATGTTTTTATAGACAGCTAACACAGTGTAAGAGTGAGTTAGTGATGTGTATTACCATAGGCTTGCTCGTTTGTTGTTGAACGTATGGTTTGTATGTCCATGTGCACACAAGTCAAGTAATAGTACAGTACCATATCAAATACTGTCATATAACCATTATGCACCATACAGTTTTCTTATATGTCAACGCTTCCACTATTTCGCTTTTTACAACCATTTGTTATGGATGGCGATTGATGTTATTGTGGCAACTAATTTTACGACAGAACAGTTTGGTTTCACTACGCTTGCGCAATACTACACACATACAGCTTATTTAAACATTTTATCTTTTTACCTTATTTGACGCGAGTTGGTAGCTCGTCGTCGTTTGCATGCCTTTTGACTACATTCAGCTTGCAGTTTTGCTGAGATGTTGTAACAGTTTTAGTGTTGTTCCCACAGATGAGATAATTACAATTATATTGTTTAACAGTCCGGAGCAAATGGGATTGCTGGATCCAGCTACCAGTGATGGCAGAGTTATCTTTTTCCTTCCATGGCAGGGGGCGACAATTGCTGGTACAACGGACAATAAATGTGAGCTTACAGACAACCCTTCTCCGACGGAAACAGAAGTCCAGTTTATATTACAGGAAATAAAAAACTACCTAAACCCAGACATTAATGGTGAGTTCAACCATTTTTTTGTCGAGATAATTTTCCTAGCGTGTCGTGTGTTGCTTGTCTGTTGTGTATATGCTTAGATCGCATCTTTCAATGACTGTGTATCCACTACTGATGTTACATGCAGTGAGGCGAGGAGATGTTTTGTCTTGTTGGACTGGCCTCAGGCCCCTGGTCATGGATCCCAACAAGAAGGATACCCAATCTCTTGCCAGAAACCACATCATTGAAGTGGGAGAAAATCGCCTTTTGACAATTGCAGGTACAAAACTTTCTTTAAAAGTGTGTTGTGCTGTGTTTTTTTTTTGTTTATCGAGATAGCTAAAATGTTTTAACAAAAATAGGTTTTAGTAAATCTAGCCAGGGTGGCTCTCTTGAAGAAGGGGTAGGGGTGAACCTGAACCCCATCCAGCACCGTAAACCCCACCCCTTAAGAGCTGCCCTGGCTAGGGTAAATTTTAATTGATAATAGAAATTCTGTTGCCATTGCTTCACAAAAAATATGAAAGCTATGTTGCCTTTATTTCACAAAAATAAAAGTTGTGTTCTCTTTGTTTCACAAAAATAATGGGAGTTGTGTTACCTTCGTTTCACAGAAAAATAATAAGAATTGTGTTACCTTTGTTTCACAAAATATAACAAGAGTTGTGTTGCCTTTGTTTAACAAGATATAATAAAAGTTGTGTTTCTTTGTTTGAAAACACAACTCCCAAAAATATTAATTGTTTCAATTTAACAAATCAGTTGTTACAATAAAAATATAAAGTGTAGGTTTTAATGCTCTTTTGGGTTTTGTGTGTCACTCAGTCTGCTATCTATCAGTAGTTACAATGCCTCCTTGTTGAACTACCAGGTGGAAAATGGACAACCTACAGAGAGATGGCGGAAGAGACTCTAGACACAGCAATTGATAGTTGTGGTCTGGAGCCAGTTAGACCTTCTCAGACCTTGGGTCTCTTGTTAGATGGGGCTCACCATTGGTCCCCTACTATGCACATCAGACTTGTCCAAGACTTTGGGCTAGATGTCAAGGTTAGTTTGAGTCTTGTAGTATCAACGGTAATGTGTGCTATGATAAGAAACTTCATGACACGAAGCTTATAGATCTTTTAGAGCGGGTTACCCTACTCTGCTCATGCGATCGATTATTATTATTATTATTATTTTTGTTAGCTTGTCATTATTGCATGGAGAGTAAAATATTTAAAATCTAAAATAAACGGGTATGGAATAAACGTTTGCCAGCAAGCAAAGCGAAATGACTTGAGCAAATGGTGCGTTTTTCTCTCATTTATGGTCTCGAGTTGTTAATTAATATACATGATTGTTGCTAGCATTGTCAGTCTAATACCAGATATAATGCTTGCACTAAACATACCTGCGTATGTGCAACGGCAGGTCGCTGAACATCTGTCAAGGACATACGGAGATAGAGCTCAAAAAGTATGTAGAATGGCTCAGATGACTGGCTTGTCTTGGCCTGTGGTTGGTAGAAGGTTACATCCAGAGTATCCTTATATTGAGGCTGAGGTGGGTCACAGTCTATCTCAAGTATATGCATTATCTGTTGTGTTGTATTATACATACATTATATATGGTGTATTGTTTTGTATGTACATTATATATAGTGTATTGTATATACATTATATATATAGTGTATTGTACGTACACTGTATACGGTTTGTTGTGCTGTGTTCAGGTTCTGTGGGCGGTTAGAGCTGAGTACGCTAGAAGAGCGTTAGACGTTGTAGCACGGAGAACTCGACTAGCTTTCCTCAACGTATCAGCAGCGGAGGAAGCCCTCCCCCGTATTGTGGAGATAATGGGCAAGGAACTTGGCTGGAGCATTCAACAGTGCAAGGTAACCATTTCTTCCTTATATATTCTCACAATAATCAATTTGATAAAACATGGATGTGCTGACATACATAGTAGCCCAGCTCTGCAGTTATAAAGCTCTCACAGCTAAATACCAGTAGGTAGTAGTTTATAGAAAGTATGAAAGCACAACTCCAAGAAAACACCCAATGTAGGATGACCATTTTATGATTTTAATTTTCAAATAAAATAACTATTATTACTCTAATCTTTTGAAGTCTTTAACTATTCAAGTTGCATTTATTTCAAGGATGAGCTCGCCTACTGCGTGCGCTTCTTGGAGAAAGAGATGGGTCTGCATTTGAAACCAAACATCAGCGAGTCGTCGTTAGCTCTCAGCAAAGATGAAGTGAATAATTGTGTGAAACAGTTCAAGCGCATTGACAAGGATGGCAAAGATTGCATAACACTAAATGATCTCCGCAACCATTTAAAGGTAATTGTTATATAATATAGTAACTACCTCCGGTTAACCGTTATATAATATAGTAGCTGCCTCTAGTTAACTGTTATATAATATAGTAGTTATCTCTAGTTAACTGTTATATAATATAGTAGCTACCTCTAGTTAACTGTTATATAATATAGTAGCTGCCTCCAGTTAACTGTTATATAATATAGTAGCTACCTCTAGTTAACTGTTATATAATATAGTAGCTACCTCCAGTTAACTGTTATATAATATAGTAGCTACCTCTAGTTAACTGTTATATAATATAGTAGCTACCTCCAGTTAACTGTTATATAATATAGTAGCTACCTCTAGTTAACTGTTATATAATATAGTAGCTACCTCTAGTTAACTATTATATAATATAGTAGCTACCTCTAGTTAACTGTTATATAATATAGTAGCTACCTCTAGTTAACTGTTATATAATATAGTAGCTACCTCTAGTTAACTGTTATATAATATAGTAGCTACCTCTAGTTAACTGTTATATAATATAGTAGCTACCTCTAGTTAACTGTTATATAATATAGTAGCTACCTCTAGTTAACTGTTATATAATATAGTAGCTACCTCTAGTTAACTGTTATATAATATAGTAGCTACCTCTAGTTAACTGTTATATAATATAGTAGCTACCTCTAGTTAACTGTTATATGATATAGTAGCTACCTCTAGTTAACTGTTATATAATATAGTAGCTACCTCAAGTTAACTGTTATATAATATAGTAGCTGTCTCTAGTTAACTGTTATATAATATAGTAGCTACCTCTAGTTAACTGTTATATAATATAGTAGCTACCTCTAGTTAACTGTCATATAATATAGTAGCTACCTCTAGTTAACTGTTATATAATATAGTAGCTACCTCTAGTTAACTGTTATATAATATAGTAACTACCTCAGTTACATAATATAGTAAATATATTATATACTGTGTATTGTTGTACTGTTGCTCGGTTACAGGCTCAAGGACAATTAATCAGTGAGACAAGCCTGAGGGAGATGCTCAACGAAGTGGATTTAAATAAAAATGGTGAAATCGATTTATCAGAGTTTCTGCAGGTAAAGTTAACGGTTGCTTACTGCTCCTACTTTGTGTATCTCTACATCTATGAAATATATGCTAAGTAAGAGTTGTCTGCACTTGTAGCTGATGTCTTCCATGAAGGGAGGGAATGTATCGCATAGCAGGCTGGCATCTGCCGTACTAATAGATCGTAAGCCAATCCCTACAGACAGGAGCGGGGGTGGTCTGTAGATCGCTATTAAATGCTCAACATGTATTTTCTTAAAACAAAACCTGATACTAAGTTTTGAGTGCGTTATTAATATTTATAAAATGTATGCTTAGAGCATGATATACAAGGAAGAACAGTAGATATAGTGTATATTTTTCTTATATAATAAATGAATGATTAGTAGAGTGTAAATTATCCCCGGTCAATAGCATACTGTTATTTTATGTAATATTCTTTTGTTATACCTACACAGGTATTAGCTTTCATCTGATTATTACTCTTCTTGTCAGCTTCATTTTGTCACCAAGTGCAAATATTTATTTATTGTTACTCAGTTGTACATTATATAAGACACGGCGGATGTGTCTGCTGTATAACACTCATAATGTCTCTCCACTCATTCAACGAACACAAATAATACTTTTACTGCTGCAACAATTGTGATCTGAATGTATGATTTGTCTATTTTGTCTATTAATAAATGTATTTTATTTTGACAAATTATTTTGCCTTTATTTTGATCTGAACGGAAATGTGGGGAATTATTGTCTCACCTTGTGCACTTATTGTGAGCGGTATTCCCTCAGATCAACGTCTACGGAATGTCGTATAGAATTAGGTTCCGGTCTAGCCGTGAATAATGTTAGTCTCTGGTTAAGTGTCTATGTAGTCGGTATCATCTGCAGGTAGGTATTAGCCCTTGTAGGTACAAGTTACAACACCAAAGGTAGGTTATTCTATACTTGAGTTAATAGGGAGTTTGCGAAAAACCCTGTCTGTAGACACCGTTGTCTCTATCTCCCACTGATGTATGTACACCGACTCCTTGATGGCTATAGGAGCTGGCAGTGCTGTAGAATATCTATATGAATTACATGCTAGCAGATTCAATAGTACTAAGATATATAGAAAAGAGTGTTTTGAGTGAGATGTTGTCTGTTCAATAGCTATGCGTAGACTGACTGTATAAAAATCTATTACTATTCTTTAAACTCGAAAGAATTGTTGGGGTTATGTTCTCAAAATAATTTAGTTTAATAAAAGCAGACAACTCCAATATGATAATTTGATATTTATTGTTTGGTCTATTTCTGGTTACATCAATTTGTCACTCTTTATGCAATGTTTAACATGCAAGCATGGATGAAATATATTTCATCCATGCATGCAAGCGATTTGCGGTTTACTATTGAGCTTTTCCAGCAAATTGATTCATTCTGTGTTTAACATCGTTGATCAAACCACAGTATAAATAAATTTTCATGTCTATGTGGACCAACTGACACGAGTGTAGATTCAAAAGTGGATTTTGGTTTTCTCCAGTGTGAATTAAAGAGGACAACTCCATTCTGCTGTCAGAGTAATGGCCATTCACCGCGCCCGCACTCATAAAACCTTTCCAGTGCTAGGAACTTTGGTTAATTTTAACAACACATGCCACATTTTTCACTCACAGTTTTTGCAAATTATTTTGCTGGTGGTGGATGTTTCTCTTTTTAATATATCTACTAACATGCAATTTTTCATTCTTTTAATAAAATAAAATTGTTAGTAGTTATCACGCATAATATTTCAGAAATAACACATTGGTAAATAAATAATCACTGTGGTTCGTACTAGCTAGTTAAAAGAATAATAATAACCATTATTATTTATTATTATTATTTATTAATTATTATTTAATAATAATAATAATTTATTATTATTTATTAATTATATTATTATTATTAAATTATTATAATTATTATTTATTTAGTTATTAATAATTATTATTATGTTTTTTTTAGGAGAAGAATCAATGATGATGATCGATGCATGATGATGAGGTTGTTGTTGCTTGATTGAAGTAGTTGTTGTTGTAGTTTTCGATGAGCAAAATTGTTATTCTTTTCTATTGTTTTATAACAAGTTGAAGTTGTTGTTGTTGTAAAATTAATAATAATAATATAATAATAATTATTATAATAATGATAAATGATAATAATTGTTGAAATAATATAAATTACGTTAAAAATTAATAATAATCATAATGGTTAATACTGTTGTAATAATAATAATTAGTATTATTAATTAGATTATTATGCATTATTGATGATGATGTAATATTATATTAGATAGAAGATAGCTAGGCCTACTACTACAATACTAATTTATTTTTGAGATATTTGTAAATAATAATAACCACCAGTGCAGATGGATTTTTCACATCAGCCTTGGGACGTTAAAAAACGTATCATGGCGTATTACCTCTGTGACGATAGGACACTCTAAATCACTAGGTGCAAGGGGAGTGTCTCAGGAGGAAAACAGTGTGCTACAGTGTTATTACATGGTTACAGCATGTAGCTGTCTAACGATTATATGGTTTCTGGTAGCACTTTCATGTCATGTATAGTTCTAGGTACAAAGCTGTTGTGAAGCATACTGTAGGTTGCATATATGGAAGTGAGCTCTCCACGGCTTGCAGCTCGTGTGACTATCGTTGTTTTAGATCTGTTATTGATTATTTCATCATAACTGGATGAGAGTACACTGTGTCGTTCCTCGTCTTGGAGGATTTTGGTAAGCAACGCTACCCTATGGTTTTGCCTGCGCCTCGTTAACGTCGGGAGACCTAAATGTTCTCTGGCTTCACTGACACTGTCGCGACCTTTCAGACCACTCACAAATCTAACAACTACTCTGAACGCCTTCAATTGAGTTTATGATAGCCTTGTTGGTAGGGTCCCACGCTGTATCGGCATATTCTAAAATGGGTCTACATGGGCTGGTGTATGCGAGCAGACGGCTGTTCTTGGGGGCAGTACCGAGTGTATATTTGATCGCACCCAAGATTTTACTAGCTTTCTCAGTTTTCAAGGCTATGTGTTGATCGAAATGTAGATTGTGTTGAAGGATGACGCCTAAATATTTGGTGCTCTCCACCCATGAAATTTGCGAGGAACCAAGCTTGTAATGTAACTGAGGTTTAGGATTTGGTCCAAAGCACATGTCATGACACTTAGTAGAATTAAAAGGCATTTTCCATCGTTGTGACCACCTTTCTACAGAACTAATGTTTTCTTGGAAGGCTACCATTTCATCGTCATTATTGACTTCTTGGTATAGTAAGGTGTCATCAGCATATAAGCTGACTCTACAGTTGACAGCGGCTGGTAAGTCATTGATGTAAAGAAGAAAGAGGGTCGGCCCCAGCACCGAGCCCTGTGGTACACCAGACGATACTGCACACAAAATTGAGTACTCGCCCTACTTTGAGTACTCGCCCTACTCGCCAGTTTGTCAGAACGGGGTTTAAATCGGGGATCTGTCTCAGTTTTTCCAATAGGAGAGCATGTGGTACTTTGTCGAATGCTTTTTTGAAGTCTAATATCAGTGCATGAGTAGTTTTGTGTGTTTCTGCTGTCTTAGCAAGGTCATGGTACGTTGCATAGAGCTGTGTTTCGCATGATAGGCCTTTCCTAAACCCATGTTGCCGGTTGTGGAGGATATCATCAAGTCTTTCGTTGAGGCAGTGAAGCACTATATGTTCTAATATTTTGCATGGTATGGAGGTTAGAGAGATAGGCCTGTAGTTAGATACACAGGTTGTGTCGCCACCCTTGTGGATGGGTGTTACATTTGCTGATTTCCATTGTTTCGGAAGGCGTCCGCAAGCAAGTGAGGCACGGAATACGTGGCCTAGGCATGCAGCAGTACTTTGCAAGTCTATCATAAGATCCGGTTTTCTGATGCCGTCGGGACCAGGAGACTTTCCGTTCCCCAGTGACGTTATCAGCTTCACTATTCCAGTGTAAGATATATTTATCTCTTCAGCAGGATGATTGATTTGTGGTATGGTATCTATTTGCTGGTCTCTACAAAATTGCTCCTGGAAGAAGTTGTTGAGCAGCTCAGCACATTGTTTTGGGTGGTTTTTGTTGTCAGTAAGACTGATGAGGGGTGGGGGCTTGCTTTTTCATTCTTTTCAGGTGTTTATAAAATGGTTTTGAGTTGCCACGAGCTAGGGGGCCACATATCTTATCAACAAGGTAATCTTTTTTCAATTTTTTGATTTCGGCCTTTGTTTCCCGTCTCTCCATCTTATATTTCGATAGATAGAACGGATCTCCTGTGTGTTTGTACTTATGATACGTTTTACGCTGTCGAGAGGTTAGTTTGCTAGCTTTCTTGCTAAACCAGTCCGGTAGGTTTTTGTTTTTTTGGTTAAGGTCTTTTGTTGGCACAAATCTATCAATACCTGCCTTAAGCTTAGTAGAGAAGACATGCCACATATCGTCCGGGTCATTCATTGACGCTAATTGTTCACTTAAGTTTTTCATGTGCTCTTGTAAGGGTTCCATTTGTGCTTTTTTGTACAGTTTTACAATGAATGTAGAGCCGGCCGTAGTTCTCGGTTTTACTATATTGAGTTTCACAGTCAGGAGATAATGATCACTAAGACCAGGCACCATAACATCTATTTCTGTAATGCATTTGGGTGAGTTGGTACAGATTAAGTCTAAAGTATTCCCGTGAACATGGGTAGCACATGAGATGAGTTGTGTAAACATATTTTCATTCAAAGTGTTCAGGAATTGTCGATGTAGAGGTTTGTAACTGGAATGACTTTTTATTACCCGTGTTTTCCAGTCAATACCAGGCAAATTAAAGTCGCCTAGTAATATGACACGGGAATCTGGGAACCTACAGTTCACGTCCTTTAAGATTGTTTCGATTTTGTTTCGATATTCTTCAAGTGGATATGCGGTCTGTAGTAACAACAGAGAACGATCTTGGTTTTAAATCTCACAATAATCATCTCTTCACCTAGTGCGTTGACGTTTACGATACGGGGTTTTAATGCGTGATTGATGGCAATGAGCACCCCGCCGCCATGTGAATCTCTGTCTCTACGAAAAATTGCTTTGTTATCAGTTTCTATCACACACATATCAGGCATTGTTTCATCAAGATGTGTTTCAGTGAGGCATATAATCTTGTAGTCAGTAGTTAATGATGAAAGTTCGGTGGATTTTCCTATTGCGGATCTTGTGTTGAGAAGCTTTATATACTGGTCTCCTTGCCTGTGCTCACTACAGTCCATTCCCCCTCTACTGTTTTTTGCTCAATTCTGAGGTTTCTGATTCTGTATTGAGTTTTACTGTTTTCTTCTTTCAGGCTTTTGACTTTGGAGTGGAGCTTGTATTCTTGATCTCTTGTTGCCTTACTCGCATCTATTTTGTAGAATACGCCAGGTTTTCGGATTGTTTTGTTATTGGCCCGTTTTATAAATGCCCATTTTTCTGCTTCGTCAATAAATTTGAGTTTGATTGGCCTGATTTTGTTTTCAGACTTCTGTCCATGCCTGAAAGCTTGGACTGGTTTGTTGCAGTGCATGTATAACTCATTTTTCATCAGATTTTCTATCTGCTGCATTGCGGTCTCATTTTCAGTTTTTTCTATCCCATATAAGATGGCATTGCCTTTTCTTGTTTCAACCTCGCTTATCTCTTTATTCTTAGCCATCATAGCTTCAGCAGACTTATTAATTACACTAGCTTGCTTCAGGTTTAATGTTGTTTCTTTGAACGCTGACTCACACGATCTCTCCAGTTTTTCTATTCTTTCCGAAGTTGATTTTGTTGCCAGCATATGTTTTGTTCAGCTTACTCATCATATATTCAAGGTTGTTCAGCTTTGCTATTGTCTTACCACAATCCCCTGCACCTACAGCAGCTGAGCCATCTGACATCTGTTCAACACATTTGGTACAATACCATCGTACCCCACGTTGTTCTAGGCCCTCACAGAAGCCATGATACCAACAGGTACAACTATCACATGATATCATCTTTGTTCTGACTATCATGTTCTTTCTATTGCCAACATCACCCCCTACACTCAATTGCACTACATGGGACATCATCATCATCATCATCATCATCATCATCATCATCATCATCATCATCATCATCATCATCATCATCATCATCATCATCATCATCATCATCATCAGTAGTTTGAATTTATCTTTGTTGATGCTTGGGTTACTGTTAATTTTGCTACGTACTTTCTTTTCTTCCAGTTGACTAGCCATTTCTGCTCCACTGGTTGCTTTTTCAGATTTTACCGTTTTCATACCTTCAGATGTAAATAATCTATGATAAATAGTACATCAACAGGTCAGTGATATAACGGCCCATGGCACACTGGGATATTGCTCGTTTACAATGTAGTTTTAAATAATTTTTTTCAAGTCCACAGCTATGTAAACAGTGCAATGATTGGTTAATCTGGTCCGGCAAAGTGTATCCAATTAATTGCTTTTAAAATATTGTTTTTAGCAGTCTTTGGTCGAAAGTTATTAAAGATTTAGTAACTCGAGAATATTTGAAAAATTAAAAAAACCATGTGTGACAAATTTATATATTGATGCTTTGTCTAAATAAATGCTACACTCGCATGAGTTTTGTGGACGCTACATCTTGTACCAGACTGTTATTACTTGCTAAGATGCTGTATGGTTTTAAAGTAACCCAAATACAATCCACAAGTCGCTATGGAATGGAAAATACCATTTAACATCATAAAATATGAGATCATAGCTTTTAACAATGGATCTGCTTCCAAGCCTGAATACACCCTCACCGATGCCAAAAACCTACATGTGTTCCTGCTGCCTAATACTTGGACATAAATAATAGTTCATCCAGATCTAAAATTTTCACGCAAAATTGAAAATACCGATAACGTTCTGGGCTGTACTAAATACGCGCTGTATAGTGCACCTCCCAGTAAGAACCAAACTAACTGCCTATACTAACCTGATCTGTCCAAACTTTGTGTATACCACTGCAATCAGGGACTCTAGTAAAAAGCTGCAGATGCTTGACATTGAAATAATACATAAAAGTGTTGTCAGATTCATCTGCAACCTTGAAAGATCTGATTGCTTTACAAGCGCACGTGAAAGGCTTGGACTACAGATGCTAATGAAGAGAAGAAAACTGAACGGAGTCTCTTTGGTAATGCGGATCCTCTTAAAAATAAAAAGAAAAGTCGCATCCTCTCATCAGCTTTTGTTGAACTCATCAGCATTCGTGGTCAACTACTCCAGAAATCAGAGCTTCCATGCAAGGAGAGCTCTACTCAATATATGCACCAAAGCAGACCAAACAGAATACCTTCCTACCTCGTTCTATCTGAGACCTGCATTTGAGCTCATTTGACGCTTAAACACAACCATAAAAGTAGCAATATGCTGCAATACTCAGTTTGCCATTCCCTTGTATGTATAGGCCTACAACAACTGCTCTGAAGCGCACCCCTTCTGCCATATTGGTGATCTAGCGCGTTGCAAAGATGTAGAGGCAGGGATAATAAATAAATTGTTAAATAATGACTGCTTTAATTATTAGTCTAATGATGTTTTTCATTGTTATTATTTCGTTGTATTATTTTATGGGTTAGTTAGTAGTAATTAAGACAATAAATAATAGTAGTTGCCACAACAAACATTATTGTGATAATTATGAAAATTGAATCAACAAAACATCAGCAGTAGTTACCATTAGTTAGCTGCACTTTATTTTTAGAAAATGTTATTTATTCATCATATGTGCTCCACTGCCATGTGTTAATGGTAATTTATTCTCTACTTTCAAAAATAGGAATAAATCCACTCATTCCTGTGTTTTGAGGCTTTCAAAGATCTTTTTGACGGTTTTGATCAGCTGCATGTGCTCTCAAAAACTTTTTGGTTCAGACAATTTTACGTATCTGATCACCGACAGAAGTTTGTCAAACTATATGACAAACAAGATGATAGTTTTTCGATTCTCACCAATACCTTCAATGTTCTATTCATGCATTTTTTTTATTTTATCCTTTCTTAGAGTCCCCTCGATTGGTGAAGTCTATGACTTATGCCCAGTTTCCTTCCCGCACCGAAGACTAGAGTCCAACTAAATTATGGCATTTTTTTTAATCAAAAAATGGTGTACAAATACAAAAACAGCCCTTCAACTTTCTGAATCATGCTATTTTATAATCAATCCCCGGCACAATATGTCATCAAAGCCAACAAAATATTCCTTGAGCATTCGAATGCTCCAGAACTTTCTAGCTTCCATTTATTTCATTTCTCTAAACTGGACTATTCAAAGTGATTGTGAATCCGAAAAATGCAGCTGCAACCTTCAAAATCTCACAATCTTATGTGCTCTGACACACCCAAGCTTTTCTATTACAGACATTACTATTTTATTCACTCCTTCCTACATCCTCATACGGTTTCCCATTTTGGCTACAGAACAAAGCACTGCGACTGATTGTTGAAACATCTCTTTTTACTAGACAAAGACTCCTTTTACTATAGGCCTAATAACCAACTTTTTACTACTACACTTTTATCTCAATTATCAAATTTATATTCTTGTGGTATGATATGTTAAACATACTATGGTATTTTATTGGTTTTTACCACAACAAACTTCAATATAAAAAATGGTGCAATGATGGGATATTGTCTGAATGAAAGAAAAGTAGGGTAATCAGAAAACACATTGGCAATGAATAATAGTTTTTTTAAAAAAACAGTAAAAATAAAGGACAACTTGCTTTTTAGTAGTGTAAACTCGCTGTTCCATCCTACACCATTACTATCCCTCAATGAAAAAGACGGTCTGTTTGGCGATGTTAATAACAACATAATAATGATAATGATAACAGTAATGGAACAGCGATAAAGGTTATGTCAATAATAATAATGTTATCATCACTATAGAAAAAAAAATAAAATTTATTGTAATTTTTTTAAATAGTAAGATGATGCCACAGATGGTGAGTTTTCACGCTTAATTGTGCGGCTAACTAGCCACTAGCAACTCAACTCTGTAACCAATTCTATGGCATGGCTTGTAGTTGCTAGTTGTCGATAGTTGTTGTTGCAGCACACACACAGTTGCAAACTCCCCACAAGCCTATGGCTGGTGGGCAACACTTCTATGTATAAATGGAACATTATTGAGGTAATTGGTAAATTTTTGCACCGTAATCAGTTTGTTTCATTTTTTTTTAGAAACTCCTGTGCAATGGCTATGAATGCACTATCTCACGACGTGCTGAATACCTTGCAACTAGCAACAAGTTCCAATGTTGAAATGCTAAAGGAAGCTCAACAAAGATTGCATAAATGGGAAACACAACCAGGATTTTATTCTATGTTGATGGTTAGTTCATCAAGGAAAAGAAACTAACACATTTTTATTACAAAGAACCATTTGCATTTAGTATTACTGCATTGTACCGTTTGAGTAGCATTAGCGAAGGTAGTGTGTTGTAATCAACTGCCAAATGATTTCTGGTAATTTCCAAGAATTCCTCTGCAATCGAAACACTTTTTTAATAGAACACCAAATACTTTTAAATATGCATTGATCATAATGTTGTCTGAAGCGTATTAATTAATGGAAATGTATCGTTTGTTAGCACATATTCACTGACAAGAATATAGATGTCAATGTGAGATGGCAGGCTATACTCTATGTGAAGAATGGAGTAGATAGAAACTGGAGAAGACTAACTGCAGGGTATAATGTTGTATTGTTTGTGTAATTCTGTACACAACATCTGTCCCTTCTACTCTCTCTATATAGGCTGCAATATAATCTATTATTATATTATATAATCTATTATTATATTATATAATTTATTATTATATTATATAATTTATTATTATATTATATAATTTATTATTATATTATATAATTTATTATTATATGATATAATTTATTATTATATTATATAATTTATTATTATATTATAATCATTTTTTATAGGGCAATCAGAGAAGAAGAGAAGGCGGAGATTAAGTCAATGTTGTTGAAAAACTTTCATGAACCAGCTAATCAGGTATTTAGTCTAGTTTCCTCAACTGACTTGGGCCCAGGCTTATAACGAATTAGTTGATTGGTCTAATTACTGCTACATTTGCACTCACACCTGTTCATTGTCTATGTGTCTGCCCAGCAAACACATTATACCATTTATGTTCTCAGCTCGCTGTGCATCTTGCTGTGGTGATTGGTAAAGTAGCCAGACTAGACTGTCCTAAGCAATGGCCAGAACTACTGCCAGCCCTAGTTACCGCTCTCACCAATGAACAAGAGGAACTCAGGCTACAAAGAACACTTCTTTCCTTCCATCAGGTCATAAAGAGCCTCTCTACCAAACGCTTGGCGCACGACAGGAAGTTGTTTGAAGAGGTGTGTTTCTTTAATGTTGATTTAGTTTGACCTTACTTGGAGAAGTGTATCTGCCTATCACTTGCAGTAGGCAGTCACGTGTTCTTTTATACTAAAATGTATTTCAGCTGACTAAAGAGATATTTGACTTGATTGTGGAGCTTTGGAAGCGCCAAATGACTCAGTTTGAAGCGTTTCTGAATGAGGGAAGAATAGACAATGCTCACCTAGTACTGCAATACGCACACTTAACACTTAAAGGTAAATACTAACTACTCACTCACCTAGTACTGCAGTATGTACACTTAACACTTAAAGGTAAGTACTTGCTACTTACTCACCTAGTACTGCAGTATGCACACCTGACACTTGAAGGTACGTACTCACTTACCTAGTACTGCAGTATGCACACCTAACACATAAAGGTACCTACTCACTACTTACTTTTACTACGGTAACTACGCATAATCATAGTTAATTGAGTAATATTACATTCCTCCATTGTGAGATTCAATGCAAATTCATTTGCCTACAGGTGTCTAGAGATGTCTATTGTTGTCTAGAGATGTCTATTGTTGTCTAGAGATGTCTATTGTTGTCTAGAGATGACCATTGTTGTCTAGAGGTGTCTATTGTTGTCTAGAGATGTCTGTTGTTGTCTAGAGATGTCTATTGGTGTCTAGAGATGTCTATTGTTGTCTAGAGATGTCTATTGTTGTCTAGAGATGTCTATTGTTGTCTAGAGATGTCTATTGTTATCTAGAGATGTCTATTGTTGTCTAAAGATGTCTATTGTTGTCTAGAGATGACTATTGTTGTCTAGAGATGTCTATTGTTGTATAGAGATGTTTATTGTTGTCTAGAGATGTCTATTGTTGTCTAGAGATGACTATTGTTGTCTAGAGATGTCTATTGTTGTCTAGAGATGACTATTGTTGTCTAGAGATGTCTATTGTTGTCTAGAGATGACCATTGTTGTCTAGAGGTGTCTATTGTTGTCTAGAGATGTCTATTGTTGTCTAAAAATGACTATTGTTGTCTAGAGATGTCTATTGTTGTCTACAGATGACTATTGTTGTCTAGAGATGACTATTGTTGTCTAGAGATGTCTATTGTTGTCTAGAGATGACTATTGTTGTCTAGAGATGTCTATTGTTGTCTAGAGATGTCTATTGTTATCTAGAGATGTCTATTGTTATCTAGAGATGTCTATTGTTGTCTAAAGATGTCTATTGTTGTCTAGAGATGACGATTGTTGTCTAGAGATGTCTATTGTTGTCTAGAGATGTCTATTGTTGTCTACTGTAGATGTCTATTCTTGGTTGATATGTATTGTGTGATGTAGTCCCTTACAACTTTTAGTCATACGTAAGCTGGTCGTGTTTGGCTTCAAAACTCCTCAGAACCAAGAGAATGCTGAACAGTTCATACACAGCGTCTTCTACGGAATAAGCAACATGGTGGAAGCAGGTTGGCATGTAGTTCAGTCTCTATTATTGTGTCATAGTCTATGTGGTGATACTGTGTGGTGGTACTGTGTGGTGGTACTGTGTGGTGGTACTGTGCGGTAGTACTGTGTGGTGGTACTGTGTGGTGGTACTGTACGGTAGTACTGTATGGTAGTACTGTATGGTAGTACTGTATGGTAGTACTGTGTGGTGGTACTGTGTGGTAGTACTGTGTGGCACTACTTTGTGGTAGTACTGTGTTGTAGTACTATATTGTGGTAGTACAAGTAGTTTTTTATTTTCGCTGCAGGAAAGAGTTTTCCAGATCTGACAAACATGGGTACTACATGGAACAAGATGCTTTTACTTTACTCCAAGATTGTGAGTTGTCTTCACTTGCTACTACAGAGTGTATATATACTTTAGCTCACTGTATAATACGCTATACAATTGTAGGTAAAAAGGTATTGTAGTTGCTTTATAGAATTGCGCACAGTTGTTTCTATGAGTCATATATAACTTGGTGGTTGTCTTCTGTCACTCCCTTGTCACTGCATACACTCTCTTGTAGCTACTGGACATGCTACAGTACCACCCGGAGACATACGTAGAGTACATTGTGACATCACTACAGCTGGTATACAAGTTGTGTTTTGGTGACATCACAGTGACTGCAGATAATGAGAGGTTTAATGTTAACTTGCTCAACCTAATGAAGGACATACTTAACAATGACAGCTACAGGGTGCAGACCCTCAGGCTCAATGGTGAGCTCTCTCTTCTCTTGCTTCTCTTGGGTTTGTCTTGGCCCTGCCCACTTCCTGTACGTGCAACTGTTTGTCCTGCTATTTAAGATGAACCGGAAGGGTTTGCGCTGAAAGCTCACAAGACAATCCGTAGGACGATGACTAAGGACCTACTCATAGACATTCTCAAGGTTTTAGTCTATAAATATCTGCTGTTGACCCCTGGTGACCTTGAGATGTGGCAGAGTGACCCTGAGGAATATGGTAAACCTTGTAGTAATTTTTTTTACTTGATTAAATTATTTATCACGTTTTTAAAACTTCTCAAATTATTATTTAGATAATTTTTTTAAAGGATTACGATACAGTTTGCTTATGGGTTATTTGTTAGACACTTTACTCATGGAGAGAGCATCAAATCAATGAGTTTCTCACATTTGGTATGCGTTCCAGTCGTTAGTATGGTCCAATGGTGTTATTATATATCCCTGGAGACGGTTTCAGGCACAAGTTAAGGACCAGACACACAGGGTGTGTCTAATACAGATTCTTCCAGCAAATTCTGTTCTCAGTTGCCGTTTCAGAAAAATGTGTAGCCACTCATAATATCAAACGTGTTTAATATTTTGCAAGTGATATTGATTCTGGTCACAGCGGAGAAAGTTCATTATTTTTAGCATTTTCAAGCAGGACCAGTTTTTACAACATAAGTCTGCTCATATCATGTGTGACTCTGGGATACAGTCTGCTCATATCATGTGTGACTCTGGGATACAGTCTGCTCATATCATGTTTGACTCTGGGATACAGTCTACTAATATCATGTGTGACTCTGGGATACAGTCTGCTCATATCATGTGTGACTCTGGGATACAGTCTGCTCATATCATGTGTGACTCTGGGATACAGTCTGCTCATATCATGTGTGACTCTGGGAGACAGTCTGCTCATATCATGTGTGACTCTGGGAGACAGTCTCCTCGTATTATGTGTGACTCTGGGGTAGAGTCTGCTCGTATCATGTGTGACTCTGGGATACAGTCTGCTCATATCATGTGTGACTCTGGGATACAGTCTGCTCATATCATGTGTGACTCTTGGATACAGTTGGAGAAATATGGTGTTTATCCAATGAGTTAGCTCAGGGAAATTTCAACTGCAGATGCCAAGACAATAATCAGAAAGATATTGTAGCTTGGTTGAAAATTAAACAACAGTAGAATTTTTCAGTCGATTTTCATCATCAGTGAAACATTGTAATTTTTATTATTATTTGTATATTGCTGTTACGATTGAATGTTTTCAACACTTTAATGGGGACTGCGACGGTTTTTCTAAAGTTTCGTTTGGTCCTAGAAAAAGCGACCAGGTCACGGTAGCGCTAGTAAATATATATAAAAAGTAGATTTCGTTTTATTAAAATAAACAATAATATTTGTCAATAAACCGGTTGATAAATTATTCATTTTAAAATGCCAACCCTAAAAGTTTTGTTTAAGGCCAAAAAAATTTATACTTTTACATCCCTAGAAGTCATTACTAACTTGTATAACTGCTTTCGGTAAAATTATTGACATTATAATTACGGCTTTAATAATTATTTTGATTGAGTTGTCTGCTTTTGAGAAAATAACTCCATAAGTTTAGTCATTTGGTCCTGCAAGCTCTAGCGACTTGTGGGGTATGTACTCTCATGAGCGCAGACCCCATTGTTATTTAGATTACTAGACCTTTTCGACTATCTGGAAATAGATAACTCTGAATTCATTCGCCAGCTTCTTTTAGTGCTCTTGGGATGTGTAGCGGCAGGCGGTTAATGCTCAAATTGCCAATCCATACATGTTTCCATTCCAGTGTGTTTGGGCCTTCAATATGTATTCGAATGCTTTTCCTCCATAGCAAATACCTTTACCCAAGATATGTTCTCTCACTATAAATAGATTTGTGAGATATTTGGATTTGTCTGCTCTTCATTGTAATATCATTTTGTGTTTGTGTTTTAGTTAATGACGAGGGAGGCGACTCGTACAAGTATAGCATCAGAGTGAGTAATGAGTGGTGTGGTATGTGTTATATATAACTACCTGCGTAGGTATATTACCTGCTACTGTAATGTATTATATATGCCTGTGTAGGTATATTACATGCTACTATAATGTATTATATATACTTGCGTAGGTATATTACCTGCTACTATAATGTATTATATATGCACCTGCATAGGTATACTACGTACTGTTACAGGCATGTGTGGAGACGTTGCTAGCCACTCTATTCAAGGAGTTTAAGCCGGTGCTGTGTCCGGTGCTGTTGGACATGGTGAGGGAGACTGAGTCAGCAGTTGATGTCAACGACCTAAACGCTTTACTTAAGAGAGATGCGTGTAAGTTATACAATGTAATCTGATGTTATATCTATGTACAATCTCTGTACACTCTCTGTACACTCTACTGTGTAGCATAGCCTAAGAGCCTGTGGTTTGTTTCAGTGTACAAAGCCTTTGGTCTAGCAGCTTACGATATCTATGATGATGTAGACTTCGACAGCTGGCTGCAATCTCATCTCATCCCTCAGCTAAGACTCAACCTTCCTAAGTAGGTCATTGGATTATTTGTCTAAACCTACTGCACTATGTACTGCTGTACTATGTATTGTGTACTACTGTACTGCTGTACTGTGTATTGTTGTACTGTGTATTGCTGTACTGTGTATTGCTGTACTGTGTATTGTTGTACTATGTATTGCTGTACTATGTATTGTTGTACTGTGTATTGCTGTACTGTGTATTGCTGTACTGTGTATTGCTGTACTGTGTATTGCTGTACTATGTATTGCTGTACTATGTATTGTTGTACTGTGTATTGCTGTACTGTGTATTGCTGTACTGTGTATTGCTGTACTGTGTATTGTTGTACTATGTATTGTTGTACTGTGTATTGTTGTACTGTGTATTGCTGTACTATGTATTGTTGTACTGTGTATTGTTGTACTGTGTATTGCTGTACTATGTATTGTTGTACTGTGTATTGTTGTACTGTGTATTGCTGTACTGTGTATTGCTGTACTATGTATTGCTGTACTGTGTATTGTTGTACTGTGTATTGTTGTACTGTGTATTGTTGTACTGTGTATTGTTGTACTGTGTATTGCTGTACTGTGTATTGCTGTACTGTGTATTGCTGTACTGTGTATTGCTGTACTGTGTATTGCTGTACCATGTACTGCTGTACTGTGTATTGCTGTACCATGTACTGCTGTACTGTGTATTGCTGTACCATGTACTGCTGTACTGTGTATTGTTGTACTGAGTATTGTTGTACTTTGTATTGCTTTAATATGTATTGCTGTACTATGTATTGTGTACTGAAGTATTGTGTACTACTGTATTGTGTACTAGTGTACTGTCTATTATGTACTGCTACACTAACTACTATTGTACTGTCTACTATTTACTACTACACTAACTACTGTTGTACTGCCTACTATTTAATACTACACTAACTACTATTGTACTGTATGCTTTCAGCTACCAAATCATCAAGAGAAGAGTCATATGGCTAATAGGTAACTGGGTGACTGTGAAGCTATCTGTCGCTGCTCGTCCTGCCCTGTATGACATCATCCTCAAGCTGCTGGCAGAGGGCGAAGATATAGTGGTGAGAATTGAGACAGCGCTCACCCTCAAGGCAGGTCAGTGACCTCACAGCACGTCTGCACCTCCAGTTACTCTCTCATTGGAGGACTAGTTAATAATACTAGTAAATGTTTGTGTAATTATACTTTTGTAGCCGTAGATGACTTTGAGTTTACATACGAGCAGTACTCACCTTACATGGAGCCTAGCTTTCATTTGTTGTTTCACTTGCTTACTCAGGTGCAGTCATGTGACTCCAAGGTGGGTACAACTCCTCATGTACGTCATGCCTTTATGTTTTTTATTAATTTTTTTAAACTTGTAGGTTGCCATTTATTGTTTGATTGTTTTTGCGTAGATGCAAGTTCTTCACGTCATGTCATTTATAATAGAGAGGTCGGGCTCGCACATAACCCCCCACTGTCAGATGCTCATTGGGTATTTGCCGTCATTGTGGGAGGAGTCAGAGGAGCACAACATGCTGAGATGTGCTATTGTGACAACTCTCACTAGACTTGTACAGGTGTGTATCTATTGTGACTACTTTCACTAGACTTGTACAGGTGTGTACCTATTGTGACTACTCTTACTAGACTTGTACAGGTGTGTATCTATTGTGACTGCTCTCACTAGACTTGTACAGGTGTGTACCTATTGTGACTGCTCTCACTAGACTTGTACAGGTGTGTACCTATTGTGACTGCTCTCACTAGACTTGTATAGGTGTGTACCTATTGTGAATGCTCTCACTAGACTTGTACAGGTGTGTACCTATTGTGAATGCTCTCACTAGACTTGTACAGGTACCTATTGTGAATGCTCTCACTAGACTTGTACAGGTGTGTATCTATTGTGACTACTCTCACTAGACTTGTGCAGGTGTGTACCTATTGTGACTGCTCTCACTAGACTTGTACAGGTGTGTACCTATTGTGAATGCTCTCACTAGACTTGTATAGGTGTGTACCTATTGTGACTACTCTCACTAGACTTGTACAGGTGTGTATCTATTGTGAATGCTCTCACTAGGCTTGTACAGGTGTGTACCTATTGTGACTACTCTCACTAGACTTGTACAGGTACCTATTGTGAATGCTCTCACTAGACTTGTACAGGTACCTATTGTGAATGCTCTCACTAGACTTGTACAGGTACCTATTGTGAATGCTCTCACTAGACTTGTACAGGTGTGTATCTATTGTGACTGCTCTCACTAGACTTGTACAGGTGTGTATCTATTGTGACTGCTCTCACTAGACTTGTACAGGTGTGTACCTATTGTGACTGCTCTCACTAGACTTGTACAGGTACCTATTGTGAATGCTCTCACTAGACTTGTACAGGTGTGTACCTATTGTGACTGCTCTCACTAGACTTGTACAGGTGTGTATCTATTGTGACTACTCTCACTAGACTTGTACAGGTACCTATTGTGAATGCTCTCACTAGACTTGTACAGGTGTGTATCTATTGTGAATGCTCTCACTAGACTTGTACAGGTGTGTACCTATTGTGAATGCTCTCACTAGACTTGTACAGGTGTGTATCTATTGTGACTGCTCTCACTAGACTTGTACAGGTGTGTTCCTGTATAATTAAAGGCTTTCTCTCTGTGTGTTTCTCTGTCTGCGTGTCTGCAAGTGTGTCTGCTTGTTTGTCTGTCTGTCTGTCCAATCAACCTCTAAGGAGTCACACTTCCACTGCGTCTATGGACCCGGAGTTTTAAACAAATGCGTGTTGAACCCAGAAAGTGGTCGCTCAAAGTTTAGATGTCAATGTTTATATTAGAGATGTGATAGTAAAGGCTGGTTCACACGACGCGTGAAATCACTGTACAGTGACCGTTTCAGCGGTCGCCACAAAACAAACTGCGATGACTCACCCCTAAAACCGCGCTCGTTGGCGTGAAATGTGCGGGCGTTGGATGTCTAACATGTTGAACTTTGTCACCGCAATATTAGCAAAAGGTCACCGTCGCGATAGATGATTGGGCAATCAAACATCGTTAATAGCAAAGGGCGCGCTGTGTGCATACCGCAAGAGTCGACTGATTAGTGATGAATTGATGAAGAAAGCCGCAAACAATGGTTTGATGTATTTATTGTATACTACAATATCTCCCAGATATTTCCCAGCTGAATGAAAGTGCTGATGGTGATAGTTAGTTATGGTATAAAAAATTAATAATTGATGGTTTTAAATTAATCAAAAAAAAGTTATTTATTATTATTAATTAATCAATGACAACAACATGAAATAAATTATGTATTTATTATAATTATTAATTATGGCTATTATAAGTAACAATCCATATCATTTGACAGCACTGTTTATTTTTATAACGTAACAATAATCATTTAATTATCCCACTAGTAATTATTATTAACATCTACTATCTATGTATGTCACTGTGTGTCAGACATTTATTGATTATTCTTGTGTATTAACTTTAAATATTATGCAATAATAATTTATGATTTCACTGAAATTTTACTCCATCTTAATACATGATGATGTTCTGATTGCTTTTGATGCCCGTATTTCTTTTGTACTGCTCATAACTTAATTAATTATAATTCATTCAGCTTGTTCAATCATTTTTGCGTACTAGTACTACTAGTAGTACAATGATCCCGCGTATTGCGTACACTGCAATTCTATTGGTTGAGAGCAAGGACGCTATCGCACGGAGACGTTGTGTGTGAACAACAACCAGTTTTTAACGCGCAAGTGCTTTCCACGTTTTGGAAATAGCAATCACTGCACCGCATTAATCACGCGTCGTGTGAACCAGCCTTAAAGCTGCGTATACACTCGAACGATTCGGACGCCGAACGGCCAAAATGGCATAGTGTGAATGCAATAACGGCTGATTCTTATCATGTTAGCCCACGTCATTGGCATTTGAGCACTGCTCAAAATCACCGACGATTGTTAGCAGATTATCAATGAAACTACAACGCAAAATCAGTGAAGGAGTTGTTTGTTGCTAATTACGCAACAAATAATAATAAAATGATGAAAAATCAGCAATAACTAAATCATAATAATTATTATTTATTAAAACTCACCAAGAAAATTTTGCGATTTGTGAATAAAGAATATTATTTTGTATTAACTTTCTTATTTCAACATTTTTTATCCCTTATTGATAATCACAAGTTTAAATAATATAGAAATAATTTAATTTATTAGAAATAAATATAAAGTAAAGCTGAATAAATAAAAAAAGTTCTGTCGATTGAGAACAGCAGATATTACAAATAATTAATAATACTAATAAAACTAATTACTAATAAAAACCACAGACTTCGTGAAAAACTATGGAATAATAGTCGGCAATATCAATAGTAATGCTATGATTGTGCTGAAAACCAAAATTTCTCCATCTCCCTCACCCGAAAACAAATGCTTTTTCAGCTTAAATTCTTTTCTAGTGTGTATGCAGTCTAAAGTTCACACCTTATAATTTGTGTATGCAATCTATAGAAGCTTAGCTTCGATGCATGTACAGACTTGTGTGATTACTTGTATGTACATGTTAACACCCTGTAAACTGTGCTAACTATACACACAGGGAATGGGAAGTGAATGCCATCAGTTGAATGTAATAGTCCTACCGGTTATACGATTGAGTTTAGACACAACCAAACAAGCACATGTTTACCTGCTAGAGGATGGACTGCAGCTGTGGCTAGCAACAATATGTAATAGTGTACAGTGCAGTACAGACTTGTTAGAGCTCTTTAGTACAATCCCTACATTGATAGGTGAGTTGTACATCCTTTATATATGTTAGTATGTGTATAACTAGATATACCTTAGTAACTATATACTTGTATGTCCTTTATATATGTTAGTATGTGTGTAACTAGATATACCTTAGTAACTATGTACTTGTATATCCTTTATATATGTTAGTATGTGTGCAACTAGATATAAATTATCTTAGACTATCACCCTGTCTGTTGTAGAGTAAATAGTAAGATTCACCTGCCATTTTTTGTTAATCTAAAAATTCTTCTCACAAACAGTTTTGTGTAACCTTATAGAAGTTGTTTTCTCTCGTTGCGTCATTGCAAAGAGGTGACAATTTCAAGACTCATTTGGGAAACGGTATTACATTTGTGAATAATGATGCGATTGGCAGTATAATTTCCAGATCAGTTACAGAAATTAATAAATTCTTCAGTAAATTGCTTGTATGACATAGTCTAACTTATTAATTTCTATTGTTCCCTCTTTTAATTTCATTTTTATCCCATTCTTGATTCCTGCTATTATATAATGATAGAGAGACTTGAATATAACTGGCTTTGCTCACTGCCTAAACTCTTGAGATGGTGCGTAATGCTGAGCCATCACTGACTGTTTCTTCCTTTCAACTCAGCCAGTCTTTATTCTGCATTCAAAAAATAATTGTATTATTTTTACCATACGGTCTGTGGCATTTTTGGTTGTTATTTATAGTTAAATAATGGACATATCAGGTGTCAATTTGGTCATCGATTAAATGTTGCTCTGTTATGTTATATTTACTGTAAATAACAGGGAACGAGTTTGAACAGTTGACAACACTCTAGGAACTAATCAATTACATGATTGTCAGCTTTCCACATCCCATGGTTACTGTATTTAGAGATAAACATAAGCATGAGGAACTGTGTGTATGGGCTGATCTATATCAGCTGATCATTATTTATTTTTTGTACTATAATTCGAGCAGTTGGGCGTCGTTCTCCCCGAAGCTTTTGTGAACGACCAGCAAACTCTACCGCATTTATCAAAAGTTGCTTGAAAGGGCCACTACATACACTACTACATACACCACTACATACACTACCACACACACTACTACACACACTACTACATACACTACTACATACACTACTACATACACTACTACATACACCACTACATACACCACTACATACACCACTACATACACCACTACATACACCACTACATACACCACTACACACACCACTACATACACCACTACACACACTACTACATACACTACTACATACACTACTACATACACCACTACATACACTACTACATACACTACTAAATACACCACTACATACACCACTACATACACCACTACATACACCACTACATATACTACTGCACACACCACTACATACACCATTACATACACCACTCTATACACCACTACATACACCATTACATACACCACTACATACACTACTACATACACCACTACATACACCACTACATACACTACTACACACACTACTACACACACTACTACATACACTACTACATACACCACTCTATACACCACTACATACACCATTACATACACCACTACATGCACCACTACATACACCACTACATACACTACTACACACACCACTACATACACCACTACATACACCACTACATACACCACTACATACACCACTACATACACTACTACATACACCACTACACACACCACTACATACACCACTACATACACCACTACATACACCACTACATACACCACTACATACACCACTACATACACCACTACATACACCACTACATACACCACTACATACACCACTACATACACCACTACACACACTACTACACACACCACTACATACACCACTACATACACCACTACATACACCACTACATACACCACTACATACACTACTACATACACCACTTCATGCACCACTACATACACTACTACATACACCACTACATACACCACTACATACACCACTACATACACTACTACATACACCACTACACACACCACTACATACACCACTACATACACCACTACATACACCACTACATACACTATTACATACACTACTAAATACACCATATCTTCGTACTGTAACACTCTGTTGTATCCCTTCTATTGTAGACCTCAGCACAGAAAATTTACAAGTTTGTTTGAAGATAATCAGTGCATACACTTTGTTGTCTGGTCAGCAGCTGATGATGGTTTGTTACAGCTCATATAGCTAGTGTATAACTTATATAGTGTAGTATATAACTAGTGTATAACTTGTATAGTGTAATATATAACTAGTGTATAACTTGTATAGTGTAATATATAACTTGTGTATAACTTGTATAGTGTAATATATAACTAGTGTATAACTTGTATAGTGTAATATATAACTTGTTCATTAGTTATATACCACATCGTATTGTAATGGATTTCGGTCTGGTTTCCACGAAGTTCCACTAATCTCAAGTATTATAACACTCTCCAGAGGGGAGACTGTGCCGGTACGACAGTGACAACTTTGATCAGTTACTGCCAGATCAGTTGGCAAGCACAGAGCCCACAGCTCAGACAAACTACACAGAGTGCTGTTTGAATAGTGGTTTTATTCATCGGAAACCTAGGTCCTAGGGTGGCTTTTACTAGGGTGATTGGCAAGACATGAATGAATTAATGCAATGAATGCAAGAACTCCAGCCATTATATAGGCAGGCTGGCAGGAAATTATTTGCATATTATATATAAGAATGCATGCACAGGAAGTAATCAGGCCAATAATAATAGGTATATAAATAGTCAACAAATCATGCGGTGGACTAAGATTAAATTTAAATGGTGCCAAGTGGTTAAAAGGGCGAATCCTATCTTCATTGTCCAATCGTAGACCTCACAGATTTTCGAGGCTATACTTAGCCTGTGGTTGATATATCCGGCGGTCCAAGGAAGGGTACTTCCGGTTCCAGGTTAGTGTAAGCTCCTAGATGGTTTTGGAGATCTTCGGCTAAGGTAACCATCTTGTACCGGCCCAGTATCACCATTCCGGGTCAATCAGCGGTCACTACCGGACATGTAGGGGTCAAGATCGACCCTGCAAGCTGAGCCGCTGGCACAGCAAGTCATTCTACCGGCACAGCACTTTTACAAGGGCTGGGGGTAGAATTGTAGCGCATTTCTAGTTGGTGTTTGATAGTAAACAAGCAGTGTCTTACTGGCATGCACCAAATCTACCACAGTTATGATATATACACAAAAGTTAGCTTATATCAAACATACACTTGAGCCTAGCAATGAACTAATTATTTAGGCATTTGGTTAGGAATCAGTTTCATTATGATACTTGGTATATATTGTTGACAATGGAATGTCTGTATGTAAAGTTTGTATGTTTTAGAGGTTTGGTAACATGTTGGTGGAGTGCTTGTGTACACTCGTTACTGACATTAAATCTGAAGGTCTTATTTTAGTGATGAGGGTAAGTGTAAGTCTACAGCTTTTCACACCTCCTCTACACCTACTCTACACCTACTCTACACCATATCTACACCTACTCTACACCTACTCTACACCTACTCTACACCTACTCTACACCTACTCTACACCTACTCTACACCTACTCTACACCATATCTACACCTACTCTACACCTACTCTACACCTACTCTACACCTACTCTACACCTACTCTACACCTACTCTACACCTACTCTACACCTACTCTACACCTACTCTACACCTACTCTACACCTACTCTACACCTACTCTACACCTACTCTACACCTACTCTACACCTACTCTACACCTACTCTACACCTACTCTACACCTACTCTACACCTACTCTACACCTACTCTACACCTACTCTACACCTACTCTACACCTACTCTACACCTACTCTACACCTACTCTACACCTACTCTACACCTACTCTACACCTACTCTACACCTACTCTACACCTACTCTACACCTACTCTACACCATATCTACACTATATCTACGCTATATACACACCTACTCTACACCATATCTATACTATATCTACGCTATATACACACTATATCTACACCATACCTGTACTATATCTACGCTATATACACACTATATCTGTACTATATCTACGCTATATACACACCTACTCTACACCATATCTGTGCTATATCTACGCTATATACACACCTACTCTACACCATATCTATACTATATCTACGCTATATACACACCTACTCTACACCATATCTGTACTATATCTACGCTATATACACACCTACTCTACACCATATCTGTGCTATATCTACGCTATATCTGTGCTATATCTATACTATATCTACGCTATATACACACCTACTCTACACCATATCTGTGCTATATCTACGCTATATCTGTGCTATATCTACGCTATATACACACCATATCTGAACTATATCTACGCTATATACACACTATATCTATACTATATCTACGCTATATACACACCATATCTGTACTATATCTATACTATATCTACGCTATATACACACTATATCTGAACTATATCTACGCTATATACACACCATATCTGTACTATATCTACGCTATATACACACTATATCTATACTATATCTACGCTATATACACACTATATCTATACTATATCTACGCTATATACACACCATATCTGTACTCTATCTATACTATATCTACGCTATATACACACCTACTCTACACCATACCTGTACTATATCTACGCTATATACACACCTACTCTACACCATATCTATACTATATCTACGCTATATACACACCTACTCTACACCATATCTGTACTATATCTACGCTATATATACACCTACTCTACACCATATCTGTACTATATCTACACCATATCTGTACTTTATCTACGCTATATACACACTATATCTGTACTATATCTACGCTATATACACTATATCTGTACTATATCTACGCTATATACACACTATATCTGTACTATATCTACGCTATATACACTATATCTATACTATATCTACGCTATATACACACCTACTCTATACCATATCTATACTTTATCTACGCTATATACACACCTACTCTATACCATATCTATACTTTATCTACGCTATATACACACCATATCTGTACTATATCTACGCTATATACACACTATATCTATACTATATCTACGCTATATATACACTATATCTATACTATATCTACGCTATATATACACTATATCTATACTATATCTGTACCGATCGACACTATACACTATATCTAGTCTTGCACAATTATAAACAACTGTCTATTTATACATATAACTGTCTATTTATACATATAGCTGTCTCTTTATACAAATAACTATCTATTTATACATATAACTGTCTATTTATACATATAACTGTCTATTTATACATATAGCTGTCTATTTATACATATAACTGTCTCTTTATACATATAACTGTCTCTTTATACATATAGCTGTCTCTTTATACATATAACTGTCTCTTTATACATATAGCTGTCTCTTTATACATATAACTGTCTCTTTGTACATATAACTGTCTATTTATACATATAGCTGTCTATTTATACATATAACTGTATATTTATACATATAGCTGTCTCTTTATACATATAACTGTCTCTTTATACATATAACTGTCTATTTTTACATATAACTGTCTATTTATACATATAGCTGTCTCTTTATACATATAACTGTCTCTTTATACAAATAACTGTCTATTTATACATATAACTGTCTATTTATACATATAACTGTCTATTTATACATATAACTGTCTATTTATACATGTAACTGTATATTTATACATATAACTGTCTATTTATACATGTAACTGTCTATTTATACATGTAGCTGTCTCTTCACTCATGCATATACACTATCTGTTTAATATATGTAAATGTAAAAGACGTTTGTATATTTGCGTGCCAGTCATTCCAGTTGAATAGATGCCTAACCCTCTACACTGAGAGAAATCTACCCGCTGTAAAACATTTCATTGCAATAATTCAATGTATGCAGGGCTTAATTTTGCTATTTTCAGACTTGATACTTTTTCAATAATTTAGGTGCAGATGAATCCCAGAAATTTATATTGTGCCGAGACCAGATGGTTGGAGTTTCAAATAAGTAAACAATGGGTAGTGACCCGGTCTTTCTTTAATGTTATTTGGTCCTGGAAACAGCTCGCGAAATTTAAGTTATTTAATTATTGTATTAATTATATTATTATTATATTAATTATATTAATTATATTATTATTATATTGATTATATATATTATTATTATTATATTAATTTAAATGGATGGACAGTGAAAAGTAGAGTGGGGGGAGGGGGGTAAAGCGGGGCGAGAATAGGCCGGCCGGCACAATATTTGAATATTACATGTAATAATACTGCTAGTTTATATGTAGAAACTTGCTCATTACCATTTTGCACGCACAAAGTTTGCTTCTGTTGCAGACAGTGGAAATATTCTTCAAGATGTTTCCTAAGGAGTCTTCACAGTTATTTAAAAAGTTGTTTATCTCGTGGATAATCCCCGCCATATTGGATGGAGAGGTGAGCTGTTTATATACATACTCGCTACTGTTCATTGTGACATTTAAAGTACAGTCAGGTTTCTACAGGCTGCGTGCCAGCGCATGTGTGTCCAGCTGGCATGCCATGCCTTCATCCTCTCTGTTAATGATTACTTCATACTAACCTATCAACATTGACTCATGACTGTAATCTATATTTTTTGTGTGCTATTTTTGGGAATAAATGTGGCAGTTTTTAATGCTTGTATCCAAAATCATCAATCAAGTCAACAATGATGGCCATTTAATAGCCAACAGCTCTTTTGTAGTTGTGCAGATGATTATGACGGCGTACGGGCGAGCTCTTCACTTGAAACGTTTGCTTGTTTGATATATCTGTGTGTGGTTATGATCAATTGTTGTTTACTGGTAACAGCTGTCGCATCTTCTGTCTGTCAGCCATCTTTACTGAACCTCGAGATTCAATTCCTTCACTGTTCCCAATAGAGAAATACAATGGGGCTTCGATAGAGCTATACAATACAACATGCAATAGAGTTTCATAATCTCATATTTAATAGAGTTACATAATATAGTATTTAATAGAGTTACACAATATAGTATTTAATAGAGTTACACGATATAGTATTTAATAGAGTTACACAATATAGTATTTAATAGAGTTAAACAATATAGTATTTAATAGAGTTACACAATATAGTATTTATTAAACAATATAGTATTTAATAGAGCTACACGATATAGTATTTAATAGAGCTACACGATATAGTATTTAATAGAGCTACACGATATAGTATTTAATAGAGTTACACAATATCGTATTTAATAGAGTTAAACAATTTAGTATTTAATAGAGCTATACAATATAGTATTTAATAGAGCTATACAATATAGTATTTAATTGAGCTACACAATATAATATTTAATAGAGCTACACAATACAATATTTAATAGTGTTTTACAGTGTCATGGTTAATACATTTATACAATAGAGTTATTCATAATATATTATTTAATAGAGTTATCCGATGGTGATGAGCCTGTACCTATGTCTGATATCAAGGCTGGTATTGAGTGATCACAACACATTTCTATTGTACATAGCAGAGTACTCCCAAGTCAACCACAAACAGGTGACTATGTACCATCTACTAGCTGCTCATTAGGTAGCCTGAGATCTTGTACCAGGCCTTATTCAGTGTACATACTGTACAGAGGGCTTTCGGAAAACATTATATGTAGCTTCAGTTTCTCAGAGTTATATCTCATCCTTTTGTGCTCTAAGTTTATTTGCAGGTATAGCTACTTGCAGTGTATGTTGTGCACATGATCAATGTCAGTTTACTAGTTGTTGTTTGGAGCAGAGCCAATGCTGTGCCAGCTGTTTATACATTTACCATCATGTTATACAATATTCTGCATCGCCAACTTTTTAGCAAGGTGAAATACTCAGTGAGTTTTTGCAAACTTGGTTCGAGAAGCTAGATTGTATCAGCGAATCAGAGAGAAGAAAAGTCTGTGCCCTGGCAATAGCTGCTCTAATACCAACCAATCTCGGGTAAGTTAGTTCTTGTCACAACTCATTCTCCTGGGCTATTGTTGTTGCATCAGTGAGTACGATTACGTTCCACAGGGAGCCTCTCACCAACGCCCCCTCCCCCCCCCCCCTCCCCAACTTGATAGGAGAATATCCAAATTTGACTTTGATTGAAAACAAAATTTACGAGCTTCGTTGATTGTTATGTAACATCAGCTGAGCGGAATACTCCATTCGACGAAACAGCAGCGGAAAATGCTAACGTACCATAAAAAAGCTTTAGCTCCTCAAATATAATGTTTGAGCTTTTCTTTATTTCTTTGTCAGCGTTTCACCGTAAAATAGTGCCTGCAATAGAAATATTGCTGTAAAAGATTTGAAAATGCAAGAAAAATTTGTGGTTATCTGAAGCATTGGAGATGCTCAATACAAGCCAACTGTTGTTGGCACTGTACCATATACTATTGTATTTCACAAGTCTCATGTATATATAGCGATGTTGCTAGCGATTTTCCTTAGCGATAGGGGAAATCCTGCCTCAAAATTGCACAACTTTTTACTGTTGTCCACTTTTCAGCGATTCCGGTCAAAGTCGCTGTTGCTAACTATAACCTACAAATTATTGTACAATCGTTGATAGATCGGGGGCAATGCAGCTTACATGATGTTATTGGAAACGGCGGTATGCCATTTGCGCATTGTGATTGGTTGATCAAGGACTTGACTAGCGTTTTTTTGATCTAGATCAAAACCTAGCAATAACCCCAAATAAAATGCTAGCAATTACTTAGCGAGTTCTCGGGAACCAGAAGCTAACAAGTCCCGCAATCGCTATATGTACATGCAGTTTTAGTGATTACTGTGATTACTGTGATGGGGTATTGGTGCTAGTACGAGTTGTTTTCACCTATACAGAGCTACAGAACAAGGTCTGGACCCAATGGTCAACGCTTGTGTGCAGGTGATGCACGATGTGTGCACTTCAGTGATGACTGACGGTTCACTGCACGTGTCCGAGTAAGTAACTCTTTGATATATACACCCTAGCAGTGCTGCTCATCGCAATACTCCAGCCCGGCCTGCTCTATTCCCGCCCCGCTCCCCCCGCCCTTCAATCACCCCACTCTACTTTTACCCTCTACCTCGCTCTACCCATGCCTGCTTCAACCCAGCCATGTTTTAATCTCCACATCTCTCTTCCTGCTCAATTTGAAAGACGACAGGAAGACATTGTGCTGTCCCACTGCAGTAACTACTAAGACAACTTACTTGTAAAAACAATAATATTAAAAACTTTTGCATTTTATGCATTCTGGAAGAAAGCAATGTAAGTCAAAAACCAACACAAAGACTCTTATTTGACACCCAAGCCGTCTGGTATTAGCAAAATATTACTTTCTGTGATTTGTCTCCACTTACATTATTGAAAAAATAATTAATCTACAAATATCTCCATTTCGAAAACAAATGTTAAATTTAATCCTTGATCAAATTGCCTCAATACAATGTTTTTAACGCTGTTTTCATTCCTTTCGGAGTAGTGGTTTGGCATACATTGACTTGGAAAGCACCCACAGATACATACACAGATGGACAGACGTTTTTCACCTTAATATAGATGCATTAAATATTGGTGCAAGATTGCTTTAATCTACTCGAGTAAAGTGAAAGTTTAACTCAAATGAAGCTAATTGAAGCTTTAGTTGCTATTCCTCCTATCTCTACATGTGCCAGAGAGTACATGTAAAGCCTGTATTGCATAATGTGATGGACCAGCATTAAATTGTTTCCTACATAAATTTAGGAATCAATGTTTGACTGTTTTGAAATTCGATTGACCTTACGCTGTTCATTGGAATTTAGCTAATCTATTGGTGTTTGTCCACCCGTATGTGTGCCTATACCACTATGGTGTACCGGCTCATAAAGTTCGACGGTTTCGTTTTCAAAACGTATGAACGGATTTGAAATAGTCTAGACGGTTTGCAAAGCTTCTTCTACATTGAAAATAATTGGGCAATTGTAGTAAAATACCCCAAGAAACTATGTTTCAAAACGGGCTTGTTTATTGTAATAAATAAATTGTCGGCCTTTGAAGTTGCGGGATTCATGCAATAAAACTGTATTTCCTGTCTAATAATCGTAAATTTTGCAAAGCGTTTAGTTATTTTTCAAATATTCAGACGGTTTAGAAATGATTCAGATGATTTAGAAAATTACAAACCGTATGAACGCTTTAGAAAGAGTATGAATTATTTACAAATCGTATGAACTATTTTGAAATAGTCTGAATTGTTTTATAATAATCTAAACTATTTTGAGATAGTTGGAAAGGTTTGTGAAGCGCATGGCTTTCAAACCACAAGCAATCGACAACATTTTCTTTACAGCGTCTATGCAACTTTACCCACACAGATGTAGAACAATAGACGTGGAGCAAATTAATTATCTCTATAAAACTTTTGTTGGATATAATCTCTGAAATTAATTTTTCGCAATTGCAATTTAGTTGTATATATTGTTTAAAATATTATAAAACAAATAATGTTTAATTAATAAAAACAACTTAGTTTATTCAAAGAAAATCCAACTGTTTGGTGTTTAGTAGAAACATTATCAATCGTAAATGGAATGAAGATCTATGATCAATAGAGTGAACCAGAAAGTCGGCTCAGATTTTCACAGTGTATGAACGATTTCACAAAGCATTCAAAAGACTTGCAAAATTTCTGACTATTTCAAAAGTGTTCAAACGGTTTGGAAATCGTTCAGACGTTTTAAAACACAAAATGTTCTGAGCCACCATAACGGTGAGACAGGTGATAGCTGCTGTACTAATGGTGTAGGGATCACTTAGATGTATGGTCAAAGTTTAACTCTGTCATTTTTCTCAATTCGGAGATTTTTGTGTTTTTGATTGTTTTTTTTTCAACAATGTAATGGGAAATAAATCATAAAAATTAACACTATGCGAATACCAGATGGTTTTAATGTCAAGTTAGTCATTCAGTATTGCTTTATAGCTCATATATATTATATATAGTCTCAACATTATTTCATACCTCATTTTGCAAATGAGCTGTCTTATTAGTTACTGCAATGTGCCAGCGCATTGTCTTCCTGTGTTTTTCATCAGCATGAAATGGGGAGAGAGAGGAAAGGAGAGATGGAGCAAGGCAGGCAGGGAGGCAGGCAGGGGGCAGAGTGAAGTTAGAGCGAGGTGGGTGTATTTGAATACGGCGGATATTTTTGCTAGTCTTCTATATATATGTATATGTAGTGGATTTTGGGGGCGTAAAACCACTAGCTGAGTGTCTGTGATCCAACGAACTCCTAGTTCGCCGGCACAGAGAAGTCGGTAGCAATTCGACGGTACGCTGCCACCGGTTACCTTTCCCCTAGAGGTAACAGCAGGTCGGTATACACAGAATCAGAGGACTTGAAGGAGTATACTCAACTCCACAACTAGTACAGAGCCCTCGGCTCAGTGCTTCAGACTAATAGGCCTTTATTCTTCTTGAAAAAATACGAGTAGGTAAAAGTCACAATACAAGACTACATTACAGACTGATTAGATATGGTGCACCTTTTATAGGCAGAGCACAGGAAGCAAAATGTGGCAATAACCAATAGCACCAAAGCAGAACATAACATAACCAATAGATAGGCATATATAAATAGTCAACCAATGTGATAAGGTATATGGGCTTAAAGGTAAGTAGCGCCCAGAAGTAGTAGGAGGAGTTATAGACTCCTTAGCCAGTCACAGGCACTTGTACTTCCTGTGTTAAACGCCTTAGGCTTTGTAGGCTTAGTCCCTTGACTTTCCTCATAAGTACGGGTGGGTATCAAGTGGATATTTCCTTCTGTTCCCTCTAAGGCTATCTGCTGGTCTCAGTCTATAGTGACTCACTTCCTGCCGGCCCGGTATGGCACCTACAGGGTCGGTAATGGGTCATGCAAGGTCGGTATGGCTCCAATGCAGGGTAGATGCCTGATTGACGCAGGGTCAGTCAATTTGGTGTAATTAATTATTATTGTTCTGGCCATCCAATGGCTATATAGTGATGCCAGAACAAGTACATGTATGTGTCATGAAAATCCACAACATATATATATTATATGTCCGCAGTTTGAGTATGTTATATATATAAACGTGGAAAACATCTGTTTGTGTGTCTGTCATTGCAGGCTTATGGACGCCTAAATCCTACGCTGAGAGAGAGAAGAACTGCTGTAAAAACATATGGCGGGGGGGGGGGTTAAGTTTGTTGTGTGATCTCAAACCGGGGATCAAGCTGTAGATTAAATATTTTTTTAATAATAATATTGTAGTGGGAGACAATTACAGTTTGATAATTCAGGTGATGAATGCGTCCAATACGTTTATACACCTAAGCTGCTAGTCTGATAGACATGAAAACTGCTGCAAATACGTTCTATCCATTCTGATGGATGGTGGGGATTTAAAATTGCCCTCCGTTCTCGAAATATTTGTAGATTTAGTGTCAATATTTTTTCAATAATATAGATAGAGACGAATCACAAACAGTTACATTTTGCTAATATGCAGGGGTTGGAGTGTCAATCAAACAATTCCACTCTGGTTTGTGATTCACATTACTTCCTTTCAATATGTCGATGCCAACATTCTTTTGTAATATTGTTTTTGTAAGTTTTTTTTAACACACCACACCTGTGTCATCTTTTATATTGAGTGGGGGAAGAAGAAGAGGATAGAGCGGGAAGGACGGGGACAGGTCGGGGGCGGGGGGGGTCAAGCAACATAGAAGGTGAGAAGTAGAGCGGGGTGAACGAAGAGCTCGGGGGGGGGGGGGGGGGGGAGGAGGGCCTTGCGGGCAAAAGCCGAATGTTTGAATACAACGAGTAATACTGCCAGTTTCATATAACTTGCAAACTTTGTCAATATAGAGATAATATGCTTGGTGTTTCTCTTTCTGAATAAGATGAACAGCTTGCTTTATTTACGCTATGGAATATCTTGCACCTGTCTCATTGTGACATCGAGTTGGTTTTTCATTGCATAGCTCTGTATACTTCGGTGTGACGGAGGCTGCAGTATTTGAGGATACGGAAGCAGACAACGCTCATGAGAAGAGAAAACATGAGGTGAGTTTAGAGAGTAGTAAATGGCTATTGTAGCCTGTGCTTCAGCTGTTGTGTATAAGAAAGCAGGCTTGCCTCTTTCTGGTGCTTGTTTACGCAGTTATACAAAAAAAACATGCCAAAATTTTCAGATTTCTTATAAATAATGAGCTAGTTCTTGTGTGCCATGCTTTTAACTTGTGTAAACAATTTCTTGTGTTTCTTCAGTAATCAGTAATTATTGCCACAAGCAGTCCAACAAGTCTCAGGTAGATACACGCATGACAATGGCTGCTGATTGGACATCGGTACTATCACAATATTGTCAGATGCCAATCAACTCATTTCCTCTTTCAAGTTATCTTCAAAGTATTGTGAGCTAAATTATCTTGTAGCTTTGGGCCCACAGCATTCGTAACACAAGTGTAAGGGACTCGTAGTGAGTCTGCGCTCAAATATTTTCTGCAGTCATGTAGTTTCATACCGCCATGTCAAATTTTTACATGAGGAAAATGTTGTTGAGGAAATTGATTTCTGCATTTATGGAATATTTCTAAAAAAAAAAGGGAGTGTTATATTGGAAGTTTCCACCCATTCACCACTTTCCAGTTAAATAAGAGCGGAGCGAAAGTTTGGTCTTTGTAGTATTTCACCAGTAAAATTTGTCATCTTCTTGTGAGAGGACTTTACCACCACTTACATGTCATGTACTGTAACTCCATCTAATCTGTCTGTATAGAAATTATCATAGATTTTCTAGCCATTTGTAGCCTTGTCAAACCTGACGGAGCCTTGGCAGAATGTGATCAAACGCCCTAGCAATGCACTGTTTACGTATATCTAATCATCAAAATATTTTTATTTTTACAAGTGTGGAAATTGTACCAACAGCCAATGTTTTTATGCTTAGGTTTTAAGGCAAAAAACTGTTTCATCGCTTGCTAACAATGTTCATCGATGTAATATTAAAATATATCTATTTAAATTTTATAGGTGTCCAGAAAAGACCTCGTATTCAATGTTAGACTAGACGAGTTTGTGAGGAGCCAATTGAATGAGCTCTGCACCGCGATTGGACAAGAAAGATTCCAGCAGCTAATGTCTAACATCGACCCAGATATAGTGTCACAGTTGCAAAATTTTATGACACGTCCATTAACTTGAGCGAATGAGCTTTTGTCTTTTAGTAATAGATTTTTACCCACCGTTCCTATAACTTTTATACCGAATGCATGTTTTTGAAGTGTAAATATATATATGATGTATATATGGAGTATAGTGAGTTCATTTATACTTCAAATGCAGCGTGGGCTTACAAAATTACTGGCACAATTAGTGGTGAAACGACAAGAAAGATTCAGCGCAGGTGAAGAATAGAATTTTAAAAATCCATCAGGTTTTCACCAACCTAACTACATGGAATTACAATGGGTTACATCGCCCAAACAGTCATGTGCATGCACAATCCAGTAGATTGCGTTAAAGTTGATACAGCTGGTTTACCACCGGTGCTCGGTAGGTACACAGAATCTTATGTACAAGTATCGAGTAACACCGCTCAAATGGAGTTGCAGTCACATCCAGCTTACAAAAACGGTGAACTCTGCCATTTCTAGTTACAAACTAAACCATGGTTACAAATTTCTACTGTCTTTATATGCCAGGTTTCATAGAAACACGGGCAATTGCATGTGTATAGTCAGATGTAACATAGAACTTATATATAGGGCTGCCATTTAATCGTAGCCTGTGGTAGCGTCTATGAGCAGTATTATGTATATGGCCAGCTGAGATGGCTAGTACTCAGGCTATATAATGTTTCCAACATGAGCAGACTCGGCTAAAGACACCATCGATGTTGCTCATGGAATTTAGCGCAACATGATTGACTCTTCTCAGGTTGGGAGCACCTCGACATAGAACGCGGTACAAACAAGGTATTTCTTCGGCGCTCAGAGCTACCTGATTGTTTCTCTCTACTTTAAGAACCTCCAGCGACGGCAAGTCAACATTCTGAAGATGAAAGTTTCTGCACTGAGATAGGTCGAGGTATTTCAAGGAGGCAGATGCAATATTAAATCCCGTAGTGTTAGCAGAGGAAATCCATACTTCGATGAGGAGTTTCTCTAAACTTTTCATTTTAGCCAACTCATCGATAACTTCTTGGCTCGGGCTGCAGCAGACCGTGTATTGTTTTAACACAAGATGGCTCAATTGTGGCAATAAAGTCAAATATTTCATAGCTTTCAATGTCCAACTGAATGGCACAATCAACGACTTCAGGTTCGGCATATCCTCAACGAACTCCTCCAAGAAATTCAGGAAATACCTTTCACGCCGACGAGTTGCGTATACAACATCTTTTAGCTGGAATGTGGGTCCCCCGAGAAGCCACATTGCTTTGGCCGGTGTGACATGCCAGTCAATATCTGCATGTAGCAGCTGTCCAAAGTCGACATTACGAAAGAGATGCTTGACACGATTCATCCAACTATCATTGGCTAAATCAAACGAGATAGCGATACGTCGGATCTGAGGGCGCACATCAATAAGAAAAAGAATATAGCTATCCATCCTCCTCATATATTTACCGTAGCATCGCATATCGCACTGCACTTTTGCATTCAGATCTTGTTCATTGTGAGGTACATCATGGCCATAGCAAAGCACAAACTCTCGCAAATTAACAGCTTTCCATAGATCGGGGCTTCTCACCAAGTAATACCATTGCTTGCTAACAAACATACATCGACCTTTCTCCATCTGATTCAAATAAGAGAAAATCTTTAGCTTGCACTCTGTAGGTAAAATATCGTATATTGATGTAGTGGTAGCTACATTTCGTATCGCGTGATATTTAGCCACACCATAGTTTTCTTGTCGATGAGAATGTGAGGTTTGATTGTGAGCTTGTAAAGGTTTCCCAGATGTTCCATAACTTGCATGTTCGTCAGTGCTATAACCGACATTGCTGTTGATGTCTGTATAAGACTCATCATCTGGCAGCGCACATAATCGCTCCCATACGTGCGCCGGAATCTTCAATTTCTACCAAATAACATATAATATAGTTTACTCATTTCACTTGAGTGGACTGAAAGCCCAAGTAACAGCAATTCAATAAATGAAACAACGAGAACATGCAAAAAATAGTGAAAACTTTGATTATTGAATGACAATGCAGTGACCAGTATTTATTAACGAAGGGCTTTGCCGCATATCCGACAAATATTACACCAATGACCACAGAGGTCAGCACCCATCTACCCTCATAACTTGAGCACACATTGACCCATCGCTATAATGCAATGACATGTAACCTCACCTGAACTCGTTGTCTGCTACCAGACAGGTTGCTTCGAGAAGCTCGAAAATTTTTACCGAGGGTTTTACTGGCTGGTTTTTTGATAACCGGCAATTGCATGGAGTTGGTTGGTCCATCCTTACTCATTTTTCGCTTTTCAGCTGTAGTACCTGTTGACAGCAAACTCATGGTTACAGTTGTGTAATTCGGCAATTTGCGAATATGTTTTAGAAGTTAACAACGTAATATTATTACAAAAATTATTGGCTGACAGAGTATATTCAGATTTGCTTCAAGTCTGTCGAACATCATCAAAGCAGTTAAGAGCATTAACCAATTCTGTAAGAATAAATATGTTCAGACCTGAGCAAAGCGATTGCGTCTTTTTGATACACGGCGACGCACTTCTACTTCGTCTAGACAACATTTTTGTATTCTCATTTTTGTGATTTATTGGTAAACTACTGCTGTGACGGCTGATTAGCTGGGGTTTCACGTCATCATTGGCTTCGGCAATAATATATGACTTTCCCACATTCTTTTGCAACAGGGTCATCACCACTACCATCAATTCAGCAGACCCACAGCAAGTCTCCTGTCAAATAGGCAAACGTAAGCAATAACTATTGAAGCATTGCAATAGAGCAAACCAAGTGCATGTAGCATTTCAATTCTAACTGCATTAAATATGATAACAGTGCACGAAACAACAGATATTTGCAACGGCTATATAGAAAAAAACTAAATCATAAACAGTTCTCTAACATTTCAATTGCTTATCAAATATCTGCTATGCATGTATTAAAATGATATATTTTTGATATAAAATGAGGATTATTGCTTGTCGTGAAAACAATAAATGCATTCTTTAGCATGGTTGTCACTCACTACTATCATAATGATGATCACCATGATGATGATTACAGTACCCATCCATGATGATGCGTGATGCCAAAAATTCAATATTAGACTTATAATATTCATAATATTTTATAACATATTATAATAATTATAATAATAATGAGCAAATGACGACATTAAATTATTAATTATTTTAATAACAGTTATAAATAAATCTCTAACCTAGAACTATGTAGGTATCATTTATTTATTTAAAAAAAAATGATAATAATTAATAACAACAACAATAATTAATAGTACAAAATTCTTTGCTTAGCCTTATTATCCACACCACATCTGGAGTACCACCTACCTACTACTACTAATAATAATAATTAATAACACTAGCAGCTTGAATATTCTATAATAATTATTATAATAATAGTAACTATTTTTCATAATAATAATAATACTTATCAAAAATATTAATTATTATTATTATTATTATGATTATCAACAACAACAAGATGATCATGATGATGATATATTATTATTTGTTTAATTTACTATTTACTATAATTAATACTACTATTATTATTAATCATTCGTATAATATAATAAATGATAATTAATATATTCAATAATGATAACAATAATATATTATATATATATATATATATAATATTATTATTATTATAATAAATAATATATTTTTTTTATTAATTCATTTTCTTTATATTATTATGATTTACTAATTTATTATATTATTATTCAAGTTTTTTTTTTAATAATTTTTTTAGTTTTCTTCTTTAAATAATAATAATGAAGATTCATCTTCTTGAATGATGATGATGATGATTGTTGATTGATAATAATAATAATAATAAATAATTTAATAATTAAAAAATGGCTGAAAAAAATCGTGTCCACCTTCGCAGTATATACCAAACAGTAAAGGAAGACAAACCTCGCTGAATTTCCCCCACAAGTAAATCTGCCTCCAAATATTTTATGAAGAAATTTGATATTCATTAATTAATCATCTTTTTCTTGTCAATGTCACTTGTTTACTCCAAGTGTGGATGAAGATCATCTCCCATGTACATAGCCTATAATATGCAAATAACTGAGAATATTTTCGTGAGTACCGATATTCCCCCCTCATCAATTAGTGATATAACATTTTCTAGGTTCAAGAAAAGATTTTATCGAGCAAAGTTCAACCATTTTTTAAAATTTTATTTTGGTAATAAAATCTCTTATCCAAGCTTACAATAGTATTATGTAATGATGAAACAAGCAACTGAGTATTGCTTTGTATATAATGTATTGGTGTGTAGAATATCGTAAACTAAATGTCAATAATTTAACTTGTTCAATTATTTAACAGAGAAGAATAAATATATTTAAAAGACACACACACAGCAGTGACATTGTTGATTGAAGTTGTTGTTGTTGAACAACATTTATTGAATGAATTGATTGATCAAGAAGTTTGATTAAATGTTATATTACTAATCAAGTTAAAACTCCTTACATTGTTTGGTGATCATTATGATGATCAATGAATGGTGATAATGATTGAATTTGTTGTTGAACTTCAACTTGAAGTTGATTGATGATTGGTTCAGTAGTATTACCTCAGTTGAGGTAGAACTTCCCAGCAATAATAATTTGTAAAAATCGATAGATAAGCCCCAAGTAGTATGTGGGGACTGGTTTTAGGCCAGTTTTTACTTGTGTAACAGCATGCCGCTGTGTTTTAGAAAGGATTGATTAGTTGATTTGTAACCTCTCATGTCAAAAAACTGTTGTGACACATACAATCCTTCTTTTCTATTTGCTACGGAATTAGGCTTTTCCTTGTTTCTGCTCCTGTGGTCATTGCGATGCATTCCCTGACTTTTGTAATTGGGTCATAAGCCTCAGAAAGAGCACGGTTTTGTTCTTCGTCGTAGTCAATTTTCATTTTCAATCTCATGCGGTGATTTCTCCGCCTAATGAACTAATCTTCTGAACCTAGTTACTTATTTCTGTTACATTGTTACTACGATCTTTCATGTTTCTTATGAAACAGATGGATTTATTTTGTATTTGCTCTTTTCTGTCCTATATTTATTTCTTGTGGCGTGCTCCCAGTCCACATCTGCATACTCCAAGATGGGTCTCCATAGACTAATGCACGCCAGCAGCTCTGCTTTTTCTGGGGCACAGTACATCAAGTGTTTAATGCCTCCTAGTGCCTTCTTGGGTTTGGTGCACTTCTCATTTATGTGTTGGTCAAACTTTAGATATGATTGTATGGTTTCTCCAAGATATGTTGTGTTGTCTGGCAAGGCATGCATCACGAAGTTTATATGTAAGTTCAGGAGTTTTACATCTAAAGTTTATTGCTAGGCACTTTTTCTCATTGAATGGCATTTTCCAATATCTTGATCATTCAAGTACTGAATCACTTTTGTTTTGAAACACTAGCATCTTTTGATCATCTACAATTTGGTATAGTAATGTATCGCCAGCATAAAGGTCCACGTTGCAAGACAGATATTGAGGTAGGTCATTAACATTACAGAAACAGGGTTGGACCAAGTACCCACCCTTGTGGAACACCTGATGTGACTGGTCTGAGCTAAAACTTTTTTCTCCAGGTATAGCAGATTGTTACCTGTCAGAGGTGAGCTCGTGTATCCAATTTAGGAGGTCTCCATTTACACCTGTCATTTTCTGCAGTTTTTGGAGCATTATCAGGTATGTGACTTTGTCAAAGGTATTCTTGAAATCTAGGACTATGGTATGAGGATCTCCGCTGTCAACAGCTTTTACTAAATCATGGCAGGTAGCACATAATAGGCTTTGGCTAGAAAGTCCTCTTTTAAATCCATATTGCCTACGGTGAAGTACATCATCGAGTGTCTTCTTCAACTAGGGCAGCACTATACGTTTCATCATTTTGTATGGGATACTTGCGAGTGATATGAGTCTGTTGTTATTTGGAGACTCTGCCTTTATTTATAGGTGTCACCTGTGCAGTCTTCCATTGCTTTGGCAGTATACTGGCCTGTAAGGAGACTTTGTATACTAGTACCAAAAAACTAGCATTATCTGCTAGGTCAATGGGCATATTCGGCTTTCTTGTTCTGTCAGGTCCAGGCAACTTTTTGTTTAGTAATTCACAAATAATTTTGTCACCCCGTCAATTGTTCTGTTCAAATTTTCATCATTTTCCACTTCAAGTCTCTGGAAATTTTCTACCAAGTAGCCTTCTTGTAATGGTTCCTGAAAAAAGCGTTTAGTAGTTTAGCGCATTGTTTTGGGCCTTCTCTCAGGATATTTGGATTCTTCCTTAGCGCAATCTGCTTTGTATTTTGGTTTTTATCTGTTCCAAGATGTTACAAAATTGGTTTTGAGTTCCCTTTCTAAGTGGTTGATAGATTCTGTATGTATAAAACGCTTAGCGAATAGCTTCGAGTTCTTTTTTAACTACTTTTTGCTACTGTTTGTTGTTGGTGCCGTCAAGATCGTACAAGACGGATGCTAACTCAGCAATACATCCGTATTGGGATGTCAAGGGACATTTTACAGAAGTAGAGACACTGTTGCTGTTTGACCAAAGAATCGTGATTCCCAGCAATGTGCAGCTGGAGGTTTTAGGGCAGATCCACCAGGCTCACCAAGGCATTACCAAATGTCAAGCGAGACCCAGAAGATCTGTTTGGTAGCCGGGAATGTCTGCTCAAATAAAAGAAATGATCTAACTTTGTCGTCAGTGCAAAATAAACTCTCCTGCTCCAGTTTAACCACTCAACCCATCGACACTACCCAAGTCTGCGTGGACAAGACTTGGAATGGGCCTGTTTGAGTTCAAAAAGCAGCATTTCTTATTGGTGGTTGATTACTACAGTCGGTATATAAAGGTTAGAAGGCTAGATTCGCTTGGAGCAGTTACTACTATTAACAAACTGAAGTCTATATTCTCAACGCATGGGGTGCCGCAGGTCATTATTTCAGATAATGGGCCTCAATTTAACTCCAAAGAGTTATATGAGTTTGCTCAGGGCTACAGGTTTCAAAACGCTACCAGCTCCCCAAGGTACCCAAAGTCGAACGGGGAAGCGGAAAGAGCGGTAGGGACTATAAAAAGGATGTGGGCTAAGACAAACAATCCATATTCAAGCCTAATGATATACAAAGCCACCCCGTTGGAAAATGGGTTTACACCATCAGAACGCCTGATGGGACGGTTCCTGAGGAAAACACTCCCTACACTGCCCGCTCAGCAGTCTCTACAGAACTCCACTGAGTATATTGTGGATAAGGAAAGAGAGATCTGAAAAAGGGACATTATGAACTATGACAACAGACACCGAGCACACCAGTTGCCTGAACTAAAACCTGGGACACCAGTATTTGTTTGAGACATGAGAAGAGATACGATGTTGCTGAGGAGTGCCATCCCACGTTCCTATGATGTCCAGATGGAAAAGGGAACAGTCAGGAGGAACAGGAGTGCTCTAGTCGAAGTATGGGAGGAGGGTCCCGCAATACCAATACCAAAAGCCCCTTCGCCGGTTCCCAACGATACAAAGGTGCTAGGTCCAAAGTCAAACGCAAGAGCCGATCTATTGGGAAAGCAGGCACCTGGTCAGGATGACGCAGAGGGCATGGGTTTGCATCTAACCCAAACTGCCAGCCAGCCTGTTCTAGGTAGAAATGTTGCTCTATTTAGAGAGCGAAGACTACCTAAGAGATACAATAGCTTTCTACTATACTAATGGGAAAGTATAGAAAGGACAATGATGCTGCCTATTAGAAAGGGACGTTTGCAGATGGACCATCAGTTATACATACTCCGTGTAGTTGCTCTAATACAGAAGCTTTCACATTACTCATGCATAGAACACTTAAGTTTGCCCAAACATAGATGCTCTCTAGTTTCTCAAGCTTTGAACTGTTAGATTACCTTGTTCAGTATTTTAGTTTGTTGCAAACGATTGTAAGTCTTGTCTTTGTCAACCCACTTAGAAGGGGGGATGTTGTGAATTAAATCGAGTTAAACAATCATAATTGTAATCGCTATTCTCTTTGATAACATGGTGTTTCCTGTTTTGACAACAAAAATGGCTTATCGTACAATTAATGTTGACCCTAATTAATCCGTTTACAGACGCCCTTACATGCATCATCCTACAATTACATACAATGCAGAACCAGTCACCAACACCCAGACTTCCAGAGAATAGAATAGTTACCATTTATTCCAATTTGCGATTAATTTTATTAATTATTATTGTAGCAAGAGTTGTCGATGTTGATTGATAAAAAAATGCTAAAACGAACACACGAATACACAAATTACATGGCATTTTCCAATATATAACTGCATATAACTTATTGCTTGCTGTTATTCACAAGCCATATTTTTGTAAAAACATAAATAACGTTCAAAATGGTATATACAGTTAATAATAAATATTAATAATTAATTTAGTAATCATAATAATTATTCATCAAACCTAATAATTGGAAGGGTACTGATGAAAAACTTTCAGTTCGTGGATTACAAGGAAATGAAAAATTCATATCTATGTCACAAACAACAATTCTGATTTTGTATTGTACGGCTAATTAATAAATAATATCAATATTATACCACCGTAATAATAAAATTCACTATAACATCATCTTTCATAGAGTCATTATTGCCTGCACCCACTATGGCCTTGACCCCCAAAATAACCTAGGTTTTAATAAATGGTTCGAACATAAGCAGTTATCAGCTAATCAGATTTGTTTATTTCATTTGCCAGCCAATGATATCAATCAAGCAACTGCACACACATAGGGCCATATCATTTGTAGTGAAATTAATTTGTACACAGATTAATCTAACACCTGCTTTCAACTCACTGACCCTTAATTATGGTCAATTATTAATCACTAATATGCATGTCTTCAGTCTTAACAATTAGATCTCTATTAGGGTGAATCGTCACGTCCCACTTGAAAAACTGCAATCGTCAGTCCTCAGGAAAATACGCGGGGAGCCCCATACAAGGACCGAAACAATAGCGTATTTTCACTGGTAATACCCCACTTAGAATACGCAGCACAAATGAGGGATACCCATCAGTCAGCAACCATTAAATGGATTAAAAAAATTCAAAACCAGGCATTGCACTATATGTTTAATATCAATACCAAATACTCTTTACTCCAACTCGTGTTGATATCCAGATAGAGTCCTTTGAGAGCAGGAGAAAAATGGTCAGAGTTAAGCTGTTTTTAAATGCTTAAAGGAAGAAATAGAACCTCCATTGCAACATAAGTTTGACAGTAGACATTTTACCAAAAAAGAGCAGACACATGTAAACACTGATCAATTTTCCACTCTTTTTGGCCTCGAACCATCTAAGAGCTTAGATCAGACTAACTCAATATTAACATCAATGGATTATTGAACTTACACAGCAATTGTAACACAGTAATTCTTACTTCTTTTCATACTCCTTGTACTACCTAGTAGGAAAATATCTTATCTAAATGCAACACAATAATAATAAACATGTTATTTATTTTACCCCTCAGCATATTTTTCTGCATAATAATAAATATTGTTTATGCAGACAAACTCACCTACCAATTATGAACTCTGAAAATGGTTTTCTTTGGGTTAGCAACTGTTTCAAGGATTTGCCCACTTCATTTTCAAATAAAACCAGGAGCTTCTCTCAAACCTGGCACTAACATTCTTCATTTTTTTAATTTCCAAACTATGTTTTTTGAGTTTTAAAGTTTTGATTTTAATCATAAGCCTCTATAGGATAATTTTTGTTGTGTTGTTGAAAAGTTGTTCCCAGCAAGACTACCATGCTTGAACAGTTATTAACAATCTAAAGCTCTATAGCAGTTCAGCATAATGCCGCTTGTCACAGGTTTTACAATCAGAATGGATTGCATATAACAGCCACTGAATTGATGATTACAAGATGTTGGGTGGATCTATAAATGACTTTGTGGGGTATGGCACCCCCGTAGAGCAAGTCAGCAATGGTAAGTGTGTGACATATTTGTATATAAAAAGCCTTCAGCGTCAAGTATAAGAATTTGTTTGCATTGATCTTATATTCATAGATAGATACTTACATACAGCTACAAAATATATACACTAGTGCATCCAGCTATTATGTTAGATAAATTTATTTGTAACTTATTACTTCAACTTTGTGTACAAATAGCGAGTGAAATGATTCAAGCAGCGATAACTTAAGTAGAGCACAAGAGCTGCTGTAGTTCTTTGCCCCATTTTATGTGACTATTCACAATAACACAAAACCACATATTTACTGCGAGCTCACCTGCTGAAACTTTGTAAATGCCATTTCAAAAAGTATTTTTAAAAATAGGGTTCGCAAAGTTGATTCCTCATAAGAATGGCGGTTGTTAGTTTTGTAGCTGTTTAACGTGTTTTACATTTTTGATATCCAAACATTAGGTAAAGTTCTATTTTAGAGATTATCCTTAAGAAATAAAAAAAATTATAATCTCCGCAGATATTAGTTTTATCATCTCTTTTATTTTTGCCCGTCATATCCAGGGAGGATTTGAAAAGCATAATGTGGTTCTTCACCTACAACCTTCTCTACAAAAACTTGTTGGTTATCTATAATATAAGGAAACGGATAAATGGCTTTGTTCCACATTTTTAAAAATCTTTTTTTCAATAGTTTACCACAAACTGTGGTGATAACTTTATTTCATGATGGATTAGGTGAGAGAACCATAATCCCTTAGCTAATTACATGATATTCTTCTCCCGACGTTCAACATTATATTTATTGGACATCAATCTAGCATCAATTTATGAGTTGGAGGGCTTCTGTAGGACATGTGTTGTTGTTGTATCTCTTAAAGGTCTTTGAATTTGAGTCTTGGGGTCCTTGTGTTTATTGTGGTTATATTGTATGCTCTAGACATGTGTATGTGTTATATTGTATATTCTAGACGTGTATATGTTATATTGTATATTCTATACATGTATATGTTATATTGTATATTCTATACATGTATATGTTATATTGTATATTCTAGACATGTATATGTTATATTGTATATTCTAGACATGTATATGTTATATTGTATATTCTAGACATGTATATGTTATATTGTATATTCTAGACATGTATATGTTATATTGTATATTCTAGACATGTATATGTTATATTGTATATTCTAGACATGTATATGTTATATTGTATATTCTAGACATGTGTATGTTATAGACCCTAGACATATATGTTACACTGTATACTAAATATATATAATATATCATATGTCTGGTATTATGTAGACGAATCGCTCACCAAACTAGCCAATGAGAATAAGCTAAAGGCACAGAAAGTCAGAGACAAACAAGGTAGAGAGAGATTTCATGGAGCGTTTACTGGTGGCTACTCTGCTGGATATTATAATACTGTGGGCACAGCTGAAGGTGAGTACTTATGTATTATATCACGTTATATTATTGATTTATTATGTTATTTCTATGTATATATATTTGATTGTCCCTTCCTCATACTTAATAATTACAAAATACTTGAGGATCTGCCACACGAGCCAGAATATCCCCCATATCCGTCATTTCCTCATGCAGGATGATATATCCAGTGCAGAATGAAGCAAAAACGGAGAAAATCGATTTATTTTTTTTTTTATCCTGTTTGTCTTGCAGTGATTGGTTGATTTCTTAACCCATAGTGATTCCATGTATCAAAATTGTCTCAGTCAGGATTATATTGATCCTTGGTCGTGTTTACTAGTCTCGTATATAATAATATATATTATGATAATTATATAATCGTTGGTGTTTATCTGAAACTACCGCATGCAGGTAGTTTTTAAAATAATTACCGTTGTTTGATGAAAAAATTTGTAAATAATTAATTGGAAAACAAAAGTTATAACTGATGATGAATCATAAACCTAATGATAATAACTTATAAATGGCTTGACCAATAATAATAAACTTGGCAATAAATAAAAGTTTTAATAAAAATGAATAATATAAAAATAATCAGAAACAGGAAATAGCCTGGAACGTACTAAATATTAATCCCGCTCTTATTTGCTCAATGGAATACTACGTCTGACGTTCTAGTAGCCAATCAGGCTTGTGTGGCATGCTATCTGCCGCCAGACTCTGGCTACGGGTATGGAACACAGGCTCGTGTGGCAAGGGCATTAACATGTAATATATTACATACAACATATCATATAATATATCACTTTTACTATAACATATAATATATTACATATATTACTATACCATGTAATATAACAGGTAGCCTGATGTGATGTAGGTGGCCAGAGTTGTACTACCAACTAGTTATCACTTCATCCACAAGAATTGCAAAAAATTACTGCTTGTGTCCTGTTGAGTTTGTACATTATTAATTGTTTTTGTTTTGTTTCTTACAACAGGACATGATTGCTTCTTGTAAACGTGATGTAACCATCGATTAGTGAATTTTTCTTGTATTTCCCTATTAGAAATATCAAAACAAAATGCATGGCATGGTCAAGCGCTGAGTGCAAATGCACTAACTCAACTGCCATGAATTTTTGGTATGGTACGATTGTATGTGTCATGCATTGGAACAGCTTGTGGCTATTTATGCTGCCATGATTATGTTACTGCTGACGTAGTTTATATGCATTTGTGTGGGGGGGGGGGGCACTGAAAACAGCACCTGCAGGTAACAGCGGGTGCTGCCTGCAAACTAAGGCTAGTTCTTCGTTACTAAATAATTGTTGCCATCCTTCGTAGGCTGGGCTCCCTCGACCTTCACCTCATCTCGACGCAAGCAAACCAAAGATGATAGTGCAGATAAGCAGAGCAGCAGGAGACCAGAGGATTACATGGATGAAGAAGTTAGTTTGTAGAGAGATTTAATATTTTATCGCCATATTCAGTTTTTTATTTGTTTGTGAAAATTTTGTGACAAACACTCACATATGCTAAATAGTGGGACATAATATTTTGGTGACATCGCTAAATGTTTGGATGTTTAGAGTTGTTATCTGCATATTTTAACTGTTTTGGCTTGTTGTAATGGTTTAGGACTTGGAGGCATTTGGCATAGCGCCAAGACAGATACAGACTACAGATACCTTTAGGAAAGACAACTCCGAGATAGGCAGAGCTGCTTGGGACCCAGTTGTACCAGGATTAGCTGCAGCTATTACTGACGTCATTAAACCTGTGCAGTATGTATTCTGCTATTGAACGCATAGTAGTGGTGGATTAGTGGTTAGCACGTGCCATTAGATGTGGGGTGTCTGGGGATCAACCCCAATGCACGGCGTATGATGTTGTGGCACATGCACTAGTTATGTAATATTGTTAACAGCAGTGCAGCGTATATATGGAAAGCTTGTATGTGATGTATTTCAGTTTATCTGCTGCTGTGAAGCTGCTAAGGTTGATGGGATGGAAGCATGGACAAGGTATTGGCCCCAGAATCAAACGCAAACGCACAAACACTAAGGGTGCCCAGAAAATTATGGGTCCTCATAGACCCGATCAGTATGAGGAGGTAACTTTGTTGTTTTGTAATAGAAAAACTGACATTGTACACCTTCCGCCATCTTTGTACATCTCTCACCATCTTTGTACGTCTCTCACCATCTTTGTACATCTCCAACCATCTTTGTACGTCTCTCACCATCTTTGTACATCTCCAACCATCTTTGTACATCTCCCACCATCTTTGTACATCTACTACCACCTTTGTACATCTCCCACCATCTTTGTACATCTCTCACCATCTTTGTACATCTCCCACCGCCTTTGTACATCTCCCACCATCTTTGTACATCTCTCACCATTTTTGTACATCTCCCACCGCCTTTGTACATCTCCCACCATCCTTGTACATCTCCTACCACCTTTGTACATCTGCCACCATCTTTGTACATCATCTTTGTACATCTGCCACCATCTTTGTACATCTGCCACCATCTTTGTACATCTCCCACCATCTTTGTACATCTCTCACCATCTTTGTACATCTCCCACCGCCTTTGTACATCTCCCACCATCTTTGTACATCTCCCTCCATCTTTGTACCACTGTGTGGTTGCACCACCTGGTGGTGCTGTGTGGTGGTACTGTGTGGTTGTACTGTGTGGTTGTACTGTGTGGTTGTACTGTGTGGTTGTACTGTGTGGTGGTACTATGTGGTTGTACTATGTGGTTGTACTGTGTGGTTGTACTGTGTGGTTGTACTGTGTGGTTGTACTGTGTGGTTGTACTGTGTGGTTGTACTGTGTGGTTGTACTGTGTGGTTGTACTGTGTGGTTGTACTGTGTGGTTGTACTGTGTGGTTGTACTATGTGGTTGTACTGTGTGGTTGTACTGTGTGGTTGTACTGTGTGGTTGTACTGTGTGTTTGTACTGTGTGGTTGTACTGTGTGGTTGTACTGTGTGGTTGTACTATGTGGTTGTACTGTGTGGTTGTACTGTGTGGTTGTACTATGTGGTTGTACTGTGTGGTTGTACTATGTGGTTGTACTGTGTGGTTGTACTGTGTGGTTGTACTATGTGGTTGTACTGTGTGGTTGTACTGTGTGGTTGTACTGTGTGGTTGTACTGTGTGTTTGTACTGTGTGGTTGTACTGTGTGGTTGTACTGTGTGGTTGTACTATGTGGTTGTACTGTGTGGTTGTACTGTGTGGTTGTACTATGTGGTTGTACTGTGTGGTTGTACTATGTGGTTGTACTGTGTGGTTGTACTATGTGGTTGTACTGTGTGGTTGTACTATGTGGTTGTACTGTGTGGTTGTACTATGTGGTTGTACTATGTGGTTGTACTGTGTGGTTGTATTATGTGGTTGTACTGTGTGGTTGTACTGTGTGGTTGTACTATGTGGTTGTACTGTGTGGTTGTACTATGTGGTTGTACTATATGTTTGCAGGCAGCAAGTGACGAGAGCGAGGGAGATGACTACATCAGTAACATAACCTTTGCTCCAAAAGATCTCAACCCAATCAACTTCTCTTCCAAGGACGATTTACATGGCATTGGATACCAGGCTTTATCTGTGCAATCCCAACCTCAGAGTAGCTCAGTTGAGGAGGAGAGGCTAACGTTTGGGGGACACCGCAAGGGCATCAGCGGTCAGGTATTGAAATTTTTATACAAGTTTTTGGTAATCTACAGAACCTGTTTGTACTTTTAACTTTTTGTAGCTAGTATTTATATACTAGTAGTTACATGGGTACATGTTATATTGTATATACTAGTAGTTACATGGGTACATGTTATATTGTATATACTAGTAGTTACATGGGTACATGTTATATTGTATATACTAGTAGTTACATGGGTACATGTTATATTGTATATACTAGTAGTTACACGGGTACATGTTATATTGTATATACTAGTAGTTACATAGGTGCATGTTATATTGTATATACTAGTAGTTACATGGGTACATGTTATATTGTATATACTAGTAGTTACATGTTATATTGTATATACTAGTAGTTACATGGGTACATGTTATATTGTATATACTAGTAGTTACATGTTATATTGTATATACTAGTAGTTACATGGGTACATGTTATATTGTATATACTAGTAGTTACATGTTATATTGTATATACTAGTAGTTACATGTTATATTGTATATACTAGTAGTTACATGGGTACATGTTATATTGTATATACTAGTAGTTATATGGGTACATGTTATATTGTATATACTAGTAGGTACATGGGTACATGTTATATTGTATATACTAGTAGTTACATGGGTATATGTTATATTGTATATACTAGTAGTTACATGGGTACATGTTATATTGTATATACTAGTAGTTACATGGGTACATGTTATATTGTATATACTAGTAGTTACATAGGTACATGTTATATTGTATATACTAGTAGTTACATGGGTACATGTTATATTGTATATACTAGTAGTTACATAGGTACATGTTATATTGTATATACTAGTAGTTACATAGGTACATGTTATATTGTATATACTAGTAGTTACATGGGTACATGTTATATTGTATATACTAGTAGTTACATGGGTACATGTTATATTGTATATACTAGTAGTTACATAGGTACATGTTATATTGTATATACTAGTAGTTACATGGGTACATGTTATATTGTATATACTAGTAGTTACATGGGTACATGTTATATTGTATATACTAGTAGTTACATGGGTACATGTTATATTGTATATACTAGTAGTTACATGGGTACATGTTATATTGTATATACTAGTAGTTACATGTTATATTGTATATACTAGTAGTTACATGGGTACATGTTATATTGTATATACTAGTAGTTACATGGGTACATGTTATATTGTATATACTAGTAGTTACATGTTATATTGTATATACTAGTAGTTACATGGGTACATGTTATATTGTATATACTAGTAGTTACATAGTTACATGTTATATTGTATATACTAGTAGTTACATGGGTGTATGTTATATTGTATATACTAGTAGTTACATAGGTGCATGTTATATTGTATATACTAGTAGTTACATGGGTACATGTTATATTGTATATACTAGTAGTTACATGGGTACATGTTATATTGTATATACTAGTAGTTACACGGGTACATGTTATATTGTATATACTAGTAGTTACACGGGTACATGTTATATTGTATATACTAGTAGTTACATAGGTACATGTTATATTGTATATACTAGTAGTTACACGGGTACATGTTATATTGTATATAGAACTTGTGTTGTCTGGTTAGTTAATATTGTATCATGTCTCTAAGCCAAGCATTGCCTTCTACAAGCAATAGATTACCTTCTTACAGAACAGAGATTTATGTATGTGGTAGATTAGTGAATTTTGACAAAGCAACATTTTATTTAATCCTAAGATAAGACCAGATAATCTTCTTGTATGTACATGATAAGGTTATAGTGAAAACTTCTCTTTCTGTCACCCCACTGGGATGCCTTGATATGTATTTACATGTATGTTCCTGATATGTACTTGCATGTATGTTCCTGATATGTACTTACATGTATATTCATGATATGTATTTACATGTATGTTTTGAATATGTATCTCCATGCAGTCAATTTATGTGTACAAGGTATATACTTGTGCTTACAGTAGGCATTTTAGGATCAAAAATGTCCATGCCAAAACAAGCAAAGTTTTTGGTTTTTCGGCGAGTACAAAACCTGTTTTTTGGAACTCTATGCTAAACAGTGGTTTTACCGTTCAGGGAGTCGTCCTCCCTATGACGTTGTTTATCCGAATGTGTACCGTTCAACTATAATAAGTATTTTTGCAAATAATGAGCCCTTTTAACGTGAACTACAATAATAATAATAATAAATAATACTATCCTGAAGCATGTTGAAATTATTTTAGACACATTTACTTAGGATGGTGAATTGTAATAAAGTTATAATAAATAATTATAATGTAATGAAAAGGCATGATGATCATTATTAATATTTTTATAAAAAAAAAACAATTATTCAACTGTTCGATAGCCAAATAAACATTGTTACAAAATGGCATCTAGTACATAGTGAAATACATAGTAGTTGGTAATAGTTATCAAAAATGATTATTTACTTTTGGTTTTTTTTATACATAACCAAAAAGTTGTCGCCACGATGCGTCTTTTACTATTCACTGCGACAGTAAAAAAAAGAAGAAGACAACTCCGCATAAAATAAGCTTTTGATTTTCAACGTTCTTGCATAAAAATTATGCCAGGAGCGAATGTCCTAATTGCATCAGGAAGCGCCTTCTGTACCAATTCTTTCAAGGCGTGGACGTTCTCAATCCGAAAATGCCTAGTATGTTAAATCACATAAACTGATACCGTTGTTACTGTTGTTACTATATACCAGTGCCGTTGTAATACCATCTACAGGCCTTCGGAGTGGGTATCGAGGAGGAGGATGAAGATACAGATATTTATGGAAGAGAAAAAATGTCTGACTATGACACAACTCTTGGCGATGAGCCAAGTGACTTGCACAAGTTCACCAAGCCCTCTGGTTGGTGCCAGTTTTACGTCTCTCTCTGGTGTTTTAATACTTTTGAAAAGTTCTATACTTGCATATGAATGTGACTATTAATTTGTGTATTAGTTAGTGGTAAATCTATGTACCGCTCTATTGTTGGAGTATCTATGTATTGCTCTATTGTCACAGTGTCTATGTATTGCTCTAGTGTCACAGTTTCTATGTATTGCTCTAGTGTCACAGTACCTATGCATCGCTCTAGTTTCACAGTATCTATGTATCAATCTATTGCTATATCTATTACATTGAGTCCACAATACAATCGTGTATAATATGCAGGAAAGCAAACGCAGCGTTCACAGATCTACCAATCAGCCAAAGTATTAGAAGGTTTCTGTCTGGCACAGAAAAAGGACAGAGCCAATGAGAGATATACAGTACCACAGTTACCAAAAGGTTATAAACCCAAAGCTGCAGTAACTGGTACATCTCAACTACCTAAACTTTATGGCAAGTTGGATAAAACGCTGCGAGGGCTGATCATTGGTGAAGCAATTCAAGGTAAGCATGTTGTTGTATAACAGCGAATACTATACAGTTATATACTTATATATCTCTGTGGTGTATACTGTACAGTTGTATACTTATATATCTCTGTAGTGTATACTGTACAGTTGTATACTTATATATCTCTGTAGTGTATACTGTACAGTTGTATACTTATATATCTCTGTAGTGTATACTGTACAGTTATATACTTATATATCTCTGTAGTGTATACTGTACAGTTATATACTTATATATCTCTGTGGTGTATACTGTACAGTTATATACTTATATATCTCTGTAGTGTATACTATACAGTTATATACTTATATATCTCTGTAGTGTATACTGTACAGTTATATACTTATATATCTCTGTGGTGTATACTGTACAGTTATATACTTATATATCTCTTTAGTGTATACTATACAGTTATATACTTATATGTGGCTATGTATAATACAGAGTTAATAACTCATGTATACATCAGATACTTTAGGTATTACATATATACGTTAGGTATTACATATATATGTTAGGTATTACATATATATGCTCCGTTCACCAGATGCTGGACTCAAGCCAGAAGTAGACAAACCAGCTGATAGTATACTACCTGGTAAAAAAGAAGAAGTTAATTTGAATGAAGTAAAACCAGCTGAAAACAACGAATATTTGCAGGTGTCAAGTCTTATTTGTCTTATCACTAACTATATCTAGTACATACTACCTTATCACTAACTATATCTAGTACATACTAACTATATCTAGTACCTACTACCTTATCACTAACTATATCTAGTACATACTATCTTATCACTAACTATATCTAGTACGTACTACCTTATCACTAACTATATCTAGTACACACTAACTATATCTAGTACATACTAACTATATCTAGTACATACTACCTTATCACTAACTATATCTAGTACATACTTCCTTATCACTAACTATATCTAGTACATACTACCTTATCACTAACTATATCTAGTACATACTACCTTATCACTAACTATATCTAGTACATACTACCTTATCACTAACTATATCTAGTACATACTACCTTATCACTAACTATATCTAGTACATACTACCTTATCACTAACTATATCTAGTACCTACTACCTTATCACTAACTATATCTAGTACCTACTACCTTATCACTAACTATATCTAGTACATACTACCTTATCACTAACTATATCTAGTACCTACTACCTTATCACTAACTATATCTAGTACATACTACCTTATCACTAACTATATCTAGTACATACTAACTATATCTAGTACATACTACCTTATCACTAACTATATCTAGTACATACTACCTTATCACTAACTATATCTAGTACATACTACCTTATCACTAACTATATCTAGTACATACTACCTTATCACTAACTATATCTAGTACATACTACCTTATCACTAACTATATCTAGTACATACTACCTTATCACTAACTATATCTAGTACATACTACCTTATCACTAACTATATCTAGTACATACTACCTTATCACTAACTATATCTAGTACATACTACCTTATCACTAACTATATCTAGTACATACTACCTTATCACTAACTATATCTAGTACATACTAACTATATCTAGTACATACTAACTATATCTAGTACATACTACCTTATCACTAACCATATCTAGTACATACTACCTTATCACTAACTATATCTAGTACATACTACCTTATCACTAACTATATCTAGTACATACTACCTTATCACTAACTATATCTAGTACATACTACCTTATCACTAACTATATCTAGTACATACTACCTTATCACTAACTATATCTAGTACATACTACCTTATCACTAACTATATCTAGTACATACTAACTATATCTAGTACATACTAACTATATCTAGTACATACTACCTTATCACTAACCATATCTAGTACATACTACCTTATCACTAACTATATCTAGTACATACTACCTTATCACTAACTATATCTAGTACATACTACCTTATCACTAACTATATCTAGTACATACTACCTTATCACTAACTATATCTAGTACATACTACCTTATCACTAACTATATCTAGTACATACTACCTTATCACTAACTATATCTAGTACATACTACCTTATCACTAACTATATCTAGTACATACTACCTTATCACTAACTATATCTAGTACATACTACCTTATCACTAACTATATCTAGTACATACTACCTTATCACTAACTATATCTAGTACATACTACCTTATCACTAACTATATCTAGTACATACTACCTTATCACTAACTATATCTAGTACATACTACCTTATCACTAACTATATCTAGTACATACTACCTTATCACTAACTATATCTAGTACATACTACCTTATCACTAACTATATCTAGTACATACTAACTTATCACTAACTATATCTAGTACCTACTATCTTATCACTAACTATATCTAGTACCTACTATCTTATCACTAACTATATCTAGTACATACTACCTTATCACTAACTATATCTAGTACATACTACCTTATCACTAACTATATCTAGTACATACTACCTTATCACTAACTATATCTAGTACATACTAACTATATCTAGTACATACTAACTTATCACTAACTATACCTAGTACATACTAACTATATCTAGTACATACTACCTTATCACTAACTATATCTAGTACATACTAACTATATCTAGTACATACTAACTTATCACTAACTATATCTAGTACATACTAACTTATCACTAACTATACCTAGTACATACTACCTTATCACTAACTATATCTAGTACATACTACCTTATCACTAACTATACCTAGTACATACTAACTATATCTAGTACATACTACCTTATCACTAACTATATCTAGTACATACTAACTTATCACTAACTATATCTAGTACATACTAACTTATCACTAACTATACCTAGTACATACTACCTTATCACTAACTATATCTAGTACATACTAACTATATCTAGTACAACCTCTACTCTGTATTGTCTAGGATGAAGCTCCTTTGCCGCCGATGAGATCAACTGAACCTTTGAACAGGCAGAGTGTTGACTTCAAACCATTCTCTAAGCATCCTGAGAAACAGGCAAGATATGAGAGATACCTCATCCTGAAGCGCACTGGTGACAGAGGTTTGTATGGCTCATATTTTAACTTTTTCGAGCAACATTTCATGGTTCAAGGCAATCATTTTTTGGTCAGTGAAGTCATATCAGATAGGTGTGACATCTAATTGAATAAACAAATAAGTCTTTTTAAGTATATTGGTAATAGTGATAGATTACTGAGAACTCACTTGAGTCAACCTGATAAATCAATCCTCCTTTTTGTGTGATTGTACATTTATCATCCACTTGTGGTCTCTGGCAGTCAGTTAGTGTGAATCTGCCGCATATCGGTAAATAGCCACGCCCTTCACTGTTACAGATGCATACAATCAAGTTGCCCCAGCAGACTTTCGTGCCCGTGATCGGGAGCGTGAGCGGGAAGAATTTGAAAGATCTGGTAAATTTTTCAAAGATTTGTCAGGAGTTATGGCCAGTCGATTCACCAGAAGCAAACAGACAGACGAGGAGGATGATTCCAAGGTAAACCTTATCCAGAGTTCATATCATGTAGTATATGCTAATGTACACCCTCTTGGTTGGTATTTTATGGATGGCTGTAACTAAACATCGTCATCAAAGTGTTTTAAAGTGTCTTTTTTATAAACAAGAGGCTGCAACACTTTGTGTCAGTTTGAGTAGATTAATAATTTAGATAGAAGAGAAGAAGTTAACATCATTCCATCAAACCGTTGGTGAGTTTTAGCAGTTTGCTTGTCGGCTTTTCTCTTATCTTATATGGATAAGTTTGTGTTGTGACAAAATTTAAATGAAGTAGTGTGAGCTATACTCTACAGTATAGGCAGAAATAAATAGGAGAGATACAGTAATTTCAAACCACTTTAAACTGGTAACTATGGCCTTGTGATTTCTTGGCCAAATAAAATTTTATTCAAATAAATGGTTTTCTCATTTAGAAGAGGAGCCTTTGGTTGTTGAGAAATGCTACCAACCACATTGTGTTAACTGAGCCAGCTGACATCAGGGGTGTATTCATTCAGGTCAGCATTAGAGTGGACGAGGAGATGGATGGGCTGTTAGATGACAAGAAACAGGCAGTACAAATGAAGATGTTTGGTAAACTAACCAGAGAGTCCTATGAATGGCATCCTCATAGACTTTTGTGTAGACGGTTTAACATACCCGATCCATATCCCAAGTGAGAACCCCAACTATCTGTGCATAAGTTGTATGTAGTGGGCCAGACATTAATATTAGACTTTGTAACATCTTTTTTTTGTTAAAAATGTGCAGACATTTGTTAGCAATTGTCTTCTCTTTGGTTTTTTGGGAGAATAGTGTAAAGCTGTTTTGAGTTGCTGCAATTGTGTTTGTTGAGAAGACAACTCACATTTGGAAAATATTGTCTGTAGCTCTCAGCTGGTAGGATTGCCAACGGTTTACAAAGACAAGATCTCAGCTTACAATTTTCTGGACTTGGAGACATTGACGACAGCACCCTCGGAGCTAAGTAGGTTTATTGGCTAAATGGTTTGTTGTAAAGGCTGGCTAAAGGTTCTGTCTATCTTGAAAACACCTCACGCGGCTGTTCTCTGAGGCTACAATCTTTGTACGGCTATTCTCTGAGGCTACAATCTTTGTGCATTTAGAGGAGAGGAGAAAGCAGGAGACATCGGCTGAGACAACACAGGGATCTAAAGAAACAACAGACACTTCATCCGGCCCCAAGTCGCTGCCGGCAGGTGAAAAGGCACCAATAGATCTGTTCAAGGCCGTCTTCCAGGACTCTGACTCTGACACTTCAGACTCCAGCAGTGATGGTAAGTTCTCACCTTCGGTATGCTAGTGATACAGTCAATTACCATGCAGGCTGGTACAGTACCAGTTGCAAGCACCATCTTGTATGGTTAGTTGTAAATTAAATCTGCGCTGGCAACCAAATCACACATTGCATCATATTATGCAATTTATATAGCTTGTTATCTACATTGATTGAATATTCATTTAGCTACAGTTTTGATTTAAAAATTTTAATACTGTTTTACGGAAAGAGATTAAAATGAGAAACTTTTGACAATTTTTTGAGGTTTATTCAGTCTATCACTTTTACAAGCTGAGTTACACCTGTCTAAGGTAATCTCTCTAAGGTAATCTCTCTAAGGTAATCTCTCTAAGGTTATCTCTCTAAGGTAATCTCTCTAAGGTAATCTCTCTAAGGTAATCTCTCTAAGGTAATCTCTCTAAGGTAATCTCTCTAAGGTAATCTCTCTAAGGTAATCTCTCTAAGGTAATCTCTCTAAGGTAATCTCTCTAAGGTAATCTCTCTAAGGTAATCTCTCTAAGGTAATCTATCTAAGGTAATCTCTCTAAGGTAATCTCTCTAAGGTAATCTCTCTAAGGTAATCTCTCTAAGGTAATCTCTCTAAGGTAATCTCTCTAAGGTAATCTCTCTAAGGTAATCTCTCTAAGGTAATCTCTCTAAGGTAATCTCTCTAAGGTAATCTCTCTAAGGTAATCTCTCTAAGGTAATCTCTCTAAGGAAATCTGTCTAAGGTAATCTGTCTAAGGTAATCTCTCTAAGACCATCTCCTGTGGATTTGCTCTCTTGTAGGGGAAACAACTCCTATGCACCCAATTACTGTCCCTCCATTTATTTTGATGAATCAGCTGTATACAGCTGAGAGAGCTTCCTAAACTATCGTGTGCATAAATGTAGCAATTGTACAAAGACTTGCCGTTGCAAAAAAATTAAACTGCAACAAACTTTAAAATTCTTGAAACCCCCCTTAGTTGACTTGACAATTTTTTTCAAAGTTGGTAAGTCTGCTATTACGTACACACCGGTATCCACACAGCATTTTGTAACTGAAATGTCAAGGAAACTAATTCGCATTTTGCATTGAATGAGCAGTTTTTAAAACTTTTAAAACAGTAAGATTGTACTTTTGTATTTTTTTGATAAGAATTTTTGCCTTCTGTTTTCAATATATTTCTGCCTGTTTTTTTTTCTGCAGTAACCATTGTAATTAGTTATGATCATGATCCAAAGGGGATCCAAAGCTATTTTACTGAAACAAAAACGTAACCGATCAGATAATCAGGATTTTTAAAATAACTTTGAAACTGAATATTTACGAGCAATGCACTAGTACCTGTGTTACATATATTACCTAACATACAAAGTATATATATTTAAATACATAATTCAGTTGTGTTTTGCCCATTATATGTTTCATAACCGTATTAGTGCATTAGACCTCTCAGGTCTGTATTTCTTTCAGTTGTTCTTTTGCTGTTATATTAGTTTTTGCAAAAGCTTTACGATATTTAATATCTTAACAACGACGATTCTACATTACGTCACATCAACAACTTTTCCATCTTTTAAAAATGATGCTTACACAATCAAAATTCGCTCAAAAATTGGTCCCACAAAATTCTGTAACAACTTTTTACTTTTGGTGTATAGAGATTTTCATATGTTACAAATTTGACGAATTTTTAAATCTTTTGGGTAAACTGAGAGACTCTTTTTGATTGTTTCACTCATTATGTTAATTACTTGCAGTGTGTTATTTTATACGACTTGAAATGTTAGCTGATGTAGGGTCCTTTCATTATTTAGAGGAGCCAGAAAGCCAAGACGTGCCTGAAGACCAGCTAGAGGACAAAACAGAAGACAACTCCAAACAATCAACAATACTAGATATTAAATCAAAGTTACAAAAATTACAAGATGAGTATAACCAGTCTAGGGATGTGGCATCAGTTTATATGCAGGCTAATCCCTCTGCTGATGACTCTGTTGACCCACAAGACAGAAAGGTCACATTTGTACCCAAAAAGGACCGCTACAAACAGCAGAGCAGGGTGAAGAAATCTCGCTGGTCTAATGTAGAGGAGTGCGACGACAACAATAAAGAAATCGATGACATTAATGCTGCCAATGCAACCTCAGAGAAGGCAGCAGATGAATCTAAACCTGATAAACAGGTATCAAATGATGGAAATTTTATTAAGCAGGCCCAATGCAATGTCCCTGTTGAAGACACCAGCGAACTTACAAGTCAATCGTTACCTTCTCCATCTGCAAAATCACTTGGAACTCCACCAACTCCTGAAACTCCAGAAATGCCACCATCACCTCGAATCCCAGAGTCAGAAGAGGATAGTTGGATGCCTGCGCTGCCACCGTCGGTAGCTGACAGCTCTACGGATGTGGCGGCAGCAGTCAGAGATCACTCGCTTAGTAGTAAGAAAAAGGTATTGACTACATAATATACATACACTGTACCATATAATATACATATACTGTACCATATAATATACATATACTGTACCATATAATATACATATACTGTACCATATAATATACATACACTGTACTATATAATATACATATACTGTACCATATAATATACATACACTGTACCATATAATATACATACACTGTACCATATAATTTACATACACTGTACTATATAATATACATACACTGTACCATATAATATACATACACTGTACCATATAATATACATACACTGTACTATATAATATACATACACTGTACTATATAATATACATACACTGTACTATATAATATACATACACTGTACCATATAATATACATACACTGTACTATATAATATACATACACTGTACTATATAATATACATATACTGTACCATATAATATACATACACTGTACCATATAATATACATACACTGTACCATATAATATACATACACTGTACCATATAATATACATACACTGTACCATATAATATACATACACTGTACCATATAATATACATACACTGTACTATATAATATACATACACTGTACCATATAATATACATACACTGTACCATATAATATACATACATCGTACCATATAATATACATACACTGTACCATATAATATACATATACTGTACTATATAATATACATATACTGTACCATATAATATACATATACTGTACTATATAATATACATATACTGTACTATATAATATACATATACTGTACTATATAATATACATATACTGTACCATATAATATACATACACTGTACCATATAATATACATATACTGTACCATATAATATAGATACACTGTACCATATAATATACATACACTGTACCACATAATATGTATTACATACATGGTTGTAGCACAAGCACAAAGAAAAACACAAGCATAGAAAGGAAGGCAAGAAGAAAAAGTCTGAGAAAGAACCAAAGAGAAGGAGATGACAAGAGAGACTGAGCTATATGCACTATATTTATGTATATATGTATAGCACTCACATCAATTCTCAACTCTATTCTCCTTTGTATAAATAAAATCAGTGGTTAAAACATGAGCCCAGAACACCTGCTACAACTTGTCATGCATGTAATATAATTCAATGAGTATTCATGTCAATGCATTTACACACCTGCCAAGGAAATGTGATGCATTAGAAAAAATAACGAAAAGTTGTTATTAGTTACATACACGAGTTGATGCAGATTGCAGTGCGCTGTAACGTACTGCTGACCCATTTATTTGTATGAAGATAGGTTAAGACTCTTGAAAACGCACGGACCTCGATGTTTTAACGGTTACATTTCCTGTTTTATATGTATTAGAACTAATGTCATTGACTCCACGATTCAATATACCAGCTCGCAGTGAGCCACCGTCATTCTGAAGGGATCGACTGTTCATGCTCATAAATCTTTGCTCTACAATTGAAACAGTTGAAGCATTACAGATGTCGGCCAGTCTTTCCATGCTATGAGAAGGCAACTCCATAATACTTGATCTGCTTTCACAATGAAGGACAAGCTGACATATATAGGATGCATGCTCGTAGCAAGGTGTTATTTAGTCAAGGAGCCTGAGAGTGATACGGTGGATAGAAGGTTGCTGAATTGATTATAGACAGTACAAGGGTAGAATGCTTGTGTACAAAAACACCTACAAACCGTTAGTCATATAGTAGTATTTTAGTAGAGCACTCAGTATTAGTAGTAGAAGGATATCTGTAATGTGTACAGCAAACTGTGAAGCATTGCATGTGTTAGTGTACATATATATATACACCCATGTGTTAATGTACATATATACACCAATGTGTTAATGTACATATATACATCCATATGTTAATGTTTATATGTATACACATGTGTAAGTGTACGTATGTATACACATGTGTGTATAAACTTGTTCAACTCAAAATAAGTTTGTACATTCAACGTTTTAGTGAAAGCAGCCATCCTACAGTAATCAACGTGTTTTCGTGTCATTAAAATACCAATGATGTCCAGCAGTTTATCGAAACTTGGGTAAAGTATTTTGTCTTTTACCTGATCCTGCCCTCCTTCTACTCCTTGGACTGTCCTCTGGAAATCCTCCCACATTTCTTCTAACTCTTTTTGTGTATTCTGAAGATATCTCGTATCCTAAGAAATATACCAACCATCAATTACACACAAGAGTCCCCAAAAATGTTTGTCCCATTCTCCAATAAGTCAATTGCCAACAGTGGAAACAATCAATAGTCACTCAAATACAGATTTGCACATCAGTTGAGGCTATTATCGAGAGAGACAAACCATCGTTAGTGCTTGTGGTAGAATATCTGCTATCTATGTCAGTGAACCCCCTGCTACGAATGGATGAAGCACCAATGGGACTTGAGATGGCGCTATCTTGTTGACTAGATAAGCGGCTCAATCTGTTAGAATTACTATATGAGGAGGTGCTGAAACCACCACCGTATCCAGTGGGTTGTAAGCTGGTGGCCCTTCTACCTCTGCCTGTGGTCATACGTGACCCAGCCGATTCTGTAACAAAGTATCATAAGGAATTTATACACAATGTATTATATTGTCACACGTATCAATTTATACACGATGTATTATATTGTCACACGTATCAAGATGCCTGAAGAGCTGGATGGGTGGCTAATTGTACAAGTTTCTGTTCACAGTAACGTGACATGTAGCGTGTCATTGGAAGGTTTTTGATAGATAGCGGTTAGGTATTCAAAGAGGCTGCAGGTAAAAGGTAGATATATAATTGAATAGAGTAAAGTATATAGAGGAGACAAACATTATGCAACTGACTGGAGTCATAAAAAGAGTTAGAGGTAGCAAAAGCTCAGCAGGTGTTGGTGGCTAGCAAGAGAAAACTAAAACAAATTTATATTAAATATAAAAACAACAACCTAATGAATCATCTAATCAATATCAGTAGTATAGTAGGAACAGATCTCCTACTATACTACTGAATCAGTAGTACTGATAGTGATATATCAACAGATGCTTGTATACAATGATGAGAAGACAACTCCACATATACACATTGTTTTTCTCTTGGGTAAGCTCACCTTCAACAGTTACCGTACATGAGCTCTCCGCCTCCCCCAAACTGTTCACAGCCCGACAAGTGTATCTTCCGCCATCTTGTGATTCAGCATTCATCACTTCAATACTGCATCGCCCTGATGAGTAGAGAACGCTGTATCTTGGGCTGTTGGTTATATCCTTGTTACCGTGAAACCATGCTACCTGTACAACAAATCACCAGGTGAGTAACCTCCATCTCTGTACACATGAAATATTGTTTATTTGCATCTAAAGCATTGACTAAGGCTATAATTATTATTTCAATAACAATAAATGTACCAAACGAGTAATTACTGTCCATCAATTGTGATTTTAATTCCAAGATCTCTTTTGCCTCACATCTTTTCAAAGTAAAATGCACGTTTGACTAGTTACCTCTGGCAGGGGGAATCCCTCCAGCGTGCATGTCAGTTTGAATGTGTCATGCTCTTGTATGAACCTGTCTCTGAGGGCAAACTCAAAGTATGGTTTTCGGTCTAAATCAGGGTATTCCACGTCTATTTCTTTGAAAACTTTTTTAGGCCTGTTGTCGGATTCCAACTGTCGGCCTTTAGAGGTGTCGGCTGTACATAAATAAAATCATTAAATTGAACAATTTTGAGGTATCCACTGTACATAAATAGAATCATTAGATATGATGGTTCCATCTAGTGAAACTAGTAACTTCAAACTAATCAGTTTTCTCAAGCATTTTACATTAAATCCTCAATCATGAATATTATGATCTACGATACGATGCCTTTTGGAACAATTATAATAATAACAACGATACTTTATACTATGATACATACCCTGCAGGGTGAAATTATAAACAGAAGTTAATTTCGCGAGTTGTCTCCTCTCTGACGATTTAACGGATATTATTTTTCATGAATTGGGAAACCTTCGCGGTAAGAGAAGACAACTTCACATATTTTATATGAATTTGTCAAAAAATCGATTAAAAATAAAAATGGCATTAATTTTTAATGGAAATAATATTTCGCGAATTTAGAACTCGCGTAAACGCGAAATTACTTCCGACGAATATTTTCATCCTCTAGGGTAAGCCAATTACACCGAGCTAGCCGATAAATTATGCCCACTTTCCGCAAAGCACTTTATATCTGTGAATCAAATGCTTGCTCGCGAATATAATGAGAATGACTTGCGAAAAGTAGGCGCATTTTTCTCAAGTATGTTTGCGAGTTCGGTATCATAGTATATATAATCGTGATAATAAGTTATCACTATTCCACATGAAACAATAGCAAAATGGCTGCGACAAAAACAGTTTAAAAAGACCCAGTTGAGAAAGCCATGGAATAGCAACTTTATACAGATAAAGTCCAGATACTGTTATGACACGACAAGCAGGTGAATTAGACATAAATAAACAAGTGATTGAGACACGAATAAACAGGTGACAGACGAGTGAGTATAGACAAAACTCACGAGTGACAGTTAAAGTACATGATGCTTCACAGCGACCAAAAGAATTGACGGCTCTGCAAGTGTACTCTCCTTCATCTTCACCACACCGGACTCTGTTAACTTTGAGCCCAAATGTCTTGCCTATAAGAGAATGAGGAAAACTCTGCTGCATGAACAATGCACCAACAACATCTTTTGAAACCTGGGCTAATTAGACTGGGTGCACTTTCCTGTAGTTAGTAGCATGCACCAAGGCTTTTTGGCTTTAACACTAAAAAAGCGTGGGAGTGGGATGGGTAGGGGGGGGGGGGGGGGAGACGTTAATATTTTGGAAAGGTGGCAGGACTCCTCTATCAGCTAAAAGCACAAAACTATAAATGAGGTTTTTGCTGAAATTTATGTTCGAAACTTCAGATGAATGAGCTATATTAACTGTATCATATTATAATATGTTATCATGTCGTGTTATATAACTTTATTGATGTTATCTACAAATGTCCAAATTCACACATTCTGTAACAATCTCAGCTAATCTTGGTGCTACATATTAATTCATGTTGTCCATGTTCAAGTTAATGAAGGTTTTTTATTCAATATTTCAGCTAGACTATTTAGCGTTTTGAGAGATATAAAGATTGGGTCTATTAAAACACATTCAAGGAAGGGAAAGCACAGGTCAGCAAGGAGTAGCAGATAAAATGCCGAATTCTATAACTGACTTACTAGCCACAGGGCCTAAACAAAAAGTTTGATTTAAAAACACCACATTAACTGTATATTGCCTGATCAGCAAAGTTTCATTTTCTAAATGGTCTTTTTGCAATGCGTGGCTTAGCATTGCATTTCTGGGCTGATCAGCTACCATACTTTAGAGCTGATCAGCTACCATACTGTAGAGCTGATCGACTACCACACTCTAGAGCTGATCAGCTACCATACTCTAGAGCTGATCAGCTACCACCTCTAGAGCTGATCAGCTACCATACTCTAGAGCTGATCAGCTACCATACTTTAGAGCTGATCAGCTACCACACTCTAGAGCTGATCAGCTACCATACTCTAGAGCTGATCAGCTACCACCTCTAGAGCTGATCAGCTACCATACTCTAGAGCTGATCAGCTACCATACTTTAGAGCTGATCAGCTACCACACTCTAGAGCTGATCAGCTACCATACTCTAGAGCTGATCAGCTACCACACTCCAAAGCTGATCAGCTACCAGACTTTAGAGGTGATCAGCTACCACATTCTAGGGTTGATCAGCTACCACACTCTAGAGCTGATCAGCTACCACACTCTAGGGTTGATCAGCTACCACACTCTAGAGCTGATCAGCTACCACACTCCAAAGCTGATCAGCTACCAGACTTTAGAGGTGATCAGCTACCACATTCTAGGGTTGATCAGCTACCACACTCTAGAGCTGATCAGCTACCATACTCTAGAGCTGATCAGCTACCATACTTTAGAGCTGATCAGCTGCCACACTCTAGGGCTGATCAGCTTACCATACTCTAGAGCTGATCAGCTATCAAACTTTAGGATTGATCAGCTACCACACTCCAGAGCTGATCAAATACCACACGCTAGAGCTGATCAGCTATTACAGAAATGCAATATCGTTGAAGCAGAAAATATATAAATGAGAGGAGACAAACCTTGATAGCGTTGCATATGTTTAACACTTTGAGACAATTGCACCTCATTGTGGTACCAAGTGACAATGGGATCGCTAGCTGATAGAATGGTTGCATGTAGATTGACTGTGCTGTTCTCTATTGCTGTTGTGGAGTGAGGTCGGACGAGGAAGCGAGGTGCGGCCTCTTTACGATCTATAAATACAGCGGATATTGGGGGCAAATCCACATTTTAATTATTTACTGTCTGAAATTATAACGTAAACTGGTAAATCATCTTCAACCCTGACAATCCAGGTCACTTGGATTTTATTTATTGCAAACTCAATTTTTAAACAGGAGGTCAGTCAATGGTTTTGTTTCAGGACAAAATGGAGGCTCAGACAAGCAATTGGAAGTAATCAAATCCAAATATTACAAATTGTGGCTAAGAGTAATGGCTCTTTTTATAATTTTTGAATTACTGACGCTTTTGATAAGACAACATTCTGCTGTAACAAAAATTAATCACAGTTCAAAACTCTGAACTATAAAAATACAGATGATCTCTTGTCCATCCCATGTGTAAGTATACAACAAGGTTATACTACAGTATATAACAAGGTTATACTACAGTATATAACAAGGTTATACTACAGTATATAACAAGGTTGTACTACAGTATATAACAAGGTTATACTACAGTATATAACAAGGGTATACTACAGTATACAACAAGGTTATACTACAGTATACAACAAGGTTATACTACAGTATACAACAAGGTTGTACTACAGTATACAACAAGGTTATACTACAGTATACAACAAGGTTGTACTACAGTATATAACAAGGTTATACTATGTAACGTACCAAACTCGGTGACTACAATTCTGAATTGTTCCATCCTCAGTTTCTTGATGGAGCTGAAGTTGGCAATAATTCCAATGGCTGGCATGTTGATCTCTATCTTGATACCCTGTCAAACATACAACATTACATAATACCATATCATATACATGTGTGTACAATATTACATAATACCATATCATATACATGTGTGTACAACATTACATAATACCATATCATATACATGCGTGTACAACATTACATAATACCATATCATATACATGTGTGTACAACATTACATAATACTATATCATATACATGTGTGCACAACATTACATAATACTATATCATATACATGTGTGTACAACATTACATAATACCATATCATATACATGCGTGTACAACATTACGTAATACCATATCATATACATGTGTGTACAACATTACATAATACCATATCATATACATGTGTGTACAACATTACGTAATACCATATCATATACATGTGTGTACAACATTACATAATACTATATCATATACATGTGTGTACAACATTACATAATACCGTTACATAATACCGTTACATAATACCATTACATAGCTATTAACATGACAAATAAGACAAGATGGGCGCTCACATATTTCTCGTGCATCTTGTCTCTAACATCTGTGTATCTGCTAGCTGGTATTCTTCTGTCCAGCTCTGTGTGCTCTTCCTTGATCCAAGGATGTTCACTTGCCTGATGTACAGTCATCCTGTCTCTGTCAGATACAATAGAATATCGAACTGACCAATCAGTGAGTAGGTACACTCAAACTGTCAATAGACATGTGCTTTGTAGGAAACAGCTAATAAAATTTTCCATATATAGACTAACTCAGTTTTGTGTATATTGCAAAGCATTACTATTGCATAGCTACAGCCAAGTGACGATGTTTCCATAGCAACCTATTTATGGTTTCATAAAAGTAACATTAGTAAAAGATGCTCATGATTTGTGCTGTCGCCTGTTGACAGCTTTTAATGAAATTAATTTTTATGACTGAATTTCTTAATCTTCAATTAATAGCTGAAATGTTTTGGACGTTAACAACGTCTGTGATCCACACATTTTTTTCTCGTATATACAATTGGTTTTCAAGGTCGTTCTTGAGCTGGAACTATGGATGGCTCTTTTTTAATGATAGAAAAGTTCAGTAGAGCTAACTCTAAGGCTGTATTGATGCTTCTTATTCCAAATTTGGATTTTCTTTCGTCCATTACTAATTTTTTGCGTGAGGTGAAAACATGACAGTCCTAGAAAAACGTAATAAAACTAGTTATATATATTTGTAAAAACTATAAACTTTTTGTCTTATAAAATAAATATTTTTCAAATATACTGTCACAAAATAATCGTGAATTTAGAAAGGCAAATATGTAATTAGCGAGAGCGCTACTCGTCATATGGTCACATGATTATTTCACTAACGTTGCTTGTTGGGTATCACGTTATATTGATGTCTGTTGGTTTACACTGATGGCTATTTATCAATGAATCAATCATTTTCCAACAACAATCTTTAGTGAAATTCAGCCGAGTGGAAAAATAGAGAAATTACAACTGTTCAAACTTACCCAGTTTTTTTGAGAAGAAGTTTTGAGATGAAATCTTTAGCAAGGTCAGAGACATTGTCAAATGCTTCATCATCAAAATCATACTCGGCTTTGCCAACATTGAGTAGCGTGTCGTAATCGTCCTCTCCAGCGAATGGGGACAAACCACTTAACCTGCAACAATAGTTTAGTTAGAGAAACGTTAGATTCTATAATTTTGTAGAGACCATCGAGGCCTACACAAATAATCCTGTAAGTGTAGTGAGACTAATACAAACAGAACAATATGTATTTGCTTTTAATAGCATCAAGTATATTATTAGTAACTGTAAACCACCGGTTGTGACCACCAAAATGATGACCATAAATCAGTTTTGGGTGAATCTTTGAAGAATATTTGAGCAGTAGCGACGCACACATAGACATGGAATATAGCATTATAACACTCACAATACATAAGCCAAGACACCACAAGCCCACATGTCTGTGTAGTAGCCAACAGGCTGTCGGTTAGCTATCTCAGGAGCAGCAAACTCTGCTGTAGCAGTGGACACCTTCACAGGAACATTTGGGTTTAGCTTAGTGGCAAGTCCAAAGTCTATGATCTTCACATTTGTGCTCTTACTAGTCTCACAGATTATGTTCTCAGGCTACAAAAGTTACCAACAGCTACTTCAATGCTGATACAAAGCATTATATCTATACAGAAACTGTTGAGCTGACTGACCTTGACATCAAGGTGAACTATGTTGTTCTCATGCATGTGTTTAAGAGCAGCAACCACTTGTCTGATGTATTTGATCACCTCAGCTTCAGTCATCTTGTAGTTGTCATCAGCTATTCTATCGAACAGCTCACCTCCGGAGAGGCTGCAACGATATATACCGTGAGTATTACAATTATATGGCAGTTGCTATATAGCTGACAGGTGGTTTGTGTCAGTGAGAGAGTAGTTTCACTTTGTCTGTGGTTTGTGTCAGTGAGAGAGTAGTTTCACTTTATCTGTGGTTTGTGTCAGCGAGGGAGTAGTTTCACTTTATCTGTGGTTTGTGTCAGTGAGAGAGTAGTTTCACTTTATCTGTGGTTTGTGTCAGCGAGGGAGTAGTTTCACTTTGTCTGTGGTTTGTGTCAGTGAGAGAGTAGTTTCACTTTATCTGTGGTTTGTGTCAGTGAGGGAGTAGTTTCACTTTATCTGTGGTTTGTGTCAGTGAGAGAGTAGTTTCACTTTATCTCTATCACGTCTACTTCCATTTTTGGCTATTTTAATTACCTCTATGGAAATCTAGTTCACAAAATCTTTGCCACACTTTTTATACTGAAGCAAAAATCCAGCCAAGTAGGGCATTTCGTAAAAGATCTTTTAATAAATGCTCAAGTTAAAACCAACAAGACAAGCTGATGCTATAAAAACTTTCAACAACATTTTGTCACAAAATAATTAATATATTTTATGTATTTAGTTTACTAGTTCCACATAAAGCGAACGTCAAAAAAAATGTACGGTTTAGACAGACCGTGAGGCCAGGCCGTAGCCTTGATTCAACACGAGTAGTTGTCATATCGCTTTAGATTTTTATTCAAACAATGTAGAGTAAAAGACTGTCGAAATGATGTCTTTTCTTACCACCACAAGAGCAACATTAATAATTAAGGCGACATCTTAAAATCTCATTGGGAGAGCAACTCCTAGATCCACCCAATTTCTTGCAGATATATTGATAGATGACTGACAGATATTTTACATTTCCTCTATTGGCTATTGCTGAACTAACAATACAAGATACAACGGTACTTACAACTCCATGATGAGACACATCTCCTTCTTCTCCTCAAAGGCATCATGTAATGTGATAAGCTTTGGGTGGTGCAGCTGTGTCATTACACCCACTTCATTCCTCACCGTCTGCTTGTCAGCCGATGTGGGCGTGTCTATGAACTTGGCTACAAATACTTTACCTGTAGCTTTCTCAACACACCTGTGTACCACGCCAAAGGCTCCCCTGAAATAATAATAAAGTAGTATAAAGCTAGTGCTAGGAATAACTTAAGAAATCTTGTGACTACGAATGTGAGTGAAAGTTGCGTTTCTTTTTCAGCCAATCTGCTCAATTGTGGTGGTTTGTAGGCAAGTTTGTGCTCAACTGGTTAAAATTTTTAACCAATAAACCATCTTTGATAGCGTATTATTGTGTTTTTCTGTTTGCCACCATTCCCTATTTTTTCATCTTGTTTTCTGTAGCCTTCAATCATAGGAATAACTTGAGACGTTTACGTGAACATTAAAATGAGCCAACACCTTGATCTCTGCCATAGCCCCATAGGGTACTTTCAACACAAAAGGATTGACTATAGTGTATAAAACAGAAAAACATGTTGGTCAAATGTTACGCATTTGGTAATCACTAGTACAAAATTTCCAGTTAGTTACAACGCATAAATAAAACTACTGCATGATGAAGGTTTCAGGTAACCATATACACTGCAATGCAAGTGATAGCTGCGCACAAGGAATACCAAAGAGGAAACAACTCACGTTCCCAACTCCTCCAGTATATCATAATAATCATGTACACTCTCAGACTTGAGCTCTGCAGGTTTGGGACTGCCATCCTTCCACAGATCTTTGTCTGGTTACAAGATAGAATAAAAAAACTATTAGTCAGTCACCATGATAAAACTCAGCTTTGTGTGCTGCATTCACAGGAATAACTTTGTAAAATCTAAATGCAGTTCTACAAGCTGAATTAGTAAGCAAACATTTGTTGTTCATCCAAGTACTAACTGCTACTATCATATGCTTACAGAATCTATCGTAGTCGTCCACTTTGATCTTTTTGCCCCTTATCTGAGCCTCCTCTGTGCTTATTTTTCTAGCTTTGATCATTTCCTCATCAAGTGCCACGTCAATAGGTTCAGAGGGTGTTCCATAGCCATACAGGTTGGCAGCTGTCACCCTCAGATGGTAAGCATGACCCATCTCAAGACTCTGTACATTCACACTCTTCAACCTTACAACAAATGCACACCCCCATAAGCACTGCAATGCTCATAGAAATTCCCTAAACAGAGGCAATGTCGCTCATAGAAATTCCCTAAACAGAGGCAATGTCGCTCATAGAAATTCCCTAAACAGAGGCAATGTCGCTCATAGAAATTCCCTAAACAGAGGCAATGTCGCTCATAGACATTCTCTAAACAGAGGCAATGTCGCTCATAGACATTCTCTAAACAGAGGCAATGTTAAAGTATTTAAAACATTGCAGAGTTACAACTTCTTGTCAAAAAAATGTACCAGTTTGTGATGACCAAATATACGTATTTAACACCTACAAGTATACGTATATAACACCTACAAATATATGTATATAACACCTACAAATATATGTATATAACACCTACAAATATACGTATATAACACCTACAAATATACGTATATAACACCTACAAGTATACGTATATAACACCTTCAAGTATACGTATATAACACCTACAAATATATGTATATAACACCTACAAATATATGTATATAACACCTACAAATATACGTATATAACACCTACAAATATACGTATATAACACCTACAAGTATACGTATATAACACCTACAAATATACGTATATAACACCTACAAATATATGTATATAACACCTACAAATATACGTATATAACACCTACAAATATACGTATATAACACCTACAAGTATACGTATATAACACCTACAAATATACGTATATAACACCTACAAATATACGTATATAACACCTACAAATATACGTATATAACACCTACAAGTATACGTATATAACACATACAAATATACGTATATAGCACCTACAAGTATACGCATATAACACCTACAAGTAAACGTATATAACACCTACAAATATATGTATATAACATCTACAAGTATATGTATATAACACCTACAAGTATACGTATATAACACCTACAAATATACGTATATAACACCTACAAATATACGTATATAACACCTACAAATATATGTATATAACACCTACAAATATACGTATATAACACCTACAAATATACGTATATAACACCTACAAGTATACGTATATAACACCTACAAATATACGTATATAACACCTACAAATATATGTATATAACACCTACAAATATACGTATATAACACCTACAAATATACGTATATAACACCTACAATGGTTGTCATAAAACAACTTTAATAAATCAAATGAGCAATAAATGAATCCTATATTAATATATTTAGCTGCATTGTAGTTATTCATGTACAGCTATATATAGCAATATCAACAATGCGATAATTCTTTGCTTTAATGCTATAATATAATTCTTTGCTATAATGCTATAATTCTTTGCTACAATGCTATAATTCTTTGCTATAATGCTATAATTATTCGCTATAATGCTATAACGTAAATGCTATCACTAAAAACCGTTCCATTAATCAACTATTTAAATCTAACCTGGTGGTGGCCACCTTTATCCATTTATCTCCAATCAGGTCCTTCCTCTCCACCAGGTATTCTGTAACCATACTTCCACCATCGTTTAGTGGAGACAACCAGGAGAGAGTGACGTGTGTACCAGCACCCTGTTCTACGACCAACCCATGGGGAGCATCTGGTGAGTCTGTAACACAATCACTTGCTCACACATTGCCATAATGTATAAATACATGCATAAAGTATTACTTACATGTATAAAATACATGTGGTATACACATGTAACATGTTATATTTAATATATCTTTTAATACTATTAAAGCTGGCAGGTTTTACTTTTTAAAGCATGTTTAAAATTTTTTATAATAATAACTGTTACATTTGCTTGTGGAATAAAATGAAACATTTAAAACATTGAATGACTAATTCCTATTTAAAATGAATTGCTTTAGCTAGTAATAGCCAGCAATAGCTAGCAATAGCTAGCAATAGCTAGCAATAGCTAGCAATAGCTAGCAATAGCTAGCAATAGCTAGCAATAGCTAGCAATAGCTAGCAATAGCTAGCAATAGCTAGCAATAGCTAGCAATAGCTAGCAATAGCTAGCAATAGCTAGCAATAGCTAGCAATAGCTAGCAATAGCTAGCAATAGCTAGCAATAGCTAGTAATAGCTAGTAATAGCTAGTAATAGCTAGTAATAGCTAGTAATAGCTAGTAATAGCTAGTAATAGCTAGTAATAGCATATATTTGGTAAAACAAACATGAATTATTGCCACATGTGTGATATAGGACAAAGCAAGACTACCGTTGACTGTAAATTCTAGGTTGGCAGAATCTGATCCTAAAATGTTCTCCAGTTCCAGCTTGTACGTTCCTCCGTCTGATTTGTCAGCATCCTTGATGGTGAGGAAGGCGTGTCTCTCTGTAACCTAGCAACGGTGAGGTGTAAACACTCAGTACCAATCACAATACATGCTTAGTCTAGGAATATCACGCATAATATACATAGTGGTAGACATGTACAAGTACATAGAGTTATACAGTTGTCTTCATTCTCACCTCCTGATTGTATTGGGAGCCTTTCAACACTTTACCATCCTTGTACCAGGTGTGTGTAGGCTTAGGGTTACCAGTGAATGGCAATTTCAATACGATTGTCTCCCCTTTCTCAAAAGCTGTGCTTGACTCAAACCGACTGGGAAGTTTAATCTTGGGTGCAGCTGTACAAGAGATGATAACTCCTTGCAATGAAATTGTTATGTAACCGGTATTTATAAAAAGTGGAGTATTTCTAAGAATTCTTTATGTTGCTCAAAATTGATTTTATACAAATGCTGATGTGACGAGCAGCGCTCGACTGATTGAAGGTGACACTTACATCTAATGACAGCCCTGGCTCTGCTCTGTCTTGTACCTGCTGCCGTACTTGCCCTGACTGAGTAGTCATCGGCATCCTCTCCATAGCAGTCATGTACTGTAAGGAAGTATTTGTTTCCTTCCGATGAGATGTCTATTCTCTTATCCTCGTCTAACTGTCTGGTGCCTTTGAACCTGCCAGTCAAAAGATGAGATAACTCCGTAGTTGTATGAACAGTGTGTCGACATCCAAGCAAAACAAACATGGTGCAATGTTGTATTGCATTACTGTTTGCAGACTAAATTGAAGGTTTTGTTGTAAAAACAGTATTTATTTTCAGCAATCATCATCCGGGTAAGATATAGAAAAGCGTTCGCTTACCAAGCCACATCAGGTTTAGGATTGGCATCAATCATACACTCAAACTCTATTTTCTTGCCTTGTACAGTCTCTACATTCTTTATTCCTTGCACAAACACTGGTAAGCTGGCAGCTGCAATAGCAACAATAAATTGTGCTAGTAAACTTTTCCAATCAAATCTTTTCAGTAGTAATAAACACAACAATTGAAAACACCCGTCTTTTCCCATAAAATAATTTCTGGTCTCTACACACACAAAAAACTCTACGTATACAAAAATATATATATAGAAAACTTCGCGTAGACAACTTTACATTCAGTATTTTACATACAGAGAGTTCTACATTACCTATAGGAGATACTACCCATGGAAAGCTAATATGGATCAAACCTTTAGGGTCTTTGACAACCACTCTTGATGAGGTAGCAGAAGGTTTGCTTTCTCCTGCCCCGTTCACAGCAATGACTCTAAACTCATAAGTGAAGTCTTCTATAAGGTTTGCTATGTTGTACTGCAGTGACATCACTGGAGTGTAGTTTACTCTCGTCCACTTCTCAGACTTGGGCTGTAATAACAAGTGAGCTACTCAGTCAAGGGGGCACAACTCCTGCACCAGTCTGCTTTGCTACACTCACAAGTATCAATTTCTTCCTCTCTATTTATCAACATGCGGATTCTCCCGTCACAAAAGCATAGAAGTGCAGCAGTTGATATTCAGGCTCATAATACCAAATAGATGTATGAATGTAATTTGCAGCGTTAGTACAACGTTAACCCGTTGATAAAAAAATAGCGTTACATAAATAAACGTATATTATTGAATACAGGTCAAATTCCACTTAAGTTCAAGTAAAAAAAAACTAAATTATAGTAAATATTCAACCCCCCCTCCCCCCTTCTGCCTCATTACTTGCTTACCAATTATTTCTAACATGTAAACTCATACAAGAACACACAACTCCTATACATAAAACATATGAACTCATCCAAGAGGGCACAACTCCACACCATAACACAAACAATAGAATTTCAAGCAAGCACTCACCTCTCTTCGTTCAACAATATATCCAGTTATTCTGCCTCCTCCATCTTCATGCGGTTTCTGCCATGACAAATTCACAAAGTCGCTGCCAACTTCTTCAACTTCTGGAATACCAGGAGGACCAGGAGGGTCTGCAACCAATAATCAATCAAACAATCCGCTAATCAATATCTCATTTGTAACATTGTAAACATTCCAATTTTGGTATCTATGGAAAAATTCTATAATAAGTAATTAAATGAAATCAACAAAAAACAGCAGACAGACAACATCCAGATAACAACAAAAAAAAGTCACATGGCATAAAGTATGTACTATACGACTAATATGCCACTTTGTTATTTTTTGTGTTGTATATGGGTTTGGTGAATGCTTGGCTATTTTCAAATAACTTTTAGAGGGGAAATAAGTTAAGATTAGTAATCACTTATTGGGTGGCATTTAGTCGCAGATAAAACGAGGCTTCTGAATATTCTATTGTTTGTAACATCACATTTCGCAAAAACTTATTCAAAGATAAACAAAATAAGCATTGCTCAGTCAAATACAAACAAACAACAGCTGCTGACTGTCACTAACCATACGGCAGCTTGGCAACCACTGAATTTGAGGTCTCTAAGAAAGGTCCAACTCCATTGGCGTTGGCAGCTGCCACTCTGAATCGATACTCTGCATTAGGGGTCAAACCCTGGCACTCAAAGCTAGTGTCCCTACAGCCCTGGAAACACATAGTAGGCACACATATGATATGAAATAGTGCTTTGGGTGCAACTCTGTGCATTTACAACTAATAAAAAGTCCACTCTGGGAACTGGTTAGGTTTGTCCTCAAAATTACAGACATGAAGATTTTTCTGCTACACGCTTTTGTTACAACCTGTCATTGACCAACTGCAAAACTTTCAACAAAAAAATAATGATAAAATAGAAAAATATTTGTATTATATTATGTCACGTTTTGAGCTGCATTGCAAATGAGATTGAATGTAATCTCTAAATCAAATCACAGCTAAGCTGGTAGACTTGTAGGGAGGTGGAGGAGCTCTGAGGTAGCAATATTATAAGCAGCTCAGTTACTACTCTCTCCTTACATATACTTCAGGGAGTATGACGCACATCATCATATAAAAATTCAAGAAATGCTGCGTTCACTCACCTGTGAACTGACAGTAGTCCAGTAGGATTTGCCCACTTCCTGTTTCTCGATAACATAATGAGTGACTTTGGAGCCGCCGTTGTCGTTGGGAGGAGACCAGGAGAGCTGCGCTGTGTTGAATGTTGTATCGGAGACCTTGAGTGGCGCCCTGCAGTAGCCTGGAGTGGCTCTGATAGTGAAAGGAAAGTTTACATGACAAACTCCACTATCATTGGCTATCTCAATTGCCCAATCACCAGTATCCTCCTTCGCAGTTTCTATAATACGTAAGGTGAGTAATTTTGCTTTTGCATGAAAAATGAAAACTGAGAATGAGTGTGAGAGAATTATAAGTAATAGCAGTTTAACATTTCATAATTAACAATGACACAAATCCAAGCAAACAACAAATGTGTCTGTGTAGTATAAACTCAAGACGTTTAAAAACAACGAAAATTTAAAGAATAAACTCAAAAATCATGCTACATAAATGAAAATAATATATTTAATTATTATCAATAAAATGTCTCCAATAGTTGCTTACCAGAAAACACCAGGTTAGCATGATCATCAAATGTGTTAAGCTTCACTCGTGAGTCGTCGGATGGAATCTCTTTGCCATTTCGTTTAACTCTAAATGTGAATGGTCCAGAACCATTGAATGAAAACTTGACCTTATGATGGTCACCCAGCTCTGCTGACTGAGGTGGTACCTGGCTGGTCAGCGTTGGTTTAACTACAGTAACATCAAGACAAAAGTTAGTTGAACCAAGTTGTGTTTAAACATGTTTCTGACATTTGCTTTTGTACAACTACGTAGCATGCCTTTGTTTACTGATTCAAGCGGTAGTTGTCTTTTCTTGCTGCGGGATATACCACATTTGCATGCAAAATAATGCGCGTATAATAGAGCAGTTATAAATACATTGAAGCTCACCAATGGCAACAATTTTTGCTGCAGATTCATCTACACCATTTTTATTAGATATTACACATCTGATAGGTCCAGAGTGTTTGGCTTCCACTCCATTAATGGTCAACACTGAGCTGCCATCTGTGGTGTGGATCTAGAAGTGTGAGGAGAACAAGTTTAAGCACTTATCAGCATTTGTAACAGTTATAAAAGAGAAGACGAGTCATATCAGCATTAGTAATAATATAGTATTTGTATAGGTCATAAAAATGACTTATTTCTACACAACTTTCGTATGAAAGATTTATAGACGACATTAATCAGTTTAGCAGGAGATGTGCCGCATGGAATAGCCAGGTGGTATGTATAACCTAAAGAGACTATAAAGCTAATGTATATAGCCATGTGTTGTAGGTTACATATATACTGACAGCACTGGGACAACACACCTGATATTTGCTGTCAGGAAATATTTCTGTATCTTTCAGGAACCATTGCACTCGTTTGGGCTTGCCAGTAAATTCTACTGCAAACTTAACAGGTTCACCAACGGGAGCAGTTTGGTTTGAGATCTTTTTGGTAAATTCGGGAACCAATTCATCTGTAATAGACAGTAAGACTTACAGTTACGTGAGTGTGCGTACCATACGAAAGATAATTCCAATACACAGCTCGTATAATGATGAAAATTTAATAATTTTTTAAATTTTAGTGAAGTTAACTGTTTTTAAATGAAGAGAAATGAGAGCTGGAGCCCTGCAGTACCACTAGGTGTGGGATAGTTTGCACACAATGAGAGCTGGTTGGTCTCACAGGATATGGAGTCCAAGGTGTATGACTAGTCGAAAGCAGACTAATTTTACCTTCAGGATCTTTGGGTGTGGCAGCCATGCTGGGTAGACTGTGGTCACTGGGACCTACAGCATTGATAGCCACCACTCTAAACTCGTAGGGCTGTTGAGTCTTCAGGTTCATAACAGTGTATTGTGGCTCGACAGTCATGTAATCGTTAGCCTTTCTCTACAACCATTCAGTTGGATGAAACAAATGAAATCTTGAAGAAAAGAGCTGGCTCCTTGATTTCCATGTAGAAACCAAACGTCCAAAAATTATACAATACTCAGCAAAATTTTGTATAATTTTAGTCTAATATCTATTCAAGTGGATTACCCATAAGCCATCAGGATAATCTCGAACTTCCACATTGTAGCCTTTAATTCTTGTACCACCATCAGATTTAGGGGGCGACCATCTCAGGTCACAGTGATGCTTGCCTGTTTTGATAACCTCAGGTTGTCCTGGTTTAGCTGGTACGCCTGGACAACAAGTTAATTTATGTATTAAAATGTACTTTTTTAAATTTTTATGTAAATTTAATAAATGTAAACTGATTTTTTCCTAAAAAGGTCAAAAATGCTTTAGAAAAAAATTAATGAGTATTGTATATGAGTTTGACAACAAATTTTTCCGTAAGAAATTAGTTGTAATGTGCAGATACAGCCTAGTGGAGTAGGCACTAGCGCATGCTACTACAGGTGTATCGCAGGTACTGCAGGTAGATAGTCAACCAACTAGTATGTAGTGTTACTTACTGCTCTTGGGCTTTACATCCACAGTTATGGGGTTGCTCGGTTCAGACACTCCTGCTGAGTTCTTGGCTCTCACTCTAAACTCATACTCACAGTCTTTCAAACCTTTCACTGCCAAGCAAAGGGAAGACAACTAACAGATTTCTCAGACAACTCATTAAAGCTCTCTGGAGATAAGCTGTAAAAAGTCAGTCTGAACCATTGGTAATACATTCCACAACCCTCTATATACAGATGACTTTGTTTGACCAAACTTTAGATAGAACTACTACTCGGTTGCAGAAGAAGGAAATAAAGAATAGAGATGGCTTACCAGTCGTGTTCAGCTCCTTGATAGGATTGTCATTGTATTTAGTCCAGTGCCCTTCTATTGGTCGATACTCTACCATATAGCCCTGTATCCTATCTCCACCATCATCTGCGGGCCGTGCCCATTGCAGACTCACTTCCCCTTTGTCCACATCTAGTACCTCCATCTTGCTAGGGTTAGCTGGCACAGCTGTCAATGAGACACAATACACAGCTTGATAACTTTTAGACATCCACTAACACTGCTAATAGCCACAGCCACTGCATGTGTTGTAAGACAAGCTATTTGTAGACAATGTGGCAGCGAGTAGCCCATAACAGCTATATAACAAATAACACTAACAGTACAAATGGTCAGTTTTTGCAATTCCATTTATGCCAATAATTAGCTGACACTCTAAATATACTCAAATCTCAATTCCTTGAAGTGTAATAAATGTACATTGATTTCTATTTATTACCGCGGAACACGCAAATTACAATCTAATAAAGAGATACCTGTAAAAGTAACACATGCCAACAAAATAAATGATTGCTAATTTTACACACAAATCTCACATCTACTACATACTGTACACAAGTATACGTTAAATAACTTACGCTTGCCTTGCACCTTGTTGTGCGGTTACAATAATACAACTAACACTTGATATACAATACTAAGTAAAGAGAATAGAGCTCAACTATAAATAACCCTAGTTCTTAGACATGCCAATTAATCCTACCGCAAGCCCCCTCTCTCAGTGAAGCTAGTAATAGTTCATATAGCACAGGCTATGCGCCATTCTTACGTTATTGCAGATAATGAGCAAGAAAAGTTTGTGTACGGAATTATAAACATAAGTACTCGAGAGTTTCGTAAATGTTAATCAACATTTTATGGCAGCACATTAGGATGCTTAGGTGTCCACACTACATAGACATGATGTAATAGTGAGCGGGTGGAGGGTAGACTCATACTTGCTGTGTACAAGAAGCATATTGATGCCAGCAAGAACATTATTAGTGAAAGTTACGCAATGAAGAATCTCTATGAGTTCATCTAATGAATAGACAAGGATGTCCGGCACTCCCGCGCTAATAAATTTGACCAATCAGCAAACAACACCTTCAATGAATCTTAAGCTAGACTAATTAAACGAGCAGGTCATTTAAAGGTTAATGAACAACTAGCCTGGTTTCACGTGCCAACGATTTGTCAGAAAGTTGCGCCACAGATTTATGAATGTTGTTAAGCTAGTAGAAATAGTTCCAAAACTAAAAACTCACTAAAAAATACTTGTCGAATGAAAGTGATGGATCCAAAACCATTGTCCAACTACAAAAATTTCATTTATTGATGAAAAAACACAAAGCAACACGTTGGTTTACAGTTTGCTCCTATATTAATTGATTTATCAATCATTAAAGTTCTACATTTCAACAAGTCAGCGGCCTGTTTAGCCAAGGCGTTCTAGTATGGCCACAAAGAGAAATAATAAAAGTCAAATAAATTAATTACTTACAGAAATGTGGACAAGCTTTGGTAGACTTCTCAGTCTCCAAAGGTTCACTCTCTCCAAACTCATTGACAGCGCTGACTCTGAACTTGTAGTTGTGGCCTGCAAGATGAGAGAAACAAAACCCTTGATCTTGGTGTTTATAAATTTATAATTGGAGTTATCCTCACATTTTTAGTAGTTAGTGTATAAACTATACCAAAACATTTCTACTTGCAGCTGGTGCTTTAAACTCTCTTCATATCATAATACAACTGAATAAATTGTAAATTAAAAACAAATTAATACGCATCATAGTCTACGAAAACATGTATACTACAGGACATTGTTGGAGTTACCTCCTCGAGCCACTGGTCATTGCAACACACTCGTTATTTCGATTTCTAAATCTATGAGCGAAAACAAGCAGTCACAATTGTATGTAGCCTACATGTAGATAAATGTATGGGCATACCAACAATCAACAACCAACAATCAACAACCAACAATCAACAACCAACAATCAACAACAAACAATCAACAACCAACAATCAACAACCAACAATCAACAAACAACAATCAACAACAGGCAATTATAAATGAGTAAACCAATGAATCCAGAATTAATATAAAAGGAAAAGTTGTTTTCGTAACTAACTTACCATTGATGAGGTCTGAGGGCTGGTAAGTTGTTCCTCGACAGAATTTGGTTACCTTCTTCCACACACCATCAGAGGCGTCCATCTTTTCAACAACATAATGACTGACAGGAGCTCCTCCGGTGTCTTTGGGAGGCTTCCAGCTCAACTTGCACGTCTCAGCTGTTACATCTGATACTTCTAAGGGTCCCTCAGGGCTGCCTGGTTTACCTGTGACACACACACAATTGTGACTGCACAGGCTGACTATAGCGCAAAATAACTGAAATTTGTGTGAAAGTCCAATTACTTAGAGTTCATATTGAATTCAAAAGTCAGGTGTTTAATTGACAACTGATAAAAAACTTGGTCAGGTTTCTTTTAATGGAAGTTTACAAGTTTTGTATTAGTCATAGTTTAAAATAGATAAAGGTAGAATGGAGAGATTTACATGAAGCAATGCAAGGAAAGAAAACATGAAATAAAAATAAAATTTTCATAGTCTGTTCAACCAATTTAAAATATTATTACAAAAGTGAAATGTTGTACAAAACTGTGACCAATCTTTGAGAACTGAAGCACAATCACTGTTTACTGGGCAAGATAATTGCGTGTTCGACCAAGATTAATCTTTAGCGATCTTACAATATATATATATATATTATCCATAATAATGAGCTAGTCTCAGATTAAACTACGATTAATTCACTGCAATGAGATGGTGCCTTTGCTGGTTACAGATAAGATAAGTCTAAATACACGTACCTCTGACAGCGACCTTGAGGTCACACGTATCTTGTCCTTTCTCATTCACCAGGTTAACTGAGTATTTCCCGGCATCAAGCTTGTCAGCACATTTGTTGTAAAATATTACCTCATTTGGAGTAATCTCCACTCTAGTTCTGTCATCCATTGGTATTGGACTACCATTCTACAGAACGTGATAAGTTTTAGTACTTTGCACAAAACAACCTATTTGTATGATAATAAAAAAGCCAACTATTTGTAGTATTTGACTGAGTTACCTGTGGAAAACAACTTCACCATCGATAAGAATTTAATAAAAAAAAAGTTTATTGTTGGTTTATAAATCATGTATTTGTGAATAGACTAGTTACCACAACTACCACTGCTAATGTATGTAGACACTATACACTAGAGCTGAGGTGACTACTAGAGTCATCTACTTCACACAACCACTGCTAATGTATGCAGACACTATACACTAGAGCTGAGGTGACTACTAGAGTCATCTACTTCACACAACCACCGCTAATGTATGTAGACACTATACACTAGAGCTGAGGTGACTACTAGAGTCATCTACTTCACACAACCACTGCTAATGTATGCAGACACTATACACTAGAGCTGAGGTGACTACTAGAGTCATCTACTTCAAACTACTCTACAGGTTAAACTTTCTGAGCTGAAACTCTGACACTCACATTAGAAAACTTGGCAGACTTGATGGGCCCACCAGAGTATGGTATGACTATCTTAAAGTCTTTACCAACTTCAGCATTGATATCAGAGGGTAGATAACTCCTGTCAATCTTTGGAGCCACTAGATAGAGAAATCGAATTGATTAGCATACACAACGCCAATTAACAAAGCTAATGGGCTATTTATGGTGACCATACAGGAATATAACGGTTGTCTGATGTACAATAACATATGGTTTCATATGTAACAACAAAATCTAGGCTGCAAAGCGCTGTTGTAATGCTTTGGTTTCAAGCCACAATCTAGCGGATGGTGTTCTTCTTTTGTTATGAAAACATTCGGTAATTGATTGGCAATAAGTAAAATTGGGCAGCTAGAAAAATTCGCGATCAGTAGTTACTTTTTTAAACTAGAGAGTAGGTCACCATTATAGTGCAGTAAACAGCAACAATGCGGAGATGCTGCACTTTTCTGTTTTCTCATGTGCTGCAGGTATGTATGTGTGTATGTGTGTGCATGAAGTGCTTTACCTGTGGGGTTGCAAGCCTCAATAAGACTGGAGTTGTCACTCCATGGACTAGCTCCTGCCTCGTTCAAAGCACACACTCGGAACTCATATTCCTTGTTAGGCAGAAGATTCCTTGCAGTGAGTGATTCATCCTTTACCATATCTCTAGATGCTCTACGTAGAGTTGTGGCAGTAAATTACATTACATGAAGTTGGCAAATAAACACAGAAAACAAAACATAAGTTTGAGATAAATTGAGTCTGGTTTGACATACTTACTTGACCCATTTAGAATCTCCCTTCAGCCTTTTCTCCACCATGTAGCCTGCAACAGGGTTCCCTCCATTCCTCAGTGGTGGTTCCCACTCTAAGGTGATGGAGTTAGGAGTTGTCTCCACAGCGTTAGGTTTACCAGGTTTATCTGGCACATCTGTCAACACAGTCATGTGATCAGTTTAGAGCTAGATTATTCCACCAACAGTTCTGAATATTCTATTGTAACACGAGATTTAACAGCCATCCTTTACTTTCTAGAGATGCTCTCTCTATGTGAGATGTATGGTGGCTCATAACGTTAGATGGTTTCGTTTTCAAAGCGTATGAATGGATTTGAAATAGTCCAGACGGTTTGCAAAGCGTCTTTTACATTGAAAATAATTGGGTAATTGTAGTAAAATAGCCCAAGAAACTATGTTTGAAAACGGGCTTGTTGGTAATAATAAATTAATTGTCAGCCTCAGCAGTTGCGGGATTCATGCTATAAAACTGTATTTCCTGTCCAACAATTGTAAAATCTGCAAACCGTATAGTTGTCTTGCAAATAATTCAGACGGTTTAGAAATGATCCAGATGATTTAGGAAATTACAAACCGTATGGACGCTTTAGAAAGAGTATGAACTATTTACAAACCGTATGAATTATTTTGAAATAGTCTGAACTGTTTTAAAATAGTCTCAACTATTTTGAAATGGCTGGAAAAGTTTGCAAGGCACATGACTTTCGAGCCAAAAGCGATCGTCATCATTTTATTTATAGCCTCTATATAACTTTGTCAACACAGACGTCGATCCAAAGACATAGAGAAAGTTAATTAACGGTATAAAAATGTTGTTGAATATAATCTCTAAAATGAATTTTTACATTTACAGTTAGGTTGTATTTATTACTTAAAATAATTTAAAGCAAATAACATTTAATGAACAAAAAACATTATTTATTTATTTAAAGAAAATTCAACTGTTCAGTGTTTAGGAGAAACATTATCCATCGTAAATGGACAGTAGATCTATGATCAATAGAGCGAACCATCAAATCGGCTCGGATTTTCAAAGCTCACGAACGATTTCACAAAGCGTTCAGAAGTTTTTGCAAAAGTTCAGACTATTTCAAATTCGTTCAAACGGTTTGGAAAGCGTTCAGACGTTTTAAAACACAAAAGGCAAAACGTTCTGAGCCACCATAGAGATGCCCTAATGGCAATGTCACATGACGCCTAGAAGTTACAACTCAATAGACATATAAGTAATACTACTGTAACTAGCACAACTTTGCGCCGGAAAATCCAGCACTCACCAAATGGATGCTTCGCAGTGATTGGCTCAGTGGTGACCAATGGTGCACTCTGTCCAAATTGGTTCTCGGCCATGACTCTAAACTCGTACTGTTTGCCAACCTCGAGATTTTTTACTGGACAGTGAGTACCAGGTACAAAACTGTTCACTTTAGTCCACCTGTAATCGATGGAGACAATTATTGTTAGCTAGGAGAGGCAGTGCAATATCACTCAGGAATTTAGGAAACTACAAACAAAGCGTTAAGTCAGCATAAAAACAAAATATATTCGTTTGTCACATAATTGACTTTCAAAGGTACAAAACAAGCTCAATTGCTTGCGCCATTAATGTGATGTGAATCTGGCAGCCATGTAATAAAATCTAACTTGTACTTTCTTGTATCAAATTACATGTGAGATGAAGGAAGTCTGCTTGACTACAACACGGATACAATGCTGCAGAATCCTTCTGATGAAAAGTAAATTTCTATTTATTTTATGTAACTGAGTGATGAGAAGAGCAGTAGTTCTAGAGGTCAAGAGGCCATTCTAGAGGTGGAGAGGCCATTCTAGAGGTGGAGAGGCCATTCTAGAGGTCAAGAGGTTATTCTAGAGGTCAAGAGGCCATTCTAGAGGTCAAGAGGCCATTCTAGAGGTCAAAAGGCCATTCTAGAAGTCAAGAGGCCATTCTAGAGGTGGAGAGGCCATTATAGAGGTGGAGAGGCCATTCTAGAGGTCAAGAGGCCATTATAGAGGTCGAGAGGCCATTCTAGAGGTGGAGAGGCCATTCTAGAGGTGGAGAGGCCATTCTAGAGGTGGAGAGGCCATTCTAGAGGTGGAGAGGCCATTCTAGAGGTGGAGAGGCCATTCTAGAGGTGGAGAGGCCATTCTAGAGGTGGAGAGGCCATTCTAGAGGTGGAGAGGCCATTCTAGAGGTGGAGAGGCCATTCTAGAGGTGGAGAGGCCATTCTAGAGGTGGAGAGGCCATTCTAGAGGTGGAGAGGCCATTCTAGAGGTGGAGAGGCCATTCTAGAGGTGGAGAGGCCATTCTAGAGGTGGAGAGGCCATTCTAGAGGTGGAGAGGCCATTCTAGAGGTGGAGAGGCCATTCTAGAGGTGGAGAGGCCATTCTAGAGGTGGAGAGGCCATTCTAGAGGTGGAGAGGCCATTCTAGAGGTGGAGAGGCCATTCTAGAGGTCGAGAGGCCAATCTAGAGGTCAAGAGGCCATTCTAGAGGTCAAGAGGCCATTCTAGAGGTGGAGAGGCCATTCTAGAGGTGGAGAGGCCATTCTAGAGGTGGAGAGGCCATTCTAGAGGTGGAGAGGCCATTCTAGAGGTCGAGAGGCCATTCTAGAGGTCGAGAGGCCATTCTAGAGGTGGAGAGGCCATTCTAGAGGTCGAGAGGCCAATCTAGAGGTCAAGAGGCCATTCTAGAGGTCAAGAGGCCATTCTAGAGGTGGAGAGGCCATTCTAGAGGTGGAGAGGCCATTCTAGAGGTGGAGAGGCCATTCTAGAGGTGGAGAGGCCATTCTAGAGGTGGAGAGGCCATTCTAGAGGTGGAGAGGCCATTCTAGAGGTCGAGAGGCCAATCTAGAGGTCAAGAGGCCATTCTAGAGGTCAAGAGGCCATTATAGAGGTCAAGAGGCCATTCTAGAGGTGGAGAGGCCATTCTAGAGGTCAAGAGGCCATTCTAGAGGTGGAGAGGCCATTCTAGAGGTGGAGAGGCCATTCTAGAGGTGGAGAGGCCATTCTAGAGGTCGAGAGGCCATTCTAGAGGTGGAGAGGCCATTCTAGAGGTGGAGAGGCCATTCTAGAGGTCGAGAGGCCATTCTAGAGGTCGAGAGGCCATTCTAGAGGTCGAGAGACCATTACAGTAGCAGCTACCACAACTAGTATACATATTAAGCTAAGTTTTACCCAAAAATGTCTTACAAAAGTCAATCTACTATTTTGTATTACCTTCCATCTCTAGTGATCCCCGCCATCTTCCCCCATTTCCCTCAATCTCCCGGTTTCTCCCATTACCCGATGTCACCTGTTGCCTACCATATAATAGATACTTACTTGTTAGCACCGACTGGTTTCTTTTCTACAATATAGTTAGTTATATCGCTGCCTCCATCATCCTTGGGAGGCTTCCATGTCAAGGTCAAGCTATCTCCCATCATATCCTTAAAATCGACTGGGCCCTCGGGTGCTGCAGGGACATCTACATAAGAGAGTAGCACCAGTGGCTAATGTATGGGTACATACAAATGTTTCCGAGCAATTCTCTCATTTTGTGTTTGTTAATACGCTGTTTATCCAATGCCACTCTGTCTAGCAGGCTAGACCTGATTGGAAATATTTAAAAAGAAATTACACAAGCACCTACCTAGTACATTTACTTTGACTTCTGTCTCCACAGTACCAGATGGATTAGTTAAAATCAACTTGTAAGGTCCGGTGTCTCCTCTCACACACTTTGGTATGGTCAGCTGAGCATCTGCTTTGTTTGTCTACAACACAGATTGTTACATTCAACACGGTGGCTCATTGTCACAGCACAATTGTACTTACCATCAAGTTTACAGAACAAGTGTGCGCAATCTAGAAGCATTGTCTCCGTCGAAACATTTAGATTTGATATTGCAGTATCTCTACTAAATAAATAGCTGGTGTAGTACATACTTCAATGATGGCACGCTTCTCATCAACAGGGATGTCATTGTTAGTCCACTTGGCAGTGGGAGGCGGGTGCCCTCCGCTGTATGGCACTGATATCTTCAGTTGTTGCCCAGCCCTGACTGTTATCTCTCCAGGTACATTAGCTTGATTGATTCTATATAATATTGCGCAAGAAGTAATTTACACCGATAAACTACTACTGTTACTAAATGGACTGCTTCGTGTACTTTATGCAGCACAAAATCATTAATGAGGTGTATATGCATATCCAAAGTTTTTTCTAGAGAGAAATGCATAGTTGTAGACATCAATTCAAAGTTGTAGAGGAGATAACTTCTATATCCTAAATTCAGAAGTAACATGAAGCGCTCTTATTTTTACTATTTTACCATAGACCTAGACAAAAAACTATAAACAAAAGTCATTAGATGTCACACAGCAGCTAGACATCAAAGTAAGCTAAAGAGTACTCACCCAGGTTTCTCTGGCTGGTCCTCCACTACAATCCTATCTGTAGGTTTGCTGGGCTCTCCCAGTCCAGCTGCATTCACACCTCGAACTCTAAACTGGTATTTCTCCCCTTCCGTTAAGGGTTTAACAGTAACCGATGTGCACCTAATCATACGGTATACATATATAGACCGATAACTTCCTCTTTACATTGCGGTAATTCCTAATCATACGGTATACATATATAGACCGATAACTTCCTCTTTACATTGCAGTAATTCCTAATCATACGGTATACATATATAGACCGATAACTTCCTCTTTACATTGCAGTAGTTCCTAATCATACAGTATACATATATAGACCGATAACTTCCTCTTTACATTGCGGTAATTCCTAATCATACGGTATACATATATAGACCGATAACTTCCTCTTTACATTGCAGTAATTCCTAATCATACGGTATACATATATAGACCGATAACTTCCTCTTTACATTGCGGTAGTTCCTAATCATACGGTATACATATATAGACCGATAACTTCCTCTTTACATTGTGGTAATTCCTAATCATACGGTATACACATATAGACCGATAACTTCCTCTTTACATTGCGGTAATTCCTAATCATACAGTATACATATATAGACCGATAACTTCCTCTTTACATTGCGGTAATTCCTAATCATACGGTATACATATATAGACTGATAACTTCCTCTTTACATTGCGGTAGTTCGTAAAACAGCAAGAGCACCAGTAAAGACAATCCATAGACTTAAACATCGCACACAATATACAACATATTACACACATCAGCTGATGTGTACAATATACAACACATTACATACATGAGCTGATGTGTACAAGATACAACATATCACATGCATCAGCTGATGTGTACAATATACAACATATCACATACATCAGCTGATGTGTACAGTATACAACATATCACATACATCAGCTGATGTGTACAATATACAACATATCACATACATCCGCTGATATGTACAAGATACAACATATCACATACATGAGCTGATGTGTACAATATACAACATATCACATGCATCAGCTGATGTGTACAAGATACAACATATCACATGCATCAGCTGATGTGTACAATATACAACATATCACACACATGAGCTGATGTGTACAATATACAACATATCACACACATGAGCTGATGTGTACAATATACAACATATCACATACATGAGCTGATGTGTACAATATACAACATATCACATACATGAGCTGATGTGTACAATATACAACATATCACATACATGAGCTGATGTGTACAATATACAACATGTCACATACATCAGCTGATGCGTATAGGATATAAATGTACATACGTTGCAGGCACTTCTGCAGCCTCCACCCAGTCTCCATTAGGAGTTTTCATCTCCACCACATACTTATCCAGCGCGCCTCCGTCATCTTTGGGTTTAGTCCAAGACAGAGCCACTGAGTTCTTAGTGATAGCGTCTACTTTGGGTTGTGATGGGGCGCCGGCAGCATCTGCGCAAATAAGTGCACTGATTAGCTTATAACTGTAACAGTATAACAACTAACGTATAACTAACTGTAACAGTATAACAACTAACATATAACTAACTGTAACAGTATAACAACTAACATATAACTAACTGTAACAGTATAACAACTAACATATAACTAACTGTAACAGTATAACAACTAACATATAACTAACTGTAACAGTATAACAACTAACATATAACTAACTGTAACAGTATAACAACTAACATATAACTAACTGTAACAGTATAACAACTAACATATAACTAACTGTAACAGTATAACAACTAACATATAACTAACTGTAACAGTATAACAACTAACATATAACTAACTGTAACAGTATAACAACTAACATGATATCTAACAGATCTCATAGTGTATTCCATGTATTTCAAAAATTAGTAATTTGTATTCTTTCTTGACTGTGATGTATTTTTCTGAGTTTTTCAAACAAATTTTTAGTTTTTTATACGCATATTTTTTACCACAAATCACGCATTATCTACACAGAAAACAGCCTGTAACACATTTTGTTTAATTCCTTCTGTTTTGATAAATGAAATTTTTACATCAAAGCATTCAATGGTAGTTTTATATGATTGCTACAAAAACAAAACAAAGCACTAAAACATCCAGTAACTTGGATACAAAAGAAAATTTGGTGGTTACATACTGATGGGAACTCTGCACAGGTGGGGTTTGGTGGCTTTACAGGGTTCTCCTGGTCCACCGTCATTGACTGCACTAACTCTAAACTCGTACGTTTTGCCGTCAATGCACGGAACGGTACACTTTGTGCTGGGGATAACTCCACTGACTGGCTGCCAGTCCTTGCCTTTCTCTTTCTTCTCAACCTGCCACCAAGTGCACATGTCATAGAAGTCTCTCATCAGCTTTATTTAGTTCAACAGATCGCTAAAGGGGTAACAACCAATGAGGAGCTGTAACCATACATTACCCAGCTAATAGACATCGGGAATTCCCACCTGATAGCCCTTGATAGGGTTGCCTCCATCCGAGTCTGGTTCCTTCCATTGCAGAGTGGTTGAGTATTGATCGAAACTTGGTATTTCTAAATCTTTGGGTGCAGATGGACGATCTATTGAGGGAACAAAAAACGATATGAAAGTTTAAATATCTCAAATACAAAATTCTATCAATTTTATAGTTTTACCCTCTACACAGAATTGAACAAGTAAGAACAAAAACTTGAAAATTTTATGTGGCAATCATGGATAAAAAGCGATCAACTATCAGCTCTTTTTGCTCAGCTAGTTAATAAAAACACTAATTGAACTTGTAATGTGTGTAGTTTTTGAACATATAGCGAGGACATAGATAAAACGCACCAAAAGGATTTTTAGCAGTAAAAAGGTCGCTCTCTAGAGGTTCTCCTGTGCCGTACATGTTCACTGCTTTCACTCTAAATGCATACTTCTTTCCCTCTTGTAGGCCTTTCACTGTGGTACTTGTACCATTCACCAAACAGTTGGGCTTCACCCACAGACCTATACAATGTAGACAGTGCAGACAGTGCAGACAGTGCAGACAGTGCAGACAGTGCAGACAGTGCAGACAGTGCAGACAGTGCCGACAGTGTAGACAGTGCAGACAGTGCAATAGTCATATGCACCTTGAGCTAATGTATATGACAAAAAATGTTTCTAAAAGCAATTAATATATCAATACGTATCAGTGTGCTATGGTTGATAACAGATATTCCAAACCATAGAAGTGGGAGCAGCAAATTAAATAAGGTTCACATGTGTTTGAAGATAAAAAAAGGATATATTTTGGAGAGTTTGAGCTCACCCAGTTTAGCGGCATTAAATAAAAGCCAAGGATACATACACAAGAATACAGACTACAGCCTATGAGGTCTACTAGCTATCTGCTACAGCCTATGAAGTCTACTGGCTATCTGCTACAGCCTATGAGGTCTACTGGCTATCTGCTACAGCCTATGAAGTCTACTGGCTATCTGCTACAGCCTATGAGGTCTACTGGCTATCTGCTACAGCCTATGAAGTCTACTGGCTATCTGCTACAGCCTATGAGGTCTACTGGCTATCTGCTACAGCCTATGAAGTCTACTGGCTATCTGCTACAGCCCATGAAGTCTACTGGCTATCTGCTACAGCCTATGAAGTCTACTGGCTATCTGCTACAGCCTATGAAGTCTACTGGCTATCTGCTACAGCCTATGAAGTCTACTGGCTATCTGCTACAGCCTATGAGGTCTACTGGCTATCTGCTACAGCCTATGAAGTCTACTGGCTATCTGCTACAGCCTATGAGGTCTACTAGCTATCTGACCTGTGTCAGGGTCAAGCATCTCCACCACGTAGTCAGAGACGGGGGCCCCACACTCGTCAGTGGGAGGTTTCCAGCTCAGTGTAGCTTGATTGGCCAGCACATCAGAGATTTCTAGGGGACCTTGAGGGGCTCCGGGTGCATCCAGGACAATCACATTTAGGTCAACCGACTCTTCACCAACGTTATTCTTAGCCTTGATGGTGTACTTTCCAGCATTGGTTCTGTCACACCTGGGGATGTCTAGTGTCACTGTCTCATCGTCTTGGCTCAACTTGGACTGAAACCATTTTGAGACAAATGAAAATTTGGTTACACCTTTAAAAGTCTGCCAGCCGATAAACACGTATTCATGAATTGTGGAGTGCAAACAATGGAGGTATTTCAAAACATAGAATCATATATCAGAATGAAGTTGTTTAGTCTTTCACAGAAAGTTATAGTTTATAATGAAGTCATTAAAACAATTAAAATCATAAAATTAGATTATTTCAGCAGAAACCTTAGTAAATCTTACACGCTGTGAGAAGTTTAGTGCTCAGTAATAATAAACTAGTTTTACTTTGCCTCAAACAATCACAAAGTGACTGACTTATAACCTATCGATTGATATTGGCTAGAATAAAACAGAGCGTAAAGCACCTTGGGTCCATCGACGATAGGCTGTCCATTGTTGCTCCATGTTACAATGGGGGTGGGGGAGCCCTGACAACCCAATGATATCTTCAGAGGCTCTCCAGCCTTCACTCTGATATCTTTGGCACCGTACAAAGAGGAGAGGTCAAACTTGGGAGCTTCTTTGAGGGGTTTAGCCTTCACGAGTCCTGTAGAAGGGCTGGGGGCAGACTGCCCGCCCGCATTGACTGCTATCACTCTGTACTCATAGGGCATGTTGGCCTTGACCTTCTCATCAGAGAAATGTTTTTCCTACAACCATACATAGTATATGTTAGTAATTAATTGTAATCATTCCAGTCTTTAACAGTAAAAAATGAGCAGCAATAGAACAAAGTAGGTACTGAAACAATTTTTATTAGATTACAAGAATAAACTAAAGGTTACGCAACAGACCCCTAAAGGTTACGCAATAGACCCAAAACAAAGATTCTTGTTGTACTGTGCCAAGAGAGAAGACAAGACTAGTTCAATAATACTCAGCCTATTATGGCCTGGTGGGCTTATCATAAATGAAGCATTGACAGCACATACAGGTGTCTGGTACCTGACAGCACAAACAGGTGTACTAGCTGGTACCTAACAGTACATACAGGTGTACCAACTGGTACCTGACAGTACATACAGGTGTACCAGCTGATACCTGACAGCACATGCAGGTGTACCAGCTGGTACCTGACAGCACATCTAGGTGTACCTTGATGGGTGCTCTGGTGATAGGCTGCCAGTTGGCAGATGGTTTAGACTTGTCTAGTCTCTCCACAATATATCCAGTGATTGGGCTGCCACCATCAGCAGGGGCATCCCATTCAAGGTCAATAAATGTTCTGTCAGCGTCAGCAACTCGAGGTTTCTTAGGAGCCGCAGGAACAGCTGCAACAGACGCACATAAATAATCACAAAACTATACACCGGATATCAGTTGAAAAATTGATCTTTTTAAAAAATTTGTCAAGTTTTCAAAATAGCAATTTTTTTTCAATGAAAGAAAAAACTTGATGTTATAAATCAATTAGTTACTACAGTGATCATAACATCAGTAATTTACTGCAGCGTTTATGGTTAGAAGTAATAATTCTCCAATGTCTTAATATATATATAACAAAAAACCTACACCCAAGTTCTGCACATAAATTATTCTGTAAAAAACCAATTTTATATAAAAAGAAAAAAACAAAAAGAGGAAATAATGGATAGCACATACGATAGATAAACTGAGATAAGCGAATGAGATGGAAACAAAACCACATGCAAATGCTTACTGAATGGGTTCTTAGCCTTAGTAGCATCTTCTGTGACGAGAGCTGGAGACTGCCCGTGTATGTTCTCTGCCTTCACTCTAAACATGTAGTCGTGTCCATCCTTGAGCTTCGGCACCCTCAACTCTGTCGTATTTCCTGGCACAGATTTCACCTGGAGACATTAAATGTATAACAAACACTTAGCAAAAGGATATGAGAGGTAGAAAGCAATAATTCAATCTACACACATTCTCTGTCAAATGATATATATATTCTTGATTATTTTTAATCTAAGACCCGCACTAAAAACATACTTTACAAGTATGATAGGTTTTAAGAGCAGCACATTTGTATGCTTGGCATACATAATAATACGTTCTCTACCTTCTCCCAGTCACCAGTTCTTGTGTCTAATTTCTCAACTACGTAGTTAAGGATATCATCTCCCCCAGTGTCAGCAGGTTTCTGCCACGAAAGAAGAGCGCTGTCTGCTGTCACTTCCTGTACTACAAGAGGTCCCACAGGTCTGCCTGGTGGCCCCAGTATGACCACGTCACACTGAAATAGCCCAACATGACAAGCTAAATTATAGCACTCGCTATATTTTTAATCCTTTTCTAAAACAATCATTTACAGACTTCCAATTCATAATGGCATGTTTTATAGATATGATGACTTGACACAATTGAAGCTACTTCAGTATGTTATGTGTTAGTTACGAAATACCTGGTGGTAACACCTCCAACTGTTGCTAACAAAGGCGGCATTACTTATATACACACAAGGTTTTAGTCTCACCGTTTATTAAGCTGCATTTTTGTTCACGAAGTTGAATTTTCGACTACTGAAAATTTTAGGTCATACTTATTAGTGACTAATAATTTGATATTTTGAACTCTACATACAGTAGCAGAATCCTCTCCAAGATCATTTTTGGCAGTAACTTTGTAGCACCCTTTGTGCTGCCTCTTGGGGTCATTGACTTTCACTGCTGTCGTCATATTTTTTGTAGTAATGAACTCTGGCTCAACCACCTGTAGCATATTGACGAACCCAAACTTTTCAAATACTGTTCAAGTTGTCGTCTCTAATTAGTTGTCACAAAATAAAGAATGTATTATGTTATTAGGGTTATTAGCTCTGCAAACCTTCCACCATTATTCGGCGTGGTCAATTAGTTAGAAAGAAAACAACAACATAAAAATATCACAGCAGAACTTAAAAGAAATTAAGTTGTTGTGAGATGAGAGCAGGTGGGGACAACCAACGAAATGTGAGAGTAGGTAGATAGGTAGTAGGTTGTTAGCATCAGAACTGGTAGTAATGTTTGTTTTACACTGGATGCAAGCTGTTATTGGCTATCAATAGTTATGTGTTATTTGTCTGTTGGTGGGTAGCTCTATTGAACATCAACTGATATCCCAGCCTATCTAAATAAATATCTGTACATGTACATAGATCTCTACATAGACATCTGTAGGTATAACGTCACTTGACACGATCATCATGATTAAAACAAACGGACTATAAGGAAAAATTTAATAGAAAATCTATCTATAGTTTTTTTATAATTCTGACACAAATCTTATTTTGACGCGCATTAAATGTTTATTAAAAATTATATGCAAATTTCACTTTCTAAATAAACAATGGCATTTAAAATCCTCAAGTTTATATGATATCACTGTCAAGTACGCCAGTTGTAAATAAACCAGTTGGAAAGGATAGTAATATGAGCACAATGGATCACTCAGCGTAAGTTTGGTGAAGATTGGAGTATTGTATAGGGACATTTTTTAGCAGACAATCTTTGTCTGCACTCCCTCTGCACCCATAGTGTACGAAGAGTGAACAAAGAGTGTACAAAGGTATACTAGGTACTACAACAACATAATTAAACTAAAGACCTGTCCTACACTAGAGCTTTCTACAGCTAAAGTTTGTACTAAAGTACAGCAAGCTGATCTATCTGTATCAACTAAATACTAGCATGCAACAAAATCTGTTACCGTTGTCTCCAAAGTTTCCTGCAAATAATCAAATGATAAAGTGACGGTGAGAGCGGACAATACAGTGTGCGTGGAAAGTTGTGAGAGAAACAAGTGGTTCAACGCAAAAAAGATGGAGGGGCAACTGTTTCCTTTTTAACCAGTTTTTTACAAACTGAAACAAAAGTTAATCTCTAGTGGAAGGAGTCAGCACACAGAAAGCAGGGTTACTCCATCACCAAAGTTAGGAGAAGTCAGCAGACAAGGAACTTTACTTTGAGACTAGAAAGTACTGCAGGAGAAACAGAAATTGATAACACAGGACTAGCGATTACATTGAAATATCATAAATGTTTAGCGCATATCATGACATAGACATGACACCAGCATACAACGAGTACATTTGAAGGAAAGATACAGAGTAAAGTAAAGATGAATGAAACAAGAGATTGAAACGGTACAAACAAAACAAGTTGGAGCACAGTAAAATGACTCGATTAGGGAAACTCATTGAAAATTACCGTTGTAGTCTTTTTGTTGAGCTTCTGAAAATAAAATCATTTAGCTAAAGAAGAATAAGATGAGTTGATACAACCTTGTGGAAGACATACAAGTATTATAAAAAAAATAAATACATAATTAAAAAAATAACAAAGACGCGATACAAAATTAAACAAAGCTAAAATTCTGCGAATTCTGATTAATCTTCAAACAACTTACATCATCTGTCCTGGTCCACTCTATGGTGGGCTCAGGTACCCCTGTATACTTGCACTGCAGCTCAAATGGCTGACCAATTTTCTTGACAATATCATTCCAATGCCGAGCATCAATTTTGGGCTTTCGAAGTTTCTTTTTTGTTGTAACAGGTACAGACAACTCTTGTGGCTTAGACTCTCCAGCCTTGTTCACTGCTTTAACTCTAAACTGGTAATCTGTGTTCTCTTTCAGGTCCTTTACTGATGCGCTCAATGCAGGTACTTCGGCCGTCTGCAAAAATAAAACCTTTCATTGCTGGGTGACAATAAATATTGTTCCCCTATAACCATGCCTGAATCGCAAACATGCAAGTATAAATGTTTTTAAAACATTTTAAGATAACAAGTGGGATTCTGTAACATATTTAAAAAAATATCCCAACTTCTTCTAAACATTTCAGCCATTAGTTATTTGAAATTTCTATTTTACAAAAAAGTGACTAATATGCCACTTATTTTTCCAATTCTCATTTGTTGTAAGAAAATAAGTTTGTACAAGTTTGCACCAAAGGTTTCTGAGGAGTGGAAAACATGATCCTGGTAAAACCACTTTACAAAATCAAAAATCAGGCTAAAACAGTAGAATATTTTGGCAAAATAATTTAGTAAAAGAGTCAAGAAGTCAGCTCTAAATAGTTATAGTACCCACCAAAGACTCAAGTAGTCAGCTCTATATGTTTATATTACCCACCTTGGTCCATTCCATTTCTTTAGGAGTTTTAGCTTCTATGATATAGTGCTTGATAGGTGTGCCACCGTCACTGGCAGGAGCTTTCCAGCTCAACTCCACACTAGAGGCTTCAACCTTATCGGCGGTGAATCCAGTAGGAGCGCTTGGTGGATCTACACAGTTAACAAAATAATTTTTTTTCAATTTTTGTTTTATTATTACTCAGAGCTCACAGAGGGAGCATAGATCAATTTGCATAAAAACAGTTTTATTCAAAGTTATTATATGCAGCAGATGCTACTGTTCTGGTGAGACGGGGGTGAGCCTAGGCCCCAGACCATAATAAGAACCCTAGTGTATTAGTCGTCAGTAACTGCTGCTTTGAAAGGTAAAAGAACTACCTCAAAGCGTAACAATTAATTCAGCTGTAATAGTGTGGAGAACAGTTTCAACTGATTTTCATTATATAAGTAGGTTAGCCTCTGCTCATACCATATGGATCCTTAGCTTCTACGGTACTCTTGTATTCCTCCCATGGTCCTTGACCTTCACTGTTTACTGCACACACTCGAAACTTGTATGAATCACCTTTGTTGAGTTTGTTGACCCTGAAGTCTTTGGTAGATGTTTGACCTACAGGCCATAATCCATGAATCATATTAGAGAGCAGACAATTTCAATAATGATACGCACTAATGAAATGAAAGAATTGGTATTTTGTTCCTGATTATTATTTTGGCAATATAAATAAATAACGGGAAGTAGATAGATGATGGTTTCACTTTACAATCGGTAGCAGACTGTTAGCTATGGCACAGCTCTCTGTGCTCTCTACCTGATTTAGACCAAGACTGTCCTCTCTTAGTCATGTTTTTGCTTTCTACAATATAATGTAGGATGGGCTGCCCTCCGTCATCCTCTGGCTCTTTCCATCTGATCAGAATATTATCTGCCCAGATCTCCTCAGGCTCAATATCCCGTGGTTTACCTGGCTTGTCTGTGAAAAACGAAAATTTATTTACAATCTTTGAAGCAGTGGAGCAAATATGTTCATATGGCAAATTGTTCGCTTGGAAGCGGTGAAAAAGGAGACAAGAAGAGAAGGTGTGATGGGTAGAAAAAAGAGACAAGATGAAAAGGTGTGATGGACAGAAAAATGTTGAGAAAAACTTCTAGTATACAGTTATTGTAAATTACAAAATTGACCTTCAATTATGACTTTGATCTTCAATTATGACTTCGAACTGCCACAAAAAACATTTTATGCAACCAAAGAATCCTTGGTTTGGACTTGCAGTCATTACCTGACAACACAAACTTTTACTGTTTCATACGATGTAAAGAGCTCAATCACCGCTAAGTGAAGCTCACTTTTAAGATTGCTTGTATCAAATTAATTTTCTCTTCAAAAAATGTTTGGTTTAAGTTGAAACCAAACATCGATGAGTAAACATTTTCTATTCTCAAAAAAGCATTCATACTCTACTGTTTGCAATCCATGTTTACATATTTATAACCTTGTTGTTCATGCCCAATCAAGTCATATCAGCATTGCACATTGGCTATTTATTTCTGGCTATGGCTATACTACCTTGGAAAAACATTTAAAAAGGATGTGTGTTACACAGGGAACCCATACATTCTGGTGACTAGCATGCCAGTCCATACATGCCAGTGATTAACATGCTAGTCCATACATTCTGGTGACTAACATGCCAGTCTATACATTCTGGTGACTAACATGCTAGTCCATACATTCTGGTAACAAACATGCCGGTCCACACATTCTGTTGATTAACACACCAATCCATACGTTTTGTTGACTAACACACCAATCCATACGTTCTGTTGACTAACACACCAATCCATACGTTCTGGTGGTGACTAACACACCACTCTCACAAGATTTGCTCTTGTACTACTACCTACCAACAACTTTGATAACAATTGGACATTCGGCATCACCAGCTTCATTGCTGAGTTTGACATGAAAAGTGCCACTATCTCCCCGCTCTGCCTTGTCTACGGCTAGAACAAGTTTGTCTTTCTCTACAATTAAACAGTTCAATTGATGAGATTTCATCGGGAAGAATCCTAACCAATCAGATTTTCTGTTATAGCAAAAATATTGTCAATTGTGTAATAAATATACAATGATATTGTATGACAGAGTTAGAAATAGACCGTCATTATTCAAATCTTAAACATAATGAAATACATCCATACCTGATCTCGTTTTGTGACGTGGGTCAAGTTTACTGCCATCTTTTTGCCAATGAATCAATGGGTCAGTTCCAGTGAATGGTATCTCACAATGCAGAGGCTGTCCAGCTTTAACGTGGATCACCTTTGGCAGGTTTGACAATGCAAGAGTTGGTGGTTTCATTGCTAAAAGTTAAACTGAAAAATGAGCAACGAATAAAAAAGGATTAAAACCTTAGACAGCGATGTACAGTGAGAGAGAGAGGCATGTGTAAAGCTGCCGTAGCCATGCAGGTGGTCTACTACTAGAGCTGACTAGAGCTGCTTCACTCCACTGACTATCCAACCTTCTAGCTCGCGATCCTCTTGAAAACCAAAAAGAGGTGAGCTTTCTACTGCAGGGACACACTTCAATTGTATTTCTTCTTTTTGTACAGCTAGAGCATCCTTACCACCTCTGCCAATATCCAACTTACGAAACCCGTCAACTGACTCAGCGTCAACTCTAGGCTGACGCTGATACCTATCAGCTGATAAGGTACTATCCGATTTCTTGCTCACTGTATGGACACACCAACAAATGTTACAAAAGAACGTACACTAGACCATTGTCTACTTGTTGTCTATGGGCCATCAGAAGATAACTGGTAAAGCATTATTTAGTTTGTGGAGTTGTCCAACCAACATTGTTCACATGGATGAGCATAGTATAATAAATAAATAATGATACCTGTTAACCTGGAAAACAAAAATTGAATATAAATTGCTAAATTATCAAGATAAAAACAGTCATTTGTATGTCTGTGTTTTACAAATCATTCAATACTAGCGCTACAATCAACTAGATCTGCTCCTATATTACTACTAGCGCTACAATCAACTTCAAGTTCCACAAGTTTCTATCAACCACATATATAACTACTAAGTATGTCCTATGGATATCTCAAACTATGACCAGCGGGTTAATCGATATTAAAGATAACAAAATATGAAGTGCACTCACTATACCGAACATAATATCCTCAAATTAATACTCAATTTTTACTAAAATAATTACTACAAAAACTTTAAGACTAATGAACCATTCAACTGATGACATTTTAAAGTAATTCTAAAACAAAATAACTAGATGGATATAATGGTTATCATTACCTTCATCAACAAGGAGCTTGGCACTCGTAGTCTTAGTTCCAACCTTACAGGTGTATTCAGCAGCATCAGACATTTCTGTATTGTCAATAATGAGCAGGTACTTGTCTATACAACTTTGGTGGTCCAGTTTCTCAGTGACTGGATGTAACCTGTATGAATGCATCGCATAGACATGAGCGTCTAGGTCAACGTGATATGAGACTTATACATCATGACATAGACATCTATGTGTGTATAGATACAGCTATGTATGCATATATATATCTATATACGTGTGGTGTTTAGATTATGCAGGGGAACCAAACGCTGTATTAGTTATCAAAATACAAGATTAGAATTATGTTATTTAACGCACCATATTCTCAAACACTAGCACACTCAACGGCTGCACAATTCAACTCAAATACTGTTTGGGGCTTGACATTTTTGACTAATAAAAGCAATTCTTTGCATTATGTAGCAAAGAAAATAATCTACTATATCAAATGTAGAATAGCAGAAAAGAGAGAGCTAAATTTCAATATAGAGCTTGTCTGTGATGTCACTAAAGACATCGAGTGTCTGTCAGTTAGCGACGAAGCAAAACCGCAACCAAATAAGTACACAACCAAAAATCTTGTCATAAATAACAGAAAAAAAGACAGTTGTATTTCTAATGAGCTCATAAGAAATGCTGCCAGAATTAACATAAGCTGTTAGCTGTCCCACACCTGCTCGAAACATCGAGGTGCACAACACCTTTGAAAAATATATACTGGAAACTTGATCTCTAAAATCAACTTTTACCAATATAGCAAACGAACAGGTGCACAGTCATCTAGAGTTGATGCCCGTGTTATATTATAGACCAATAGTCAAGTCAGAAGTCAAAGCAAGTAAAATCTATAAAAGATAAGCATGACTCCTACTTACTTGGGTGCCTTTATGGCACCAGACATACGACCAGCCATATACTGGCCTTTGGTCGTAACTCCATCAGGCACACTGGTGATACATACACAGACATATCATTCATAGACATAGACATACTTAGGTGAGTGGTTAGCACGATGTTAGAACGAATATACAGACAAATAATAACAAAATGAGCAATCAAAAACAAGATGTTATTGGGGTACAACACATAATGATCACAAGACGGAATGGCGGTAAGACAGGAAATGTGTGTGAGAGACAATTGCTTTACTGTTCACTGTGACATCATACACAAAATGATATATATTAGTCAGGTGTTGTGGGCAGGCAATGGCTGTAATGCTGTGTTCATATTCCATTTAGTTATTTCAACATTAAATATCTAACTAACAGGCAACAGAGCAAAACAATAGTAGATAAAAGAGTTATGACATCTAAGTGGAACTCTCTGCCTTTTAGTTTGGGTCTACAAATTTTTATAATGCGCTCAATTTCAACACAACAAACCAGCTTCAGTGTAAACACAAATTAAACTTAATTAGTTTAAAAATAACATTTAAAAAAGTACTGACTTATCATTGTTGATTATTTTGAAAGCATTTTTATATGCAACTGACCGGAATGCCTTGTGCAATATTAAAATTGAATAGCTGAATGAAATTGAAGACTAAAATACGAGAATGCTTGTGTCAGATTATAATGTAATATTTACCCAAAATCAATCATTCAACAAGGTCAGCCAAAAGAATGAAAACTTTGGTATTTAATTGATAATTAGCCAAAGGGAATAGTTTTGTACAATAAAAGAGTTGATTATGCTAAGGAGCAGTGGAGAGCACTAGTCGGTAGCATTTAGAATGCAGAGTTCCAATTTGTATCATAATTCTTTAAACATATAAGATGGTGTGATGGGCCACTACAGTGCTGGTTATATACAACTACATATATTAGGACTATGGCATGTTCTCTAGTTACCCGTCATCTGTAGCCTTCTTAATAATCTGCTCTCTATTTGTGTGAACTCTGCTCATAGCAAGCAAGCATTCAATTAAATAATGTAAAAGCAAAAATAAAAATAAAAAGTAATAATGAATTTTCAGTAAATTATTGACTGTAAGCATAATTGAGACAAAGAATTTTTGTTTGGTACCAGCTTAGAGAGTAGACAATGTGTTAAACTTATTTTGGGCGTAAAGAATTTAGTCTCATGAATTTATAATTAAATGACAGGCAGCCTTCAAGCAACGCTGACTATTTGAGAGGAAACAATCAATTATATAAACACTGATTTTCAGCCAATAAATAGTTAATAGACAGTCGATACCAAGTAGCGTTTCCCAAGCATAGAAACAAATCAATGATCAATTCGCCTATTCAGGGGTTGTCAAACCTTGTATTGATTAGTGTGACAACTCCTGAGCAGGTGAAATATCCATGGTTGGATCTGATAATAACTGGCGAGATAATTGGTTCCACAGGAAATGTAAATATTCAAATGTGATCAACTAGAATGAGCAGAGTGTTTGCAAAAATACACAACAATGGGGTTTGCGTTTATAAGAGTGCAAAGAAGTATTACCTTTCTAAAAGAAAACAACTCCAAACTTGTAAAAAGAATGCTCTGCCAAGTGCAATCATTACCTTGGTAATGATAATGCATAACCAATTTCGATAAATAAACATGAAAAGAGAAGGAACTATCAAAGGTGCAAAAGTAGAAATTTTTTCCCATAACAGCGAATTTTGTGCTGCAACATAGAAGCAAATAATAATATAACCTTTGCTTTGATATTTTATTAAGTGGGTTAAAAACGAATACTACACTTTGCTAACCTAAAGCCAAATCAAGACTCAAGACTGCAGATAAATTTCACAAAACTATTTTTGTTTGTATGCGGCAACAAAAAGCTTATGAAAAAGACGGTCACATAGCACATCGTTGAATCATATGCTATTTTAAGATACTTTAGAAAATGTATTGTACCTATTGCACAACGAACAGCTAGTCAATATACCAATCTTCATTCAAACAACCAAACTGAGCACATTTACAGAGTTTCCAAGTATTAATTTTGCTAACAATTTATTAAATATGTTGTTTTTGTCATAGAGTGTTACCTTTCATCTGGTTTAATCTCAATCCCGTTCTTGTACCAAGACACAGGTTTATTGTGTGGGTTCTCTACCAACGTCTCCAGCACAGTTCTTCTATTTTCCAAGGCATGTTTGGTGGCCAGTGGATCAATAAATCGAACCTCAGCTATCAATCAATAGATAGATATGACCAGTCAATCAATAAATAGGTATCACCAGTCAGCCAAATGGTCGTGGTTTGAGAAGTAGCTACATACGTACTACCAATACTGTGTTTGCGTAAACCTGCAGTTTTGCTTTCTGTAGTACACCAATTGGTCACCTGACAAACATAATCAAGAAATTTTTCGTCAGACTAATTTGACAAAGCCCAATTTTATTAGTTTCAATTTGACCACAAAGATTAAGTTTAGAGTGGACACCAATGCTCTCGTCCAAGTAAAACTCAATTATTCTGAAATCAATACGAAAATACAATCTGTTTTGATGGACTATAGCGCTACAGAAATATTTCATCACCGTATCATCTGAGAAAAAGAGCGAATACTTTGACATTGTTTTGGTTGATTGAACGAAATTGGCAACAAATCACCGAATAAAATTTATTAAATGCAATTTTTAATTGCATTCAGATATTCAGTTAATAAATTTCTAAATACAAATTGTAAGTGTGCTGATCTATTAGCAAAATTTGAATTAATTTTAGTTACGTTATAATAAACAGTTCCATATTCGATCATAAGACCCCCATTTGTAGTATCATAGGAGAAGATCTGCTCATATCATACTACTTTCATTAGTAGCATAGCATATATAACATATAGCATATATAACATATAGCATATATAACATATAGCATATATACCATATAGCATATATAACATATAGCATATATAACATATAACATATATGACATATAGCATATATAACATATAGCATATATAACATATAGCATTTATAACATACAGCATATATAACATATAGCATATATAACATATAGCATATATACCATATAGCATATATACCATATAGCATATATAACATATAGCATATATAACATATAGCATATATAACTTACGTGTTACTCTATAGTTGGCATTGCATCTGTTGTTGCCCACTTGACACCAGTATTTGCCTTCATCATCTTCGACAGTCTTGTGTATGATTATAGATCGGTGCAGTTTGTTTGATACAAAATCTATTCGATCTTTTGCTGGATGGAGCTGAATAAGTTTTCCATCAGCGGGTCCTTTGAACCATTTCACCTTTTATTTTTATAAACAACAACAATAAACGACAACAATAACACAATTTGCTACAACATCTTGTATGTAAGTCTACAAGTTTTATTACAAAAGTGGCAGATAGACAGCTGATATTGGCATACTTTAGCAATTGGCCATCTCTGAGAAGCGAGTATTTTATGTTTTACTAAAGGACTACAACATTTCTTGGGCCAGGTATTACTAGTAGTAATGTAAGAGCAGATCTCTGTCATGGAGTCTAAGGAAAAGGTTCTCCTGATTCTCCAGGTGTACTTTAAGGTGTACTTAAGTTATTACTCACTACAAGCTTCTGTTTCTAAATGGAATGTTTTTATTGATAAAAGAACGTTGCAATGGAACTTTAATATCAATTCTTACTTACATGCAGTTTTTATACAATAAAAAGGTTGTTTATTAACAATAATAATAATACTCTAATTTATTTCAAATTTAACTTTAAACAAAGAATGAAATACAACACATGTGTATAATTTAAATCAACAATTTCACATATGAACAACAAATCTCATTTGAACTGTATTTTAAGATTAATATATTATTGAAGTTGTCCTCACACGCTAATATATTCTCACATAGACTGATGAGATATGCAGTAGGTAGACAAGAGGCACTTACAGGGGCAGATTCATGACTCACAAGGCAGACCATTTCACCAGTATTTAACTCAAGCACATCTACATCCTTCAAAGTGTCCACAAAATTGTAGTCAGGTTCTACAGCAAGAGCACATATTTTTCGTTTAGTGGCAAAAAGAACAAAAAACTAACAAAAAATGAAAAAGCAACAGAATAAGAAGTGCGATGTTGTTATAGAATGCCAGCAAACAAACAAGTATGAGAGCTGTAAGCAGGTACCCTTACTCACCTGTCACTTCAAACACACAAGCGGTATGGTCACCAGTACTGGTCTCACAGCTGATACGTCCAGCCATTTCTGGTGTGATGTCGGACAGTTTGAGAATATGTCGGTTCTCTCTTTGAGAAGTCCGTAGTTTACCCCCTTTGCTCTGAAACATTACGTGTGGAGAGGAGTTGAAAGCTGATCATATAGATTACTTCATGATATCAATATTGTTTATATCAAATGTATCAACCTCCATTCACTCTGCTTCCACTACTTACTGTCATGGGTTTTCCGTCAAATTTCCAAGTTACCTTTGCACTCTGGTCATTCACAAAACACTCTAGCTGCACATCCTTACCCACATCAGCTTTGTATGACTTTGGTAAAGGTTGGCTGAAAATAAACTTCTTCTGTTTTTCTACAAAAGACCACCAACTAACAACCACCAACTAACAACCAACAACCAACAACTAACAACTAACAACATAATTTTTTTCCGTTATCAACTCTGATATAGCATTTTCATATTCATTTGGAATAAATTTGATCAAGATGCCAAAGATTTAAAAAAAACTTGATTTTTACAACTTATCAATATAATATTCAATCATATGTTATTACTGTTATATTATTTTATAGTTCCACCTTTGTCTGTAGAAATACTACAAAAAATTGATCACTTCCTGACTAGTAACCAGCCGACCATATAGGACGACCTTTGTGGTGTTCAATGAATTATTAAATGGGAAGCTAGCCAGCCACTACCCACTCACCCGCAACCTCAATCCAAGCGGAGGTTTTTACATCATCACACTGCAAAATATATTTCCCCGCATCCCGGGGAGACAACTTCTTAATAGTGAGTGTGTGGATGCAGTCAATGTGCTCTATATGTACATTGTTTCCATGGAATATCTCCAGTTTATTCTTGAACCATCTCACATTACGAGGATTCGGTATAGAAAATTCTGCTTCTAATATGCATTGTTTGTCTTCCTCCTTCAGATTCTGGTCTTCAAGCTCTCGAATAAAGACGGGTACCTTTTCTTGGACTTTTTCCCTATGCTGCAGCGTTGGCCAATCAGGAATGACCTTTCAACATCACAAATAACATGTGATTATGAGCTAAATGTGTTACACAAAGCTTCAAGGCTAGCAAAGTAAAATTCAGCTCTCAAGCATTACAAAAGATTTTCTCACCTCAGCCAGAGATGATCTTCTCTCCTGGTTGTGTAACTTGGCTGGGTCGAGCTGCAACAGCAGATGTCAGTTAACTTATCTCAACTGACCAGTTTTTCACGAACAGCACAATTGCATGCAGCCAAAGCATGAGGTAGAGAGCGAGACTGGTACAATATTATACATAAAACATGAAGCCAACATTACGGTGTTACACAAGTGCTTTAGCTCCAAACACTTCACAGTTACCACAAAAGGTAAATAAGCTCTCATTGCCAAAAGGTGTTAGTAAACTGTTTAACAAAGTTTTCTAGCAGAACTTACCAACTTGACAAAAGAAAACCAGTTAAATTTTTCACAACTTTGTTTTATAAATATACAAGTTATTTTTAAATTAAACAAAAATGATTTAAAAAATGAGAAATGTGCAGTATTCTAACTTATGAGTCAGTCCAGACCCATAAATCTACACAATGTATTTGCCGTTACCGTATTGTCGATGCTGACTTTACGAAGAGCAGGCATTTCGATTTCTGTAACGCTAGAGCCCCTGCGGCTACTACGTCCGCTATTGCGACCACTTCCTGGCAGGCTCTGTCAGTAACAAACACAAGGAGACATCTAACTGACATGGTTATGCACGAGAAAGGACACAACTCTAAAACATCGTGGTACAGTTAGCTGGGAAACCACCCACAGATGTACAAGCAGATGATTTAGTTACATGAAATACAAGAAAGCAGCTGGGTGTCAATAGATTCACAGCATTGTTATAGCGACCAATAAATGACATAGAAAGACACCACCAGATACAATTAAAACAGTAGACAAAACAAACTTAAGGGTCACAGCGATAAACACACCATTGCAAGCATGAAGTTGAGCGGAACACAGCACACAACCAGATGTAACTAATGAACATCTAACTAGTAGCCCTAACTAACTACTCTAGCTCTACCAGCGAGGTCATACCCCAGAGCCAGCTGCTGCAAAGCTAGTCTTCCGCAGCACAGTTTTTAACATGTCATACGATGCATTGGAATACACCGTGTGCTCATCTATGCTGCCGACGCTGCTGCTTCTACTGGCTGGCCCGCTTTCATCAGCTTAAAATATATGTATGACTTCCCGATGACCTTCGCGTGCAAATTATACAAAAAATAATGTCAGAAAACAAAGTAAGCTTGCTTTGCTGGAGCTTTTAAAATAATAGTAGAAAATAATAAATTGACCAACAAGTCAGGCCACCAGATGATGTCCAACATGTTGTAACATAGAAGAAATACGTCCTCATAAAACTCAACTTGGGGGTTGAGATAAGCTACCAGATAGTCCTAATTCTTAGAAATCACACAATATAAGTCTATTGCAATAAGGCAATGCAGTTAGTGTTGGTAGATGATTAGTACAGAGACGGTTGCAGGTACACAGTCAGTCAACAACTGCATGCTCTCAAAGTTACAAATGACACCAAAGTTTAACATCTAAATAATAATAAAAAACCAACATCCTGGGAGTTACCTTCTCCAGCGATGGCTCCCTTTCCACTAAAAAGCACAGTGCGTTTATTTATTGAATACATCTGATAATCAACTGAATATGCAGGCTTTATATTTTTTATATAATGCATTGACATCTCAGATAACTTTTGTTAAGCTATAAGTCTGTATTGCAGTATGGGATGGGCCACCACAATTGGATGTAAATGATTACAAAAAGAAAACATATGTAGTAAACTTTGAAATTTGGAGTTTAGTTACCTATTACTTAGCAAAAGAGATTTCAAATAATTTAAGACACGCAATGAAGAATGACTGTTAGTCGTAACGAGGTGGTTGACACAACACAACATGGAGTACTTCAGGTGTCAAGTCTGCGACACAACACAAAAACTTTACATGTATATTACTGTACAACATAGAAGGTCTATGCATGTTAGGTACAACCAGCCATTGTTGGGTGAGTATTTACTGATTCAATAGCTGTTTCATTGCAGCCACAAAATGTTCAAATCTATTGGGTTGTTATTGAAGAGTCCAATTGAGTCTTGCATTGGGGAAACAACTACTGACTATTATCTAATCTTGCGTTGCATAAAAAGGTAACTTTTCTCCATCCGATGAATATTTTCATATCTTGTAAAAAACATTTATTTTTAATCTTTTTTCAACTAGTGATAAGTTTTAGGAATAAAAACTTGTTTTCCCACAAAAATTGAAAGTAAAATACACAAGACATATTATTTTGTATGAAATAAAACATTTTAGCATATTTCGGTTTCACTCCAGCAAAAATCAACATCCTAATTATATCAAAACATAAAATAAGTTCAGGCAACTGCATTCACAAAATGATCTTGTAAATAACTACATCCATGAATTAACCTCATAGTCAACTACAAGCACAAACAAATTAATCTTATAGTCAATTCAATTAACTACATACGCAAATAGATCTTTTAGTTAACTCAGTTAACTACACACACAAATTGATCTCTTAGTTAACTCAGTTAACTACATACAAAAATTGATACGTTAGTTAACTCAGTTAACTGCATACACAAATTGCTCTCTTAGTTAACTCAGTTAACTACATACACAAATTGCTCTCTTAGTTAACTCAGTTAACTATATACACAAATTGATCTCTTAGTTAAATCAGTTAACTATATACAAAAAATGATCTCTTAGTTAACTCAGTGAACTATATACAAAAAATGATTTGTTAGTTCACTCAGTTAACTAGATACAAAAATTGATATATTAGTTAACTCAGTTAACTACATACATACACTATTAGTTAACTCAGTTAACTACATACATACACAAGTTGATCTCTTAGTTAACTAAGTTAACTACATACACAAATTGACCTCTTAGTTAACTCAGTTAACAGACATCAGTACTTACAATGCTTCAAGTGCCCAAAGTCGACACTGTCCTCCTGACTCTTCCTCTTCTTGTGATCCTTGTGCTTGAGCAAGTCTCGAAAGTCAAGCTGAGAGTCCTTGGGGTCTGCATGACAAGTAGATAAGTTACTAGTGCACTTACCATCGCAGGAAACAACTCACCGCTTAAACTTTAAAAGGAGGCAAGGAAATGAACTTAATTTGAACTGCTGTTCAAACCTGTAGACCATGATTTGCTTAACCGAATAGGTACTCCACTCTTTAGCTCTAGTAAAACTGAGTTGAGTGGTTAAAATGTTGAAATATGCGACAGAGAAGTGAGTTACAACAGTATCCACAACAATCATTTCTCACCAAGGTAGCATTTGATCCAACAAAACCTACCATTGGAAGAAGACAACTGCTCTAAGGAATGAAGGAAAACCTCAGCAGCTAACTAATAGAACCAAATGAGGCGAGAGCTCTGATGACAGAGCAAGCAAGCAGCTGAGAGCGTTGTTACAAGATTATAAGTTTATTCAGCAGCTTCACACGTTCAGATGAATTCCCCTCTTGTATCTCGTTACAGAGGCTCAGTTTGCTAACTCACTTCTGCGCAAATTGTTAGAATACAGTAAAATTTTGAATTAATTAGCAGCTTTGTAGGATAGTGTATCCAAATGTAGCTGTGGCCACCAAAAGCCTCTTTGCTAGACAGTTGAACACACAAGTAAGGTGGAGATTATTTCACAAACATTGAAAACTTGATTTTTGTGACATCACGAGATTACTGTAAATGATTTAATTCCTGAAGCAGATAGTTGAAGTAGGTATTAAATAACTCCATCTTATATCGACAAGAGAATTTATCTCAACAGTAAAAGCTAGCGAGTGAACTTATACATGAAGAGTAGCACACAATATATAACTGTCTAAGCTAGAACACTTTATGGCTAGATGAGCTACAATAGAGAGAATTTCTAGCCACTAGTCTACAGCTGATATAGCCAAACATTCACTGTCTGCAGCGACACCACCTCTTCTCTTTCTGACAATGACATCCATAAAAATACCACCATGATAGATCTCTGGCAAATGTACGAGTCTTTTAGGATTGTAAAAATACCCTAGAGGCGTAAAACAGGCGTAAAACTTTTAGGAAAACTTTTGGGAAACCTACAACCAGGCAGCAATATTCATGTCTATCTGAAAATTAAATTTAAAAATTAGAGAGGTTTAACAGTTTTATGATAAAAACTAAAATCATCATTTCAGTTATTGGGATAATTAAAGGAGTCCGTAAGTCAAGCATAAATACGGTTGTGTTTCAACTATTGACACCAAGATACAAAATTGAAAAGCTTAAAACCTAAATTGGAATTAAATAATTGCAGATATAAATAATAAAAAGTATATTTGTACTGTTTTCGTTCAGCCAGTTTCTGCTTTAAACTGCACTGAAAAGTCCATGTGTTGCCCTCAATCCATCGCATTGATATTATGCATATTCTATTATTATATTATTATTAAATATAATTTACGGGTGAGTGTCAGCTGCAAACATAAATGATACTCAGCCAACAAATGATACCTGCGTCACTGGAAACAGAGGCTTCACGAGATTTGTCATTTCTGGCGTCTGTCAAACGTACATTACAACAATACAACATACTAGTGAGCTATATACAACAATACAACATACTAGTGAGCTATATACAACAATACAATATACTAGTGAGCTATATACAACAATACAATATACTAGTGAGCTATATACAACAATACAATATACTAGTGAGCTATATACAACAATACAACATACTAGTGAGCTATATACAACAATACAACATACTAGTGAGCTATATACAACAATACAATATACTAGTGAGCTATATACAACAATACAATATACTAGTGAGCTATATACAACAATACAATATACTAGTGAGCTATATACAACAATACAACATACTAGTGAGCTATATACAACAATACAATATACTAGTGAGCTATATACAACAATACAATATACTAGTGAGCTATATACAACAATACAATATACTAGTGAGCTATATACAACAATACAATATACTAGTGAGCTATATACAACAATACAACATACTAGTGAGCTATATACAACAATACAACATACTAGTGAGCTATATACAACAATACAATATACTAGTGAGCTATATACAACAATACAACATACTAGTGAGCTATGTACAACAATACAACATACTAGTGAGCTATATACAACAATACAACATACTAGTGAGCTATATACAACAATACAACATACTAGTGAGCTATATACAACAATACAACATACTAGTGAGCTATATACAACAATACAATATACTAGTGAGCTATATACAACAATACAATATACTAGTGAGCTATATACAACAATACAATATACTAGTGAGCTATATACAACAATACAACATACTAGTGAGCTATATACAACAATACAACATACTAGTGAGCTATATACAACAATACAATATACTAGTGAGCTATATACAACAATACAACATACTAGTGAGCTATGTACAACAATACAACATACTAGTGAGCTATATACAACAATACAACATACTAGTGAGCTATATACAACAATACAACATACTAGTGAGCTATATACAACAATACAATATACTAGTGAGCTATATACAACAATACAACATACTAGTGAGCTATATACAACAATACAACATACTAGTGAGCTATATACAACAATACAATATACTAGTGAGCTATATACAACAATACAATATACTAGTGAGCTATATACAACAATACAATACACTAGTGAGCTATATACAACAATACAACATACTAGTGAGCTATATACAACAATACAACATACTAGTGAGCTATATACAACAATACAATATACTAGTGAGCTATATACAACAATACAACATACTAGTGAGCTATGTACAACAATACAACATACTAGTGAGCTATATACAACAATACAACATACTAGTGAGCTATATACAACAGTACAACATACTAGTGAGCTATATACAACAATACAACATACTAGTGAGCTATATACAACAATACAACATACTAGTGAGCTATGTACAACAATACAACATACTAGTGAGCTATATACAACAATACAACATACTAGTGAGCTATATACAACAATACAACATACTAGTGAGCAATAATACTACCTTTGACATAGATATTGAAGTTGGCATCATCGCATACAGTGTTGGCCTTGCTCAGCAGCTGTATGGAGTACTTGCCCTCATCTATATACTTGGGCTTGGACATGCTAATGGTTCCAGTCTTGGCAGCAGTGTCTACGTTAAATTTTGTTTTATTTCCTGGTTTTATCTCTCTCTTACCCTTGAAGAACCGTATCTCGGGCATGTAATCTCCAGCGATCTCAAACGAAATGGTGACGGTTTCCCCTAAAATGCAGATTGAAGTGCAAATGAGCATTACACTGTTAAATGATGATATGATACATGGGGAGATAAGGCACCCTATAATAAGTATAATGTAGAGTAAAACAATATAACCTGTTTAACTAACTTTGTCTTAAAACCAATGACTATTGTTAGTTTTAATCATTATTAATAGCTAAAAACTGATTAATTAGATCTAAAATTTTAACTAAAATTGGCATCAAGCATTTTGATTTGAGATTATTCATCAATGTAAACAGCTACTTTCAATCGTTAGGTTATTCAACAAGACTTTGCATATGCATTGGCAAGCGCAGCAGAAATAATTAAAAACATCAAAATGTTATTATACAGGCTTTTTACAATTATCGTAAAGACTTGCTAAAAACAATTTTAATAGTTTTGTATTATTAATCATGTGAAGGATGATGAAGGATACCACCAACTAACAAGTAACCTCTACAAACAGGACTGATCTGAGAACAGTAACACGTATTGAATATTCGCAGTAATATACGTTATGCAATGTTAGCCTACTCCCACCTTCTAAAACGGTGTGGTTCTGGGGCTTCCTGATAAAATGCGGTCCTAGTTTTTCTTCAGTAGGTGAAGAGGGCTCAGCAGTTTTCGTTTTTCTTTTGGGACCCTCATTCTCGTACCCAGGGGGTAGCTGTGCAGATGATAAAACAGTTGAAATTAAAGTGTGATACAGAACAGAGTGCTTTGCCATACAAAACAACATAAAAAGTTGTGCATCAAAATCACTAACATCAAAAAAAATGCTTAAAAAGTAGTAACAGTACAGAGTCAGTGGTTGTTACTGTCGCAATTTTAATTTAAAGGAAAAAAATTGGACATAAATATCTGCCAGATTTAAAGCAATTTCACTGGTAAACCAAATTTTAAGATCAGCAGCAATCTGCCAACAATAATAGCTATCTATGGTGGCCAAAATGTGTTATGTTTTACATTTTAAAATGTCAGAACGCTGGAAAATTCTAAAGTTTACAAACTTTTTGAAGTTTTGCTCAATTGTTCATGCGCTTTGAAAATCTAAACCAATTTATTGGTCCGCTCTATTGATAACGTATCTATAGCCATCTCACCATTGATATATCTTTTTACCAAACAGTTACTAAGCCGAACAATTAAACTTTAATGAAATAAATGAAATAATTATTTTTTATTCTAAAACTAAATATTATTGTAAATAAACATGAGAACTAATCATATATTTAAAAACTAGTTTTGGAGACTATATTCAACAATCGTTCATATAATTAAATGATTTTTTCTATGTTTATTGCTCTTTGTCTGTAGAGATATTTTGTATGGAGGCTATAAAGAGAATGAGAGCCTGTTGTTGGCACAAAAGCCATGTGCTTTGCAAACATTTTCAAAATATCTCAGATAGTTTTAAAACTATTTAAAAATAGTTCACATCGTTTGTAAATAGTTCATACTATTTTTAAAGCGCTCATACGATTTGTACTTTTCCAAATTGTCTGAATAATTTTAAATCCGTCTTAATTATTTACATAACAACTATGCAGTTTGTAAAATTTAGTAACTGTTAAACAGAAAATACAGTTTTATTGCATAAAATCTTGCAACCGCTAAGGCCGACAATTTATTTATTATAATCTTTAAGCCCATTAGATATAGTTTCTTAGGCTATTTTACTACATTTACCCATATATTTTCAATGCAAAAGACGCTTTGAAAACCGTCTAGCTAGACTATTTCAAAGCCATTCATACACGTTTGAAAGCAAAAGCATCTAACGTTATGAGCCACCAGCTATCAGTAGTATAATAGGTGTAGATCTGCTCCTATTATACTACTGCTATCTATGTTATCCCTTAGAGTCACTTAATTATTTTTAAAGAGTATAGGAAGTGAAAATTCAAGTTGGTATCCGATGAAAGGAGACAAAACAAAAATATTGCAAAAATAATCAAAAAGCTGCTCCTGTAATAAAACTACAAGAGTGTAGCCTGTGGTACTCTTGAAATCCACTAAAACCAAAAAGGTGCTCTAATATGAAATAGTTTAAGGATACTTACTGCGTCTTTGCTGGTCTTGGACGTACCTAAAAGTAAAAATATATCTGAGATTCTGTGGTATAAACATACAAACAAGATGTCTAACAAATAAACTTTGAAACAATTCACAGCTTTCTTAATATTGAAACTGAACCGTACATTGTACACAGATAGATATGCAGGCGATATTAGTACAAGCTACTATAGTAGTTTCATGCAGCACACAGGCAGAATTGGTCAAAATAATGTGGACTGCGACCATCTTTGTAAAGTTGTTTTGGCGGGGAAACAGCTCTAGAATGACACTAGCGCTATTAAATATATATAAAAACGCTTGTTTGATTTGATTATAATATATAGCAATATTCTTCAATAGAAACCTTATTAAACTTTAAAAACTAAAGCTGTAAAACTAGTAGTAATGTAGGAGCAGGAGTCTAAGCACTTGGAACCAGGAGAACCTTGTTTTTAGACTCCATGCCAGAGATCTGCTCTTACATTACTACTAACACTCATCTCAAAAGTATAGCTCAAAATTTTTTGATATTGAAAAAATAAGTACTTTTACAGCCATTGAAACTCATACCAATCTGTTAATTTCTTTATCGGAAACGTTAACATGTCATAATTATGGCTTTACTGGCTGCTTTAGTGGAAATTTCTTTTGACAAAAAATGGCTTTACTGTAAATTTAGAGTTGTCTTCCTTTGAGAAAATAACTGAGCGGTTAATATCATTTGATCCTAAAATATAGGAGTGACTTCATGCGTTTGTACTCTTACCATCGGAGACCCTGTTACGGTCAAAACACATGCACATGTATTTTGTGGGTATCGATTGCTAATAAAATTTAATTGATCTTGATTTTGTGTCAATATTGAAAAACTTCAATTGTTTCTAGCCACGCAAATGTTTACATTTACTCCAGATGATTTGTAAAAAAGCAATCAGCCATTTTTTCTTACACAAAGCTGGTGTCAGATACATTTGAATAGTTGGGCAGCCAGCCAACCAAAGTAAAAAGCTCAATAACCAAATCCACAAATCAAACAGCATTTTAGATGCTGAAAGACATTTTACTTAACTTATAATACATTTCGAGCCATTGATTGAAAAAAGTCAATGCTAAAATTAAAAACACTATCCTAAATGATGATTAGTAATGCTGTGTGCAATTCAACTAGCATTCGCACAGGTCAAGTAAATATTGTGAACTTAATAGGTGGTTGTGACACCCGTTGTATATGCCACAAACATCTCTGTTAGTAGACAACTCCAAACAAACATACTAGTCATATGGAGTTGTCTGCTCAATACATTAGTGTGAAACAATAAAGAGTTGTTATATCAAACGAATAGGCGAGGTTAGTTTATCAATGAGCAATATCTAACAAAAGTGCAATTACTTTGCTCTGTTTCTACAGGTTCATGTATGTGAACTATTGGTATGGGAGGTGCTGCCGGCTTGGATTCTAAAATATACATGGAATGCTGACTACAAACCTGCTGCTTTGCTATGCATGCCAATGTAGGGTCACCAAAGGGGATTTACAAGTTGCACACAAAAGTCAATTTTAGCAAGCGATGACAAAAGGAGTGGGGGTGGGTGTATGAATTGTAGCCACCTGATCAAGTTAGCGCAAATGCTAAATCTTAATGAGCTAATAACTCCCAAAAGTCTTTGTCATTCTCAATTGAGAAAGAAAAACAATCATTTCTAGAGACTATTTCCTAAAGCCCACACTGGAATTCACTAGTTTTAGCTTCAGCTGATTAGAACACAAAGCCTACAGAAAATCTTACAGAAAGCAAAAGAGGAAAGACAATTCCAGTAAGTATGGAAGTGCACAAGGAGATGTACATGTGTAGAAGACAATACAGCAAACAGGAAAGTGAAAGTAGACTACTTGGACAAAGTTTGTACATGCAATAACTTAACTAAGAAAAAAATACAAAGCGTATCTTTAATTTTAAAACAGAATCATTACAAAAAGTCATGTCTGCTACTTTACTTGACTATACCATTTAGTCAAACTGACATCTTCACAAATACTCTAGCTAGTAATCGCATCGATGTCTTCACATTGATGTCTTTACAATGAGAATAAACATTAATTAAATAGTTTGCCATTCTAATCCACTTGTATCTGTACTTTTATTTTATATAAAAGCCAAACACAGCAGCTTTATCTCTTACATCTTTGCTTTTATAGCTGACATAATATTGGTGAGTTCTAAAAAGCCTTCATTTATTATATTATTAATGACAAGACCAAAATGTGTAACGCAGGAATTGTAATGAGTCAACCTAGCAATGAGAAATGTACGACATAACGAACATAGCAAGTATATCACTATAAAGCCAGCCTACTACTTTCGCTGCTGATCAAGTAGAAACAAGAGATGCTTCACTCACCTTTCACCAAGATGTTTGCAGACGTCTGCGTGTTGCCATGAGCATTTGATAGTTTGAGATAATATAGTCCAGAGTCTTCAACCATAGCATCCTTGATCTCTAGGCTATTAAGAAAATGGAAGAGATCATGTAGAGGAGAGAGCGTGTCCAATAAGCACAAAGGGAAAGGGCTGTTGCGGGAATGAATATTACACAACAAAAGCAACCAGGTATAATGTTGAAGTGGATCTCTAATTATATGAATCCAAACCTATTGTAAATATAATCGTGTTATCAAAAAAATGTGAAAATATTCTAACATTGCCATAAAGCTAGTACATAGGCAGACAAAAACAAAATTTTGAAAGACTGTTGATAGTAAAAACTATACTTTACTGGTGAAATCTTAAAAAAGTTTGATGCCCAAGTTCCCAGAGAGATTACAGTTTCCAGCTAAAGTGCACTGAGTGCAGCTATTAGAAGGCTCAGGCAAGGTGCCAACGTGGAATATTATGGTATGTTTAGTAATCGCAGACATGCCTAGCTGCTAGCTAGTTATAAATACTTAATTAACCCACCAACTACCTGCGAATACCTGCCACTTGAGTACAAAATACACAGCGTAGGAGTGAGACATAGGTGTACAATATTGTGTGAGATTTTTGTGGTAAAAGGCCATCCAAGCCCCCGTCCCCACTTCCCCCTAGCTTTAGATTCCTCCTTCACACCTTCCCTATGCCCCAGTGACAGTTGTATGTGGACCCGGGATTCTCCCTTTATAAAGTATATGAGCTATCCCGGGTTAACGATACCGGCTATCCTGGGTCTACTCCAAGCCTGTATTGACCCTGTATCACCTCTATATATCATAGAAAACCTACCCCGGGTTACCCGGGCCAGTGTCCCAGCCTGGCCAACAAAGGTGGGTGGAAAAGATAGCCTGGGACCCAGAGGACTGGACAACCACCATTAGAAGACAAAGATCGAAGTTGGAAAGCTTGGGAACAAAGACTAAGGAACTAAGGATAACTAATAAGGACTGGAAATCTCCACTACTCTCAAAAGAGTGTGAAAGCGGTCCGGATCTGCTTTGCCATATGTTAGTGTTTTTATTGGCTTGTATTGTTTATATCTTTTGTAGTGTGTCTTTTGATTTGCCTAGTAAAAAACAATATTATAAAAATACCAATGAAAAATAATAAATACTTTTAAAACAAGTTACACAGCAGGAAGATCAAAGCCAAGTAAATTTTGCAGGAAACATAAAAGGAGGGGGGGGGGGTGAGAAGGAAAAAATAGAGACTGTACCTACACAATACTGGCACAAAGAAATCAAAATTGTGTTATTGAGAATTGTTTGGGATGCCACAAAGCAATCGAAATTAGAAATAAATTCATAAATCGCTTCATTTCAATAGGTTTAGTAAGAATAATGCTACTATAATTTAAAACCTATAAATTTTTAAATTAAATAAATAGAATAGATAAATCCTTGCGATGAAAAAATTTAATGAAGGCTGGAAAAATGGTAAAGTTACAAGGGTGGAGAAATGGTAAAGTTACAAGGGTGGAGAAATGGTAAAGTTACAAGGGTGGAGAAATGGTAAAGTTACAAGGGTGGAGAAATGGTAAAGTTACAAGGGTGGAGAAATGGTAAAGTTACAAGGGTGGAGAAATGGTAAAGTTACAAGGGTGGAAAAATGGTAAAGTTACAAGGGTGGAGAAATGGTAAAGTTACAAGGGTGGAGAAATGGTAAAGTTACAAGGGTGGAGAAATGGTAAAGTTACAAGGGTGGAGAAATGGTAAAGTTACAAGGGTGGAAAAATGGTAAAGTTACAAGGGTGGAGAAATGGTAAAGTTACAAGGGTGGAGAAATGGTAAAGTTACAAGGGTGGAGAAATGGTAAAATGTATGAAAAGTATTAAAAGGAAAGAAGCTGTAAACTCACGTTGCCATGTTATTTTTAAATGTGGTAAATATGTTTTTATTGTCTCCCTTCACCTCCATATCCTGTTTGAACCAGCTGCAGTTGATTGGTGGCGTACCCTTCACCTTGGCTTGAAGGGTAGCAGTAGACCCATCATCCACTGTCTAAATAAAATGGAATCCATACTAGTACCAATAGCAAATACTAATAACTGACAGCAGAAAAAATTTTGGCTCCAAACGCGCTGCCATTCAGACATTCCTTCTCTTCAATGAACTCGACGTAATGAGAGAAGCTGTTATGAGGCAGCAATGTGAACCATTTACACCCGACAGGTACAGAGATGTTGTTATTTGATGATGCATAGCTACAAAACATATTTTAAATGCTTTTCGTTTAGAACAAATGTATTTGATACTATGTACTGAGCTGGAAGAAATGCAGGGCTTAAATGTTGACAAAAATTTGTAATTGACAAATATATTTGTACATCTGAACAGCATGCCGTATGTTAGTACCCTGTACAAGTTATATTCTTCAAAATTTCAATATTCACATTTTTAAAATGTCGTCTCCTTGTGAAAACAAAACTTTTCAAACGTAGCCAAGTTTTCGCTTGTGAGAGCTATTAACATTTATTTTTTTTGTAAGTGTTTGTGTATTATTTAGCATATGATCATAACATGGTTTATCCAAGCTATAAACTTTTTGGTGTAATATTACTAAATATAACAAGTGATGACATTAGGTTTTTCAAACTTGGGTCTATCACAAAATACAAGTAATACCAAACCTGTTCTTGTCAAGCAAACAGAGAGTCCATTTTTCAACGGGGTCCTGGCAGAGTAGTTTTACTTTAGCGATGCAACCGGAAGTAGCTTAGTCGATCGTTGAACTTATCATTAGAAATCACGACTTGCCTGACTATTATTCTGATGTGAGAAAATTTGCGCAAATAGTATGACATAAATGATGTTGTTGAGAAAGCTCAAAGAATCAATAAAGCTTTTGGAAAGTATTTTTTGAAAGAAATTTGGTTTATTCAGTTAAAAAAGAATAATTAAATATCATGTTGTTCACGGGTAGAACCATAGTTTCGTATTTTGGGTTTAATTGAGCTTGCCAACGTAAACTAATGAAAGCGCGCCCTTGAACGATTACTGTGGTTTGCTTCCACAGTGCCGTTGTAGTTTTACAATTTACGCCGATGGCGCATCGTCAGCATTATATACCCCAACTTATCAGCCGCCGTAAATGAAAAAATGTTTCTTTGGTAATTGTAAAAATGAAGTGACTTTCGTTTTAATAGTATTGTTGGTGGAAAGCGGGCTTCCGGTTTCTTTAATAATAGCTCCGCACAAAAGTCTGCCGGGACCCTAATATAGAAATTAAATACAACATATTTTTTTAAATTTAGTGAAATCTGATAAATTAAAGCCTATTGAATATTACTTGTAAAATTGAAGGTGCTAACTTGAGAGAAACTTAATAAAAATTAGTCTCACATCCATTACCGCTGGGGTTAAATGGAAAAAAAAACGCTGGCCAGATGATTTAGCTCAGTCAAACCAAGTACCTCTAACACTAGTTATAATGTTTACATTAACTATGTAAATAAACAAAATTGTGCTGAATTTTAGGGTCATCCAATGAGATACAAAAACCGATTGAATAAATCAATAAATAATGAAGTTTGCTTGCGTATATTTAGTAAACAAGAGAACATAACTCACCACATTGGTCAGTGTTTGTATAAATGCTGGCTGGTCACCTTTCTTTGGCAGCGCATCATTCTCTTTTGGTCCCGCTTTCTTCAGCAAGTCTGCAAAGTGGTTAGAACGTATCGATGACTTTTTCATGATTAAAGCAGATCATAAATATCCAGCAGAAGGCTCTGAACAGTGTACGACCACAGCGTGCAGTAGTCCACTTGTGCGAAAAGTGGGCGGCGGGGTGAGAGCTTTGTGTTAACACTGCGGCAGTCGATCAAACTACGCCAAACTCTACACCCTCAATCCTTGCTGTTTAACATTACTGCACTGATTAGATAATTGCCATAGAACAAAAACTGAAAGGCAGCTGTTATGCTTTTAATAACTGCAAAAAGTCAGCGCTGCAGAATACACTTTTGCAGCAAATGGTATCGATTCACATGTTTTACGCACGCAATGCTGCCAGTGTATAGACATCGACAACTCTCTGTTACAAAAACTCAAAAATTACAAGAGATTTTTTTAGCAACAGTTGAAGCTGCGGCCATGACACTCTAGTCCAAGGATAGCAAACCGCAGGCCTAGTTCAGTCTGATTTAAGCAATAAATGAAAGCTTACGCGGATAGTAAACAAAGTGCAGTAAATATTGCTGCGATCTGTAAAAGTTCTATTACTATTTTGTAGGAGAACAAAAGAGTAATAAAAAGTAAGGGTTGCAGAGCTTTTATGTAGTACGATACATAAACAACGAGCTGCTAACAAACGCCAGCTATCTATTCAAGGAACCTGCAACTACATGTCTCTATACCAACAGCTAATTCCCTTCCGCAGGTCCCCTGTGGTACAGAGTTTGGTATACTATGCTGTACCTCCAGTGCAACATCGCACAAAATATCAGTATGTATAGAAACTTCTAATTAAAGATTAAAAGTTGAATCTAATCATAGATAAATTTTTCAAATTTTTCTTCTAGTTAGAAAGTAAAAAACCAAAGATTGCCAAAGGAATTTGTGCACCACAAAGCAACACCGCATAATTCTCAACAAACAAAATAAATGAGTGAACCGCTGGAAAGAGGAGTAATGAGGTAACCTACCATTTACATTGATTGGTACAGTCTGACTTGCCTCTCCCTTAGCAGCCTTCATAACAATTCTGTATGTTCCACTGTCAGCTACCGGCGATGGCTGCAGCACAGGAGTACGCGATTTAAAAACAAAACAAGATCCATTGATGACAAACAATGATTGAGAGTTCAATAAATGATAAAAAAAATGTATAAAAATCTAAAGTAAATTTTGAGTTGCTGTTTATGGATTACAGAGGGATTACAGAGGGATTACAGATGGATTACAGATGGATTACTAGAAAACTCATTCAAGTCTATTTACGTGTCACTAATTCTGTATTTAGAAATTCAAGTCCCAGAAATGAAAGTGTAAGATCTCTGAAGATTAACAGTTCTTCTCAAGTTCACTATATTGATGTGACTATTAACCTCTTTGATGCGGTGAGTAACCAGGTGGGCTAGGCCATCCTGGACAACCTCGGTAGAGTGTTTCGGAGAGCGTGGTAGAGGGCGATTGTTAAAGAAGATATTGATAGCGGGCTGTTCCCCAGACACTACATGCTGTCTGATGATGATGTAACCATTCTCGTATAGCACTTGTGGCTTAGAGGTTATCGCTGGTCGGAAAGTCTTGGCCATGCTATAAGGAAGAATCATAAAGGTTTTATACTAAAATTGATAACTGAAGTCGGGAGAATGGAGGGATTTTATATTGGGAGACTGTTTCTCAATTTAGTTTTTATCATCCCATTGTTTCACAATGCTTGAACTGTAGGTACTTTCCAAAGGAGTGTGTGAGCTAAATGTTGCATTGATAACCAGCGATTACTAGTTAAAGATGGAGTAGTAGTAGATAGGGGTGTAGTAGTAGATAGGGGTGTAGTAGTAGATAGGGGTGTAGTAGTAGATAGGGGTGTAGTAGATAGATAGGGGTGTAGTAGTAGATAGGGTGGAGTAGTAGATAGGGGTGTAGTAGTAGATAGGGGTGTAGTAGTAGATAGGGGTGTAGTAGTAGATAGGGTGTAGTAGTAGATAGGGGTGTAGTAGTAGATAGGGGTGGAGTAGTAGATAGGGGTGTAGTAGTAGATAGGGGTGTAGTAGTAGATAGGGGTGTAGTAGTAGATAGGGGTGTAGTAGTAGATAGGGGTGTAGTAGTAGATAGGGTGGAGTAGTAGATAGGGGTGTAGTAGTAGATAGGGGTGTAGTAGATAGATAGGGGTGTAGTAGTAGATAGGGTGGAGTAGTAGATAGGGGTGTAGTAGTAGATAGGGGTGTAGTAGTAGATAGGGGTGTAGTAGTAGATAGGGTGTAGTAGTAGATAGGGGTGTAGTAGTAGATAGGGGTGTAGTAGTAGATAGGGGTGTAGTAGTAGATAGGGGTGTAGTAGTAGATAGGGTGGAGTAGTAGATAGGGGTGTAGTAGTAGATAGGGGTGTAGTAGATAGATAGGGGTGTAGTAGTAGATAGGGTGGAGTAGTAGATAGGGGTGTAGTAGTAGATAGGGGTGTAGTAGTAGATAGGGGTGTAGTAGTAGATAGGGTGTAGTAGTAGATAGGGGTGTAGTAGTAGATAGGGGTGGAGTAGTAGATAGGGGTGTAGTAGTAGATAGGGGTGTAGTAGTAGATAGGGGTGTAGTAGTAGATAGGGGTGTAGTAGTAGATAGGGGTGTAGTAGTAGATAGGGGTGTAGTAGTAGATAGGGTGGAGTAGTAGATAGGGGTGTAGTAGTAGATAGGGGTGTAGTAGTAGATAGGGGTCTAGTAGTAGATAGAGGTGTAGTAGCAGATAGGGGTGTAGTAGTAGATAGGGGTGTAGTAGTAGATAGGGGTGTAGTAGATAGGGGTGTAGTAGTAGATAGGGGTGTAGTAGTAGATAGGGGTGTAGTAGTAGATAGGGGTGTAGTAGTAGATAGGGTGTAGTAGTAGATAGGGGTCTAGTAGTAGATAGGGGTGTAGTAGTAGATAGGGGTGTAGTAGTAGATAGGGGTGTAGCAGTAGATAGGGGTGTAGTAGTAGATAGGGGTGTAGTAGTAGATAGGGGTGGAGTAGTAGATAGGGGTGTAATAGTAGATAGGGGTGTAGTAGTAGATAGGGGTGTAGTAGTAGATAGGGTGGAGTAGTAGATAGGGGTGTAGTAGTAGATAGGGGTGTAGTAGTAGAAATAAAACGGGTATAAAATGAAAAGTTCAGGCAGCTATCACTATATTTCAGCCGGTCTCACAATGGGCATTCTATAAAGATAATAGTCAGTTATAATGTTATGAAACTAATTGCTTTGCTGAAGCAATTAGTGCAAGCTACAAACTGCCCCACTGTCTGTATAGCAGGAATATTTACTAATAGGCCATCAAATTAGCGGCTATAATGCACTCACATACATACAACTAGCTCACAGCTTATATAACTATTGTACACTCAAATCAGTTGATTCTCTCAGCAAATACTAATAAAACATTACAACATCCATTCTAATGCCTACATTAAATATTTAGACAGCTTATCCTAAATGAAAGACAACAATTTATGCCAGGGAAGACAACTCGATGGGAATTCCACATCTATAACAATATACATACAATTAAATGTCTGGCATAAAAGCATATCCAACACTCACATTAATCTACCATGTTTATTGCTGCTCACATCGGGTACGATGCATAGAGATAAATACATAGAGCGCATACTGCCAATAAATAAAGCGCTCGTTTTGAATAGTTCGTTGACATAGTAAATGTCAAGGTCATAGGTCAAGGTCAAACAAAGGCTACTCACTTGATCATTTCATTGAGGGTAATGCTAATCGTGGCATTACCCTCGCCTTGCTCGTTTTTTGCCCGCACTTTGTATATTCCTTCATCACCTCGCTTGAACTCCTGCGTCACAAAAGCATTGCTAAAACCTCGCCTTACTTGTAAAAACTTTTGTTAACTCTAGTTAAAAACCAAATTAAATAAAAACGTTGCTTACTTATGCCACGATAAATTGGCCAATCAGAAAATATGTATAAAAAAATTCTCATTAGCACAAAATAAGAAAATAAATTAAATGTTTAATGTCCTTTAAAGCGATTTTTTATTTAGAATAAAATTAAACTTACAAGACAAGATGATTTTAAAGTTGGGCTCGAGGTACTGAGCGCTAAGACTAACCGATATGGTAAGGGTGGCAGTGTGCTTGTCCCCAGTAACAACAGTCTTCATCTGATGTTTCTGGCTAGAAACAATGGGCGTGTCTCCCATGAACCAATCCAGTTGCACCTTGCCACTAGTCTGACAGATCACTTCTATTATGATGTTACCATCCCTCTGTATGACCTTTGGTTTCTGTACAAATGTCAGCCCACCGCCACTCTTTAGACCTGTCAACATACAGCAGGTAGGGTAACGTAACCTATGTAAGGTATGCAAACAATGTGTGAATAAACCAATAGTATTCTTCTGTCATTGACATGTATGACTTTACAGAGCATTTTGGGAAAACAGTTGATAATGCCCGAATTCAAGCCCAAGCATATTGATAAGATGAGCTCTTTGAGGTGAAGGTAGGATAGGATGGGTAGGATGTTTGAGCATATTAGGACCGTAACAGCATTATACCAGCTCTTGATGCAACACGGAACGCTTCCTTCAATAAAAATACTGAGGAGTGGGTACCAAACATTAAGCATTAGCTATTGCTGCGCTACTGTGATATGTTTTATTATTCTCATAGATCACAGTCTATTTCATGAACTACTGCAAGACATGCTCTGTATAGTGACCAACAAACAACCTTGCAAAAAGGACATAATAGGGTTTCTCAGGCTTTTAGCCTCCCGTTTTATTTGCTTCGTTCCAGAATTAAGGCTTTTGTTCTCACAGGAACCAAAAATCCTCAATATGCAACAAAAGAAGTTAATGATCGTTTCTAAACAAAATATGGTTCATTCTCAATTCTACTTTCATACTTTGATCTGCGTCACAGTTTATAGGCGATTCTGCCGATTTTATAACCTTGTCATAGCACAGTTATTCTTTCTCTTAGCACATAGTGACTAGCGAATGTGCATTGGTTATTTTTTCTAAGGAAACCTCACTGCCTATTATGTTTGCCAATTAGTCATAAGAAAATAAAAATTCCACCAAAATTTTTCGCATCGATTTAGGTTTGCTCAGATACAACAGTGTCATAAAATGCAAACAAATTGTTCGAATCTGGTAAACAGATTACGTAGCAAGTTTTTTAGAACAGCATGAACACAGACTCGGCGACAAAACTTGTGATATTAAAAATATTTTTTTAAAACAAAAGTTGTTTGGACAGACAGAACTAGGTCGGACTAGACAGGGTTTATATTATGCAAGTATACACAAAACAACGAAAGACTAGAATGATCACACTCCAATAAGGGTGGCATGTTGGAGGCAGCAGTTATAGTATATTGGCAGCAGAGACAAGATGATACAAAGTGTAGCAGATATAAAGCGTGTGAACTAGGCATAAGGTGAAGCTCGCAAGAAATACCTTCCGATCGCTTCCTCACTAAAATTAGAAGGGCACAGCTATTCACATGTTTAAGCAATCATTCACCAGTTTTATATGTAAATCAAAACCAAACCAGAGTTATTTTTGATTTGCTTTACGAAAATAGCGTATTACCTGATTGAGTAGACAGTCCATTAGTAGGTGGTGCGCCTTCTAAACTAGGCTCTTTTAATTTAGCAACAAAATTTGTCTTTAATTTTTGTTGTTTTTGTGATTTGTTAGACTTCAGTTGTACACCAAACGGTGAAGAGCCAGTAAAGCTACGAGACATTTTTTTTAACAGCAAACCAAATACAACATTTTACCCCTGCAAAGCTCACTAGAATGGCTATAGCGAGACCAAAGTACAGCTGCCAGTCAGGATCATAAAATGTTATAAATTGAAAAGGGCCAGATACTAAACATGTTGCCATGAAAGGTACAACGTATCGTCTGCTTTCCCTCAGCCCGCTGCTGACACTACAACCTGCAATTTGGCAGCCAATCAAGAGATACCTGTGTACTTTATGAGCGTATATCCCTCACAACTGATTGTAAAGAGAGAAGTTTGCTGAAACCGAAGAATTGAGTTCTATACACAATAATATGCCCTTTGAAAATGTAATTATATAACTTCACTGCCGTTGCAGCTAATAGCGATAATTGTGGCAATATCTGAAGGGGCAGAGAGAAGGGAGAAGATAATTGTTAGCCAATACTATATTTGCTAACAATGCTATCTCCAATAATGCCCTCCAGACAGTAAATGATCCCTGCAGTCTAATACAATCCACCACGGTCAGCGCTGCTTCAGAATAAACAATGGCCGCTTTGTAATTTTAAGATTGCAAAATCTTGGATGGTGAGTAACATCGCTAAACGAGTTATCAATTGTTTTCTAAATTACAATTTACCAAACATACAGAATTGCTATAATTAGTGAATAATTAATAATGGTACAACCATAGCTAAGTTATATGGCATGTAGGTAGAAAGTATGAGCTGATAGAGTAGTAGCTACTAGTAAGTGTACATGTTGTGGACACAACCAACTGTACTGTACCTTGAAGGTTGAGGGCAATGTTGGCATTACTCTCTCCAAACTCATTCTTTGCGTTACACCGATAGGTGCCACCATCTGTAGACTGTGGACCCTGAGTGAGAGAAAGCATTTTGTGTTACTTAAATACATAAATGCTTTGACATGAGACATGGAGTTGTGTTCTCTGCCTATAATGATAGATCAACAGTTTTGTAGAATGGACGAATCATGGAGATTTGTAACTTACACCATCCAACCTTTGAGTGAAACACAAAGCTACTGCTACATTTCTTAAACAGATTCTTATAGACTTGAATCTTGTGCCAATGTTTGGTTACAGATTGAAAGGTGTTTAATAAAACTTTGTTGGATTTCAGCAAGATTGAATAGAGCACACAATGGAGTCCCGGCAGTTTTTTGTGCGGAGCTAGTATTAAAGAAACCGGAAGCCCGCTTTCCACCAACAATACTATTAAAACGAAAGTCACTTCATTTTAACGATTACTAAAGAAAAATTTTTTTATTCACGGCAGCTGATAAGTTTGGGGTGTATAATACTGACGATGAGCCATCAACATAAATTGTAACAGTACATCGGCACTGTGGTAGCAAGCCAAAGTACTCGTTCAAGGGCACGCATTCATAAGTTTACGTGGGCAAGCTCAACTAAACCCGAAATACGAAAGTATGGTTCTACTCGGAACATGATATTTAATTATTGTTTTTTAACTGAATAAACCAAAATCTTTTCAAAAAAGAACTTCCAAAGGCTTTATTGATTCTTTGAGCTTTCTGAACAACATCATTGTTGTCATGTTATTTGCTCAGAGTTCCTCACATGAGAATAATAGTCAAGCAAGTCGTGATTTCTAATGATAAGTTGAACAATCGACTAAGCTACTTCTGGTTGCATCGCTAAAGTGAAACTACTCTGCTGGGACCCCAATGCTATATGATATTTTCTCGCTAGTTGCTGCTGAAAATAACATCAAGTAGTGAGTGTATGAATGTAACCAATGCATTTTGCTGCAACGTATTATTATGCCTAAACATTATCCTCAGTGAATCTATTGTCCAGTCGTAAGGCTCCTCAGGTGAGCCCTAATTGTACAAATCTGATTAAGTAAGTTTGCAGCATTTCATGTTTGTTAGAGAGATAAACGTGTAATATAACATACTATAGTGTAGTATTATAACATATTATAGTGTAGGAACATACCAACATAACATAACACGCTGTGTTGCTCAGTGTTATGAACAAATGATGCAATAGTGAAACATTTCCTATAAATTTTGTAAACAATCAACACCCATGTACTAATAAGGTAAATTTATTGCAAAAAAAAGATAATTAATTGGCTAGAGGCGATTGGTAGCAATGCGATGCAATGCAATGCACCACGCAAGCAGTTATATTTAGCTAAAACAATGAAAGAGTAAAGTATCGCTTGTTTTATTGCTCGACGCAAACAAAGTCATAAATATCCAGAAACTTGCACTCATATCATTTACGATTTGTGAAACGGCACAGTTTGAGTGACAGAGAGTTTTTGATTGGATAAAAAACAAGTACAAAAAGGTACAGCATTGGTTGTAGACAGGCAATGGTGTACAGGGAGTGTTTCTTTTTAATTAAACATACAAAGGCATCTAGTTCTATTTATAACAGAAAATCTTTTGCTAAAATCCAGCGTGGATGCAGGAGCAATAACCTGACAAACTATAACTGCTACAATTGCCCAAATAATGCTTGTTGACGAATATTTCCTACAAGTACTGCTAACAGTGAACTAATACAAACATTTGTTTGCAATCTTTGCACTCGGAGGTAAGAAAGTGATGTTGGATGAAACCATGTTAAATACTTACTAAAATATCCAAAGTCAAATCGTAGACATCATTGCTGCCCTTTTTCTTGCTGTTGATGACAATCCTGTTTGAGCTCTGACACAGTACGCTCCCAAAATACCAAAGTACCTAAAAAAACACAAAACAACTCTTTTTAACATTTAGCATTTACTGGCATTGTTGAAGGATAACTAAAATTTGGAATTGCATCCCCTATTAAAAACCTATTGAGGGACAGACAACTTCAAATCAACCAACAAAACTGATGAAAGTCAAGTTTTGCGAATTAAAACGCTCCAAGATATTACAAAAGTTGTTGATAATATGAAGATGAAACCAGTTTACATTGACTGATGGGAAAACGTGAAAATTGATCCATTTATAACTCTGCTGTTATAGCGAGTTCAGTTGTCTCACCTCAAAGGCATGGATCCTTGCAAAAACCTATCGGAAACTCATCATGGGTTTGCTTGCAAGTAAGACATATATGTAAGTGATGTTTGTTTGTGAATACATGACAAGGAATGCAAAAGCATTCCAAGCAGCCAACCACTGATATGCGCTCTATATCTGGTCTCATTGTCTAATACCTTTTGCTCCTCAATCAAAAGTTAATCACTGATGGTGCAGAGGTGTTTAGAGCTATGTAGATTGTAGAAACACGACTTAATTGCTAACTTTATCATGAAGTAGGTGCAAAAAGTTATTACCCACTGCATACAAGTGCTAGAACACGGTTTGTTATGCAACACTAATTTGTATCAAATAAGTTAGCAAAGATGACCATTGGTACAAGTCCAACTTTGTTGACATCTGCTAGCGTTTAAAATGCCCAACAAACTGTTAATTGAAATGTTTTCCATAACTACAGGTGCACGTCACACATTTTAGCCAAATAAATTATACCTTAGGTGCTGGTACACAATCCACTTGACAGCGTAGTTTTAAGGAGTTGTCTCCCTGCTCTATAGTAGGCTTAGAGGTGAAGGTGGGAGCTCTACCACTGGCCTGTTCGCCACCACCTACAACAACATATCACCAGACACAGTGACACAGGTGACATATGACACAGTGACACAGGTGATATATGACATAATGACACAGGTGATATATGGCATAATGAGACAGGTGATATATGACACAGTGACACAGGTGACATATGACACAGGTGACATATGACACAGGTGACATATGACACAGTGACTCAGGTGATATATGACGCAGTGACACAGGTGATATATGACACAGTGACACTGGTGATATATGACACAGTGACACAGGTGACATATAACATAATGACACAGGTGACATATGACACAGTGACACAGGTGATATATGACACAGTGACACTGGTGATATATGACACAGTGATGGAGGTGACATACGACATAATGATGCAGAAGATAAATGACACAAGTGAAAAAAAAACCCATCACATCAATCAATAACAAAAGAGTTATGTTTTTTGCGCAGCATATAGAAAGCTTCACCTATCAGTTAGGTCTTTGCATACTTTTTGGTTTTTGTTGTTATAAAAAAATGCCAGTAACATTCTTGTATTATTTACGATATGTGCTGTTAGATAAACTGAATTTGGTTTCTAGTTTATTTTATTATCAACACTTTATTTCGTGAAAAAAGTTTGTAAAAGATTGTTTTAGAATAAAGCTTCGTATTAATAAAAAGATAAAATAAAGTTTGTTGTAAATTCTCTTATCAAACCCATAAATGGAGAATATCGCACAAAATGGACACATTCACAGGTGAGTGCGTCCATTTTGTATAAAAGTTTTGTTATTGTCCAATATAAATCAATTGCACATTAACCTGACCTTGAGCAAAGTTGAGTTTGATTGAAGCATTGCTCTCTCCGAATGAATTATGAGCATTGACTTTGTAAACTGCCTGATCGGCAGCATTCACATTAGAGATCTCCAACGCCAAGTAGTATGTGTTGGCAGACGTCTGCTTCATTATTACATTAAAGCGACCTGAATGAGAAATGGTAGCAAGTGTGCTAAGATATCAAAACAAAGATAGTTACAGGGCTAGATATAACACAAACAGGATTGGCTGTGCGTATATACATGTAGGTGAGCAGCTAACACCTCAGGAGTTGTCCCCTCACTGTAAAGGATGTATATAAGTGATGATTAGAACTCAGTCACTTCCATACTAATCAAACTAAACACTTTAACTACATTTGTACATGTCTGCAATATAAAGTTTTGAAAGATATTCTAGTATTAAATAGCAACTTAGTTATCCTAGTTTACCCAGTTTCTATGGAAACGCCAATGCACAATTAAAGTTGCTAATACACAGGATGAAAAAGCACATACCTGATGGGTAATACACAGGAAGTAAAAGAACATACCTGATGGGTAACACACAGGAAGTAAAAGAACATACCTGCTGGTTTCAGCGCTGTCTCATCTTTAAACCACTTGACCGCTGGTTCCGGTAAAGCCGATAGGTTACATTCTAGCAGCAGCTTTCCACTTTCCTGTTTGATGGTAGGTTTGCTTGTGAAGGTGGGGGCAGCACCAGCACTGAAAGACAACCAATACACCCAACCTACTCACTGCCTTATACATATTCGCTTATTCTTGTGCCCAACAAAGTTCATGTTTAAAAACACTGAAAATCATCGAAAATTCTCAGGCGCAAATGAAAAAAAAATTTAATTTTAAACAAGCATAAAAACATAATTTATTGAAATTTATTCGACAACTTCTAAGCTGATACTGACGAATTTTTTTATGGAGGATAAAAACAATATTGATTAGTCTGAATGTAAAATTTTGTGGAGTTGTCTCCATAATGAAGGGATAACCCCTATTGATAATGAAAGATTTAACATTTTGTACGTTTGTTGCAATTTTATATTTTTTCAAGCATAAAATTTTAAAGTCCTGTAGCAGCCAAATGTTATAAAGCTTTCACGCAAGTCAATTATCAGGAAAAATGATTGTGAGTATATAATGCATTTATTTTACTGCAGCTTGCAAGCAGTGAACATTTTACAATGCAGCTCTAAAAACTTGATGCATTAGGCCGCCATTATCAGACCCAATATAGACATCAAAGTCCTGCCAGGGTTGGTAAATGTACCAAAAATAACCCAACATAAAAGTTAGCAGATATCTCACATGCAGAGAGATTAATCACAATACAGCATGGGAGTAGCAAGCTGAGAGGTTAATTTTTTCACATACCTTTGATTTGAATCCTGTTTTGCTGCAAAAAAATATGAAAAATTTTAGTGATTTAGGCAATTGAATGCATCATTAAAAATGACAAGCTACAGACTAGAAGTATTACTAGCTGCCTAGGCATGCTGTCTATATTTCATGGCACATTAGCTAGTAAGCAGCGTATTTCAATAGTAAAAAACAATTATAAAAACCTAAAATTTCCTTGAGAGTCCAAACACACTTGGGAGAGTATACACCAAATGACAAACTCAGCTGATACAGAAATTGTCAGCTCATTAGGTCTCTATTGACTGATGCATAGGACTAATTTTTTTTTTCATATTGACCTTTTAAACATTTTTAAAACTGGAATCGATCAATGATACTGATCTGAGAAGATGTAAACACAGGTACTAGTTTTTAAATAATTGTTGACGAAGACAACAAGAGAACATTCCAGTGTCCCATACTCCATAATTGACCAATCACAGCTAAAATCTATACGAAAGCTTTCAAGAGTATCAGAAAAAATTATTAGTTTGACAAACAACTTATAAATTGATTGAGTCAATTGACAAACAACTTGTCAATTGATTGAGTCAATTGACAAACAACTTGTCAATTGATTGAGTCAATTGACAAAGAACTTAGTAGATATAAACTGCATAAAACTTTTCTTGGTCGGTGATGTACAAATAGAGTTTCTTAGAGAAAATCACCTGCAATCAGTCGAGGATTATAGACATAGACATGAGTGTGTGAGTGATAATGTAAACAAGAGCTGCTACTTGAACAGCTAAAGTGCAGATTACTACTAGGTGTAAGCAATGAGCTCAAGACAAACTATGTACTACTCTACTCAATGAGCAAGTCATTTAGCAATCTACAGTATGTTCTATTCAGTTAGCAGCGTTTAAAACTGTACAACAGATGAGCTGTATCTGTTTACCATCTGTGGTCCAATGCAAATCTAGAACACAAGATATTGCAGGTGATAACAGGTGATAACAGGTGATAGCAGGTGATAATAGAATTAAAAGTTCATAACAAAGCTAATAATGATGGGTGTTGCGCAGACTCCGTGATAAGTAACAGGTTCAATAAATTTATCTATGAGAAACAATTAAACATATTTTACGTGTTATGTAATTATATATATGATATTGGATATATTATTATATCATTGTTTAGTGAGCAGTATTTATTGTGTAGAAGGACTTGGAATCTCTATAGGGCAAGACTGTCAGTGCTGGAGAGAAGGGTTTGCAGACACGACTGGTCCTGTGCCCTATATACATTTACGTAGTGTAGCGAGCAATGCCTGTCGTATGCTGGCACAATTCATAATTTGTAGCTGGGAAACAAAGAATATATGAGTGGGTGCGAAACTTGATATTATAAGATAGTGAATGTGTTTGTCTGCGAGGCTTACGGATGTTATAAAGGCAGTAAGTTGTATGAATCAGGGACACGCGAGACACACACTATACTATAATGCAGCAGCTTGAGAACATTTGCTCAATCATTAAGGATAGCTAACAGCAATGCCCTGCAGAAAAAGCTAAAGAAAATAACAGAATTTTTGCTAAAAAAAACTGACACTGCTTTTTAAAATGTTTATTAACTATTTGGTTAGTGACAGGCGAAAAGTTTGTTGTGAGCAGAATTTCACAAACGACAATTTACAATATTAACAAATATTCGATTTAAATAGCATTTCCACCCGTAGAATAATACAGCGAATGACCAGTTAATGCAAATGTTACAGAAGGTAATAAAATCAACAACAGAGCAGAAACTGGCATTAAAAGTGGTAGATGACAGGACAACTAGATAGCTAGTAAGAAAAAGCTACTAGTTCAGTGACACTGACAGGCTATTACATATATAATAAAACAGACTACCATCTTTGTTATCCTATTCCACACAGCAAAGCCGGTACATAAATTTTCAAATCCAAGTATTTATTTTTATTAATATAAATAAAAATAAATTGAATGCTACACAAACCATGTGTATTATCGGAAAGTGTCTTGTGGCGTTTTTTGATATAGTTTGCACATTTTGCCCAACCTCTTTTTTGCTCTAGCCAGGTGTATGAAATATTGATCACTTTTTACCAAAACCAGTTAAAAGAAAATTGGTGTTTAAAAAATTTGATATTTCAGCAAGTAGGTAAGGAGCCAGGAAACAGAATGACTTGTGTGGTCTAGAGGCATAAATAAGGCTTTACTGCGACACGAGCGTGCACGCGTTTACCAAAATGAGTGCAAGAAAAGTCGCACCCGAGTTGCTAGCAATAACACTTAACATCTATAAAAATACCAGGTAGACATTTACAGGGAAAGGTTTGCTAGTTGATATAACAAATGTGGGCTATCATCACAATCAACGTCATTTAACGCATCACAACAACAACTATCTAACAGCGATATTACCATTACATATAACATCAAAGTACTTTTAATTGATGGCAACAGCTTCTCTAGGAACTGTCTCCCTCTACAAACCTTCTCATTATGCTGCCTTGACCGACACTTATCTGATTTGAATAATATATTACTTTGTGATAATTGCCGTTTGATAACCAATTAGTTTGAATGCCTCTGAACAGAGCATACTGCGTGTGCAGTAGATTACCTAAGACTACATCTACTATAGCTCGGGTACTTATAATAGATGTCAGACACTCAGAGTTCTCATGTAACCCCGCGTTCCTCTTCCTTCTCCCCTTCCCCTCCCCCGCAAAAACACCAAAAAATCTACCAGCAACATTTGTAAAGGGTTAATTATAGAGCAAAAAGTGCTCAATGCAGCTGAGGTACAGACAATCAGTTCACTTGTATGTTTCTTCACAGATATTTAACAAGAAAAGCAAAAGTAGTGAGTACAGTATGTTACTGCAGTTTTATTTGACAGCCAAGTATATGGGTGACATTCAAGTAAGCCAACTGCAGATGTTCACTGCTCACCAAAAAGGCACTCGGAACCAGGAGAACCTTCTTGTCCTTAGACACCATGCCAGAAAACTGCTCCTACATTACTGCAGATGTTCACTGCTCACCAAAAATTCCAGTACAGAACTAACAGATACTAAATATAATACAATGAAAAATGATAATAAGTTTCGCCTCAGAAAAGTTTACAGATGAGTGTCTATTAATTAACTACTTCAGATCCACATTTAACGACTAAAAGATTTGATACTCAAGCCTGCATAAATCATGAAACAAATGAAGGAGCTGCAAAATTTTTACCAACCTTCATCTTAAAAATGGGCCACAAAGGGTGTGAAATTGGGAGGTTTTTGTAGGATATTACGGATTGTTGCCTTTGTCTAGCTGGGCAATAAAAAACACGTGCTGCCTATTAGCTAACCCACCTAATTACATGTACAATGTATATGAGCGTTGTGACCTTCTCCTTGTTTCATGTACATGGATGTGTAGAAGTACATGCATATGTATATGTACTTACATACATAAATTGTATAAGTACGTGTGTATACATAGAGTAAGTACATGTATATACAAAGAGTAAGTACATGTATATACAAAGAGTAAGTACATGTATATACATAGAGTAAGTACATGTATATACATAGAGTAAGTACATGTATATACATAGAGTAAGTACATGTATATACATAGAGTAAGTACATGCACATACATATATGTGCACGTAGCTGAGTTACCCACACAAAAGTTGGAAAGCTGAGGGTAAACAGTCGACTGACTGGATACAAAACGATCTGTACAGGATATAATTAAACTGTATCAGTATCCATGCAATGCAGCAAATACTAAAATGGACGAGGCTGAAAATGCTCAGGAAATCTTGAAAGCAAAGATTTTTTAGAATAGTGAAGACCCAACTGGCAATGCCCCACAACCTTGAGTGTAGCCAAAGTTTTTAATATTACACTTTAACCACTTTTAGCCCTTTTTTATAGATAAAAAGTTGCATTTCGTTATTGAACAAAAATAAATAAATGATACCAACATTTACAGCCATTGCTGCCAGATAAATATGAGATTGGCCCTGATGTCATACATAAAATCAATAATACAAAATATTATTAGTTAGCAATTTCAGAATAAGCTATACATTGGATAGGCTCTCACTTGAGAAGTTTAGGTTGATGTTGGCGTTAGCTTCACCCAGCACATTGGTAGCCTTCACGCTGTACGTTCCACCGTCAGCTTGCGTCACGTTAAATATCTCCAGACCAGCGATTGTCATGACACCTCGGGGGGTGGAGAAGCTTTTCATCTTGGGACCCTCCTTGACCTACAGAGAGGCCACAGACATGGGAAACACTAGATCTCTAGTGACACCGACGTTAACTAGTTCAGTTTATACCAAATAGATTTTTTTCTTATTGTATTTCTTGAGGTTAAATTTAATATGGAAATCCAAAAGTTAATGGCAAAATGAGTCACGTGACATTCAAATGCGAAAATTCTTCTTCGTCATGACATCTTTCTGAGACAACAACGTCAATGTAGCCATGTTTGGGACCGAAAATTTCAGCACAGAAAACTTTGCAGTAGCAGCAAACAAAAACTAGGGAATGAGTTAGCTTTGGAGTGAAGCTACTCACAGAAACAAAACTAGTTAAATTACAAACGGTAATATCTGGTACATGAACAGCTTTTGTTACCAACTTCAGCAATACCGTTTGATGTCAATCCATTCATTCATTACAGACGGCTCTCAGCTAACACTAACCAATATTATTATTAAGCTCACTGTGTGCACTCCATTTATAGAGTTTTTTCTGTGTGCAATATACTAACTAAGTAAACACAATAGTTTACATATACTAAATATGATATTTTAAATATAATAATTTCTAACATTATACTTACAGTCTCTGTTCCCTTGAACCATTGTAAATTAGGTCGCGGATTTCCCTCTACTTCACAGGAAATAGTCAACTTCTCGGGAGAATGTTTAATTGTTGGCTTGGTTACAAACCGCGGTGGTTTATTCATGATGACCACGGCAACGACACAGAACTAGAGCGTGTAACTAAATGAGAGAGAAAACTGCAGATTCAACTAACATATCTGCATTGTACACTCACTCAGTACCGGCAGAGGCAGCGCAATGATGATATCATTAATGGGTGAGTGGAGGCAGCGAGGGCTGTATACACAAATAATAATATACGTTATTGCTGCGCTTCACTCATTACCCTAATGAATTGCTCTACTGCTCTGTAATAATATGATAAACCCTACTTGCTAATATAAACAAAACATATACAACATGCCCTTTACAAGCCTGAGCAGTAATTGGTGCGTGGGCGAACAACTCCATAATAAATAGCAATAAAAGAGGCAATAACGTAACCTTGTAATGATGAGCAAATGCAAACAAAAATTCAGCATTCATTTACTTTTTCAAATGATTTATTCAGAAAACATTTATTGTCTGACAACGTAAGTTATACACTAGAAATGGACATCTTGTTTCAACTTGATGAATTTGCAAATAGAATCAAAATACTTGCATATGCAGCGTAAGAAATCAAAATATAACGTAGGTATAGCAGATGATTGAGCTTCATTGGTACTATGTTGTACTATATGGTACTGTATGGTACTGTATGGTACTGTATGGTACTATATTGTACTGTATGGTACTATATTGTACTGTATGGTACTGTCTGGTACTGTATGGTACTATCTGGTACTATATGATACTGTATGGTACTATATTGTACTGTATGGTACTGTCTGGTACTGTATGGTACTATCTGGTACTATCTGGTACTGTATGATACTGTCTGGTACTGTATGGTACTGGATGGTACTGTATGGTACTATCTGGTACTGTATGGTACTGGATGGTACTGTATGGTACTATCTGGTACTGTATGGTACTGGATGGTACTGTCTGGTACTGTATGATACTGTATGATACTATATTTTACTGTATGGTACCATATTGTACTGTATGGTACTGTCTGGTATTGTATGGTACTATCTGGTACTGTATGATACTGTCTGGTACTGGATGGCACTGTATGGTACTGGATGGTACTGTCTGGTACTGTATGGTACTATCTGGTACTATCTGGTACTGTATGATACTGTCTGGTACTGTATGGTACTGTATGGTACTATCTGGTACTGTATGGTACTGGATGGTACTGTCTGGTACTGTATGGTACTATATGGTACTGTATGGTACTGTATGGTACTATATGGTACTATCTGGTACTGTATGGTACTGTATGGTACTGTCTGGTACTGTATGGTATTATCTGGTACTGTATGATACTGTCTGGTACTGTATGGTACTGTATAGTACTGTATGGTACTATATGGTACTGTATGGTACTGTATAGTACTGTATGGTACTGTATGGTACTGTATGGTACTGTATGATACTGTCTGGTACTGTATAGTACTGTATGGTACTATATGGTACTGTATGGTACTATATGGTACTATCTGGTACTGTATGGTATTATCTGGTACTGTATGGTACTGTATGGTACTGTCTGGTACTGTATGGTACTGTATGGTACTATCTGGTAGTACTGTTAGAATAATGCAGAAACATAAAATTCAAGAATGCTTGATAAACACTGCCACAAACATGCACAGATGAAGTTTGGTGTGACCAGAAAAGCTGTAGTTACACAGCTGCTCATGTTGAGTGTACTATTAAACTATTTCATAAAGTATTGTCTCAGTTCATCACTTGTGTAGTTGAATCTACGAGAAAAGGTTGTGTCGAGTATTTCTTGCTATCATCCAATGGGGATAGTGACAATAAGAGTACATACACCAGGGGTCGCATGATTTCCAGGTAATTGATTCTATTGGCTAACAATATAAATAGACTGAGTGCTTTTATCAAGTTGGAAAAAAGCTGCCCCAAACAAAAACTATCAAACTAGGTGCCAGAGATATTGTCTCCGAGCCCATCAGTAACATTTATTTCAAAGATGACAGAGAGGGTAGCTTATATAAACTACCGTCTTTGGCGTTTATGTTACAATTATACAACTTTAGAAAGTTTTTAAAGTCTATGGTCAGGTATCTGAGGAAATATGTTTCCATTTTTTAAAAACACAAAAATTATTATCACTCTTGTATCATTCAAATTGCTAAATTAAACCCTTTGGTAGGTCATTTTTTTAATTCCACTTTGAAATTAATGTTTTCTTTCTTTCTAAAACAACTAAAAAAGGATCTAAGAACATAGTAAATAACAAATATGAAGCATATCCTTGTATGTAAATCCATCTGACAATAAACTGGTTCCGGTAATTGAACCGATTGAGAAAGATCATCACTATCCACATCGGTAGATGGAGAGGGATATAAACATCGTACACACAAGTGGAAGGCAGCATTCATCAGGCAGTTTTTTGTACATAACATTAAACTTATATAATAAGCTGCATAAACTATAACAATCAAGATCGGAGAGAATTCTCAATGTAGTTGTAAGTAATGTAGGAGGAATTCAGGAAGAACAATAACTGACAGGATCTAACTTACCTTTCTAAACAAGAAATCATTCATCCTGTCTTCAATCTGTAAAATTAATATGTAAAAAAAATCTATTTGATTTGATTAATAAAATTAATTGTATGAATTGAAATGTCATCAATTAGAGTTCCTACAGAAATCTAAAGTCAATGCCTGGCATAAAAAGTCGTCTGCATCAGTTTAATTCACAAAAAAGCTTCTACAAGCAAGGAGGACAGCAACTTGAAACACTGCATGTATCATAATAACACATCATCAGCATGGACTGTTGCTTTCTAAAGGCCTCTCCACACTCAGCAATTTACGGCCACGAATTTGGCACTTTGAGAGAAGTTTTCCTCCTGTAGTCAGTTGCTGCACTCCACACACAACCATTATGCACACGACGGTGCTTAACAACCATTTATAGTAAACACATGGGCAGTTACAGATGGGAAAATCAAAATAAAAAAAGTGGATACGAGAGATCTGCACTGACCAATCAGCGTCAGAGTATAATCACTAATTGTGAGACCGGCCGGTAAAAATCAAACATGCTTGATTCTAGGCGCTCGCGTCAAACGGAGGAAAACCGATTCGTTGATGGTGAAATAAAAAGCCGTTTTCCGCTCTCAATGACAAAATTGCTCTGTGTGGAGAGCCAAAGCCAAAACAATGTCTTCATGGAATTAGTAATAAAAACCAATAAACAGGCATTTCAAATTGAGACGAACCTCAGTGAGAGCTAGCTAGGTCCATCGCCAGCTCATGAATGTAGCACGTGAGATATCAATGTAGCACATGCGATATCAATGCAGCACATGAGATATCAATGTAGCACGTGAGATATCAATGTAGCGCATGAGATATCAATGTAGCACGTGAGATATCAATGTAGCACATGCGATATCAATGCAGCACGTGAGATATCAATGTAGCACGTGAGATATCAATGTAGCACGTGATGTAGAAGCTCACAAAAGCATAAAAAGCTTTTGAAGACAAGACATATCAGTGCATAAAATATACTGGCGGTAATATACTGGCAGTAATATACTAGCAGTAATATACTAGCAGTAATATACTAGCAGTAATATACTAGCGGTAATATACTAGCAGTAATATACTATCTTGGGCGAGTCATCTGTTTTTATTTTATTCACGATCACCAAAGGCATTATATAAAAAATAAAGTATCTCAAATAAATACTTCAGAAATGTCGATGACAATAAATTAGGAAATTAGAATGTTTTTGTTAAGATTCACTCATCCAAATTCACGTTTTCTAAAAAACGGAAATAAAAATTGAATTTATTATAGGACTGCACAATTTTTTATATTTGTAAAACAATCTAAAATGCTGACTTTAAACAGCAAAATCAGAATGGGACGGAAACACACTGAGAGATAGCATAAAATAGACTGAATTTGATTGACACAATAACAACTTTAGTGTAGACTGTGAAAGAGTTGATATAGCATGGAATAGACTGTGTACCATATAATAGTATTTTAGTACAAAATAGACTGTGTACCATACAATAGTACTTTAGTACAAAATAGACTGTGTACCAGGCAATTGTTACTAACTGTGGTTAGTATGCATAGTAAGTCCATTAGTATTCTTATGTACAAAGTGGTTTTTGGAGGAATAGGAGGCTTCATGTAAAGGTTGCAGATTATTGGAGCTGTACTGTTTCTTTGGATCTCTGAGGTCACCTTGTCTAAGGTAGCCGGCATCTGATACCTGCCAATTATTGAGGTCATTGTCATAGCCGTGGTACGCCTTGTGTGTACGCTTCACCCCATGGAACAAGGCATTTGATTGGTCGGCTGTTCTATCATGGTCTAGGTACACTCTCATCTTGTCTAACATATATCCAGGCCACGTGGCATCTGATTTATTTTTATCTGGTTTCATCTGGACGTATCTAGTAGTGTAGTGGGACCTGAAGGATAAAAAATTGCTTGAACGATTTGGTTCGTTAAAGTGCAAGTAGCACCTTTGAGTTTTCTGCATAAGTCACAAGCTCCTTAGGCAGTGATTAAACCGATCCCATTTTTAAAATTGACTTACAGTAAATTATTTGGATATTTACTTGAACATTTAGCTCATTTGGATCATATGGCTCATATGTTTTGATATTGTCAAGTTGTCTTCTCTTTAATTTAGATTGGGACAGTTGGAAAAACAACTTCCCTACAATAACTGTAGCCCTAAGATCTTTGTCACACTGTGTAAGGCTATGATTAATACCCAGCTCCAAATATAGATAGCAGGCTACAAGTTGCCATCAAATCTACAGTAGTGACCCTGTAGTAGGATGACTAATCTACCGCGTTGCAGCTATGTGATAGTATTTAAATTTCGGGTGTTTGTTGCTTTTAAATCACTGTGAGCATCAGTTGAAATTTTGCTTCTTTGTGTTTGTATCTTTTACACCAAAAGAGTTTTTAAGAAATATTTGAAAAAAAGAAAAACAAAGCTAATAATAGTTTCCACCCCCTTATTCATTGTCTGTGCAGTGAGTCACAAGAAGCCGTCCTAGTGTATTGAATGCAGCTGCAATCGTAATTTTATTTATGATAGGTAGTACATGAGATAAATGGCCGAGTTTTTCTCCTAAAAAAAACAACCAAACTAAAAGATGTATCAGTTCTCTAAATTGGTAAATAATCAGTTGTTACTCTATCTATTGATCAACATATGTCACTGATATGTTAGATAGATGGAATATTTGTGTGTATCAAATTTTTCGTTTACCCATGGTTTTTTCATTATCCAACCCCAGATAATTTTTAGTACCAAATAGTTCTTCAGCATCTTAGTGTATCATACGATAATAATAGGGATAGTGATGATAAAAGTACATACGCCAGCCTCCAGGAGTCGCTGGAGTTTCAAGATATTTAATTCTATTGGCTGAAAATAAGATAGGCTGAGGACCATTGTCAGTTCTCATTAATAAAAGATAAGGTACTCATTCATAACCTCCGAAAAAGTCTAATTACTATTTGAAAAAAGTGAAACAAAGAGTACGTATGTGGTTACATTACTAGCTAAAATCATTACTTAATAGCCCCGAGTCCTTGTCTGTTGACTAACAAAATTATAATCACAGAATAAATTTTTCTGCTAAATGAGCATCATTTATTTATGATGGTAAAACCAAATGGTAATTAGCAGTGAATAAAATACAAGTGATGAATTAGGTGCAACCTTGTCTTTAGCTCATAGTAAAAAATTGAGCATTAAAACTTGTGGTCGTTTTCACACATCAGCACTTTTAAAGCATCATAGATTCAAGCAGTTGGATAGTAACTGAGCATCAGCTGATAGTAACTAGTATTTTTCATCTGACGAAAATCTTTAATATGGCAAATGAATTAGCAGAAGAAACAAAACTCCATGCAAGAATAGGCTGGAGAACCACCATACCAACAATCTCTAGACCCAAACCAAATGAAAAAAATTTGAAAATTGATTGACCACCAAATACGCTTGGCATTATTTGATATATTCCACTAGACTTCTTTCCTCATTTTAGCACAATGTACAGTTGTAAAATAATTGCAGTTAATGTTGTGTATGACTAAAAGCTGGAGTTGGTTTTCTTCCTGTTGAAATCATCACTCTACAAGGTCATGATGATCTCATAGCCAATGAATATAAATAGATCATTGAGGTGGTCAACTGATAGTCCATATTATTATTTTCATGAGCTCACTCCAAAACCAAGAGTAGACAACTCTGACTTTGAATTAATTTTAAGTTCTGAAATCGCTGCCGTTTCTTAAAAAATCGCATCAGTTAAAAACAACTCTAATATTATCATTAGACTCACCATGTTTCAAACCATACACTGATGTTTCTGGCTCAAAGGTGCTACTTGCACTTTAAAGTTAAATTTGACAAAAAGTCCAAAAAGAACTCACATGTAAAAAAAACACCCAACTTGCGACTTACTGTGTCATTTCTTCGTATTCTTCGAAGGTCATCCAGCAGTCAACTTTCCTCGCTATGACAGCCTTACCCGTCGACAGCTGCACTTTAGAACCAACAGGGTTAGACTTGGCCAGCGAAGGAAACATGTGCTTGTAGTCAATAAGTAGCTGACCATCTTTTCCTCTTTTTATCTTTCCCTTATTCCTAGACAGCAGAGTGACTAGCTATTACATAACTAACTTTCTACCATGTGGCATGTTTACTACATAACATCAGCAAATAAGTTCTAACAACATCGGCATCTCCTTGTTCATGTCCTTTCCTTTTAAATCTCCTAGACTTTACACAACGTTATCCAATTTGAGGTAAAAGCAACAATAATATTTTTAGTAAAAAGTAAGTTTCTGTTTACTAGTTAGCTCTGTAGTCAAATCGCTGTAAGATTAATCTCAGATTAATTTTTTACCAGTTACTCATGACTATAAAAAGACTGATCTAATTTCAGTTAACTCACACACCCAACTGCGATTCATTGTTTTTTTCAAAAAAATGTTATTTTAACCATCATATCGCCCTTTGTAATTACTCCACCAATTTTTGCAAAGTTAGTTGGATAGGGTAGAAGATATCCATTAAAAAAACGAGCGCATTGATAAAATGCAAGGTTGTGTATCCAACAATAGACAAAAGTTGTCAACAGTAGCTGGTAATACTTCATACGCTAGTTGTATGTACGTACAACCAGTAAGTACACACATACGCATGAGCTAATGTAGACCAGAATGGACAGAGACCAAACAAGGTCATACATATAGACATATATTACAAGGCACAAGTATTTAACCTTACGCAGCAATAGGATGTTTATTGACAATCAGTGCATTTAGTGCTCATTTATTTTATGGTGAAAAGGCAGCTGAGTGGCTCTTAACCTTTGAGCACATACCAGACAATTAGTTGATGGTTTCATGTCGGAGCTTACTTATATAACGTTGTATGCAGCGCGATATACTGCGCATCTCACAACAACAATGGAACATGCAATAACATGACTGTAAACTCTCTTACAATAATAATATATCTTGTAAACGATACCAGCTAGTTGTAAACTGTAATGGAGTCTGTTAGAACTTGGGCAATCTCAGCTAGTCTATTGCAGAACTTGGGCAATTGGAGTATGAACATTTTGGTCATAATGTAACAATTTTCTGACGCATTTTTGGTGAATAAATCATAAAAACCTTGATAAAAAAAAATGCCAGTGTTACCACAGCTAACATCCATACCTAATCTCAATAGGCGTTCGAGGTTTTTTCGGTGGTTCAGCAAAATGGCGGCTGAGTGGAAGGCTAGCGCCGGGCTGTCGAATACCCTGCCTCAGCATCTGTCTCGTGGTTTTGTCTCCTGGATGAAGCAAAACTGAGAAAAAAAGTTAATGTTAGCTTATGTACCAAAGACATGACAATACACTATGTACTACACACTTGTGACACATACCAGAGTCTAGGAGGTTCTGGGAGAGGACAACTCCCTCTTTCTCACACAACCTAATAATGCTGTGATACTCTTTTAGCTTGAGCTGTCTGAATTCATCCACCATAGCACCAGTGTCTCCCTCTAGCCTAGATGGCTTGCAGTGGTCATCTACTGGTTTGTAACCTGTTTTAAACACGGTCATCTTTGACTGAGCTCGCGAAGGAGCAGAAGAACGGCTTTGTCCAGTTGCGCTTGAAAGGATTCGTTTATTCTCCTATAGAAATAACATGATACTTCAGAGTGATACGATGAACTACATATCTCCTAGCTTTTAATATGCTTGAATAAGCAGACAAATCCATGACGGGTACTCAGACTACCTTTTAAGTAATTGCTACAGGAAATGATTTAGCTGCTCAAAAATAAAATGTATTTTATTTTTGTATTGCATAATCACATAGACAAGTTACACATAACAGAGCAAAGCTTTTAACGAGTTCAGAGGTGCCGACCCATTACGTACACAACAGACGTACACAACAGACGAGGGCTATAATAACTATGTATGCTGTTTAGACAAAGCAGAAGCTGTAACTACTTGTATGATCATCTGTAACATGTTATATTACATGCAGACACCTTCCCATAATGCAATGCTCTAAGGATAAGTACAATAACTGCCCATCAGCAGTGATGGTTGTAGACCTAGCCATTTACTGTTAGACACAACACTTGATATCCAACTATCAGTCGGTCAATGTCTATGGTAGTAACATCCTTTACTGGTCTTGTACAACACTGTACAACACTGTACAACAGAACAGTACAACACAGTACAACAGAACAGTACAACACTGTACAACAGAACAGTACAACACTGTACAACAGAACAGTACAACACAGTACAACAGAACAGTACAACACTGTACAACAAAACAGTACAAAAGAACAGTACAACAGAACAGTACAACACTGTACAACTGATCAATATTACCACTACCACAATGCGTACAACATCACATCAGAAGGTTTAATAATCTATAACTAGCAAAATGTCGAGAAATACATATCATAGTAGTGCCCCCCCCCCCCCCCCCCCCCCACTAGGACTATACATATCATAGCAGTGAACCCCCCCCCTCCCCCCGCTAGGGCTAGAGCTTACAAAACACTCAAAAGGTAATAAAAAAGTACAGTTTGTAAAACATATTTCCATTTCAGAACTTTCCTTCAGTAATAATGTGATGAGGATATCATTTACACAAATATAGAGCTAACATACAATACAACAATAGAGGTAACATACAATACAACAATAGGGGTAACATACAATACAACAATAGAGGTAACATACAATAAAACAATAGGGGTAACATACAATACAACAATAGAGCTAACATACAATACAACAATAGAGGTAACATACAATAAAACAATAGGGGTAACATACAATACAACAATAGGGGTAACATCTAACACATTCTTTTGCAATAACATCACTCATAAACACTTCCATCATGAGTCATTCCTACCAGAAAGTACTTATAGCATGAGATAAAGTTTTTTGTTCATGTAAAGTATTCCCAATAAGAGTTATCATCTCCTGATCTAAATTGCAACTGTGTGAGATAATTTCACAACAAAAACCTCACAGAGAGTAAACAACTTCAGACATCGCGCAGTGGTTACCTTGCTTGAATAACGGAGGAAGTTTTTGTCTCTTTTACGAAGATCAACTTGAGTTTCTTGGGACTTGAGGACAAGCTTGCTTTCCTGTACATCGATGTCTGGGGTGGTCAGCAGTGTTGATGCCGAGCTGCCTCTACTCTGTCTCCTATTGGCTGAGGTAGGTTGCGACGGAGCATGCTCAGATGAGCTTGCCTTGCCACTGGGCTGACGAGAGTTTGGGGCACTTTTAACTGGACTTGACGTACGGGTATCTCCTTCATCATCCTCAGCATCATCTGTGGCAAAAAAACGTCAATGCTGCCATCTGGTGGAACTTTACTCCTAGCTCAACTGATAACTACAGTCATGCTTAGGATGCATTTATTGCCAATATATCTTTCCAGACAGCTGGTAGACAATAAAGACTAATTTCAAAAGAGTGACAACCATTAATGTAACTAACGTGAGCAAACTAATAATGAAAAAGCTCAGGCAAGTCGTTCTAAATAAATTTTCCAGCAATCAAATGAAATAAGCCATTCAGATGACAACAGTGAACTTTTTATAAGTGTTTTCACAACTACATTTGGGTGTTTCTATTGAATAAACTTGTAATTATTTGTATTTATTTTTTGCCTTCTGCTGTTGAATGGAGTCTTAAATTGTTTTATATGCCAAAGGTATAAAACACCAAGTAAAAAGAACCTTGGGGCATCGGCAATCCTTTCTTCATCACATCCCTTTTTTCTTTTTGATAGAGCTCCAGTCCTTTTACCAGCTCCTTATAGCTGACCTCTCCACTTTGGTCGACGTCAAGTGTAATGATCAGGTCCTCTAGCAGTGAGGGAGAGATGTCCATTCCGTACTAAACGAGAGATATCATGGGCTTATCACAGCTATATACTTCATTTGTCTAGTCTAGTACGGCCATCGGTGACAACAATATAGCAAGTCAATTGCTCTATTTGAGTACTATTGGTTGCTTGCAGGTCTACAAAGCTACCACAAAACAATTGTATTGTAAGACCAATAAATTTTTGGGTCGAGGCAATCCAGGAATCTGAAGCTTGAAGCCACTTCAATAAAATACCAGCTAGACACAAACGGTAACAAACAAATGAAATAAGGAAACAATGTGTTATAAGCAAAGCGGTAAATAAAATATAAACGTAAAAAGTCAGCGGCATAAAATACCTTGTCTCTCTCACAGCCTAGTAACTGAAAACCATCAAAAGTACTTCTATAATCTCTCTCAACTTAGGACAGTAACTGACAAATCTTTAGTTGAGAACAATAAGCAGCCGAAGAACGACCAAATACACCAAGTTGCTTACTGAAGTAGACACTCAACTGACAAGGAGTTGTGCTCTTTTGCCAACACAACTTATGGAGTTGTTTTTGCTCATGAACCTAGGTTTATGGTTTTCGCTACACATTCATTATTGTTGGAGTTGTCTTCTCTTTGCCAATCATTTACATTGTCGGAGTTGTGTTATCACAAACTATATTCAAATCTCGTGTTTTCTAAACCTCAAGCTGTGCACAAATGTTTCGAAAACTAAAACTTGGGATGCTAACGCTTCATGTACATATAGCGATTGCAAGCAATTTTCCTTAGCAATAGGGGAAATCTCTTCCAAAATGTGTGCAAAATTTTACTATCTATTCTGCAGCGATTCCGCTTAAACTCGCTGTTACAACCCGTAGCCTACAAATTATAATATGACTGGGGAGACCAGGGCAATGCAGCTGGCATGATCTTATTAGAAATGGCGGTATGGCATTTGCGCTTTGTGATTGGTTAATCAAATAATCGGCTTGCAATTTTTTGATCCTGAACAAAACGCGGTGATAACCTCAAATAAAATGCTAGTGATTACTTAGAGACTTCTCCGGAAAAAGAAGCTGCAAAATTTTGCAAATGCTAAGCTAATCACCAAGCGATCACTATGTACATGCAACTTAAAGAATTAGCACCTTGAGACATAAAACATGCAATATTAGCGCTCTGCCCTGTTAGAAAGTCATCAATGCACATCGGTATTATAGGAGCTAAGTGAATATATTGCTTGGGTTTTACAGTAACATAATCCAATAGCACCCTATCCAGCACACCCTGTTGGCATGATATGATGGTTTATGATCATGTCATATTATATGTTCTGACCATATTTGGTATATCGTATGGTAATGACGCAATAACAAAACTTTAACTAGCTGATTATACTTGTTGGATAAAACACATTTTCACAAAAAAATTCTCATTCAATGACCTGGTTGCTGACTTTCATCCTTATTGAGTAACCGTGCAGGCAGCGTACTTGAAAAAGCTTGCAATTTACCGTAGTGGAGAAGTTTGTAGAGAGAGAACAACTCCGTGTGCAACATACAACAAAAACAGCTTTACCTGTTTAACAGCATTTTTAAATTCTTCTCTACTGAGATGCCAGTTTTTGTCCTTGTCAATGGCAGAGAAGATGTCAATGAGCCTTAATTTGTTGGTTCGCAGAAATGTATCCAACTTCCTGATGGCAATCGGTGACGGGCGTCGAATTCTTGGAATTGACAAAGAAGCTAGACGCTCAGCCTCTGCTCTGGCAGCTGCCTGCGCCATCTCCTAAACAAAGCGTAGAATAACTGTTCACTATATCAGGTAGAGTACTAATTGTTCACTATATCAGGTAGAGTACTAATTGTTCACTATATCAGGTAGAGTACTAACTGTTCACTATATCAGGTAGAGTACTAATTGTTCACTATATCAGGTAGAGTACTAATTGTTCACTATATCAGGTAGAGTACTAACTGCTCACTATATCAGGTAGAGTACTAACTGCTCACTATATCAGGTAGAGCACTAACTGTTCACTATGTCCAGTAGAGAGCTAACTGGTAAATCCATTAATTCTGGCATAATACCAAGAGATAATTTCAGAGCGCTCGAAAGCTGATTCCAGAAGAAGCTTGCTAGTGCAACTGAAGCTGTTAGTGCACATTGGACCTTCAATAACAAGTAGATTACCTTTTGCCTTTGAATGATTGTGGCGGAATACTTTTCTTCCAGTAGCTGCTGGTATAACAGGGCCTCCATCTCTGTTTTGTCTTTCTTATTTCTCAGCCAACTTTCACTTAAGCCCACAGAATTTATGTCATTCCTTAGATTGCGACGCTCTTCCAACTACCATAAAAAACTTGATCATTGTAGATATATATAAAACATAATATCCCACAATTCAACAACAAAAAATTACTTCAATCAATAAATAAAAAGGATGAAAAAGTCTCGAAAACCAAATTGCATCCATAATAGATACAAAAGATTTCACTGTAATACAGAAAGTAAGATGAATGCATACCCATGAGTTGTATTCAGAGATGGCCTCTTCAGATGGTAGATTATCCTGAACAGTCATCACATTCTGTTTGGAAATAGCACCAGTTTTTTGTTTTCTTAGTCTTAGATCATTTATATCAACTAAATCTTCGTCTTCCTCTTCGACTCTTTCCTCAGGTAGCTCATGCATATAGCTGGGTCTTGTGTCTTCTGTACGATTTCCAGTCACCACTAAAGAATACATTACCTAATCACTTTCCTCAAGTTAGAATTATCGGGTGGGGTACGAGTAGTATAGAATGAGCAGAACTCTTAAACAAACTATTGGTAGGAGCACATAACTCCTTGTTACTTACACATTTAACTATTACATAATACATGTAGCTATACCTGGGGTTCCTTTCTTTAAGCCAACAAGATTGAATGTACGATTTCTTATGCGATATTTTGAATCCATTTTGTCTCCAAATATTTTTTTTGCAAGACGAAAAAGTTTGCTCTTGGATAAGTCTCTAAAGTGGTATGTTTCGAGCATGGCTTCTATTGAAGTATGATCGAAATTGGTTGGATCGTGCAGACGATCTACAGCAAACCCAAAGTCAGCCAACGCATCGTCAGGCATTTCACCCAGACCAGTTCTACTTTCAACCATTTCTAGTTCTGCTTTGATTTTTTCATCTTCGACAAATAAAGCTTCTTGATTCGATGCCGTCATGTTGGTAGGCTTTACCAGGGTTGACATTTCTTCACTTTATATCCACTTCTCCTTACAACCAACTTGTGACCACCATTGATCTATAAATATAATGGACAAGGTTATGATCCATTATTAGATTCCGTTCGTGCCCCATTTCAGTCAAAATACGAAAATGTAGATGTTGTCTTTAAAATTGATTAGCAAGTTAATCTGATGTTTATTTAAGTAACAATAGGACAAAATACTTCACCGTTTGTTACAATTATCTAAGAAAGAAACCCATAGAAAAATATCTGGCAAAGAATAGATATTGCACCCAATAACGTAGATTTGAGATTTTATAAAAGAGTGGGGAATGAAACTTGTAGCTGACTTAATTATTGACTTGACATGCCTGTAATGCAAAAAAAAATTGTATTTTTCACTGTGAGAACTTACAAGTTTGATGTTTTCTACTGACTAACAATAAATTAGACATAAAACATCATTGACACAACATTATAATGGCATTTTGTTTACAAGCGAACTTGAGAAAATCAAGCGCTTGAACATAATAAAAGTATTAATTCGCAAATAAAATTTTGCAACATCTTTAACGCCTTCTCAACTCTGTGGCGGCTCAGAACATTTGGCGTTTTTTTATTTTGAGCCTTTCTAAGCTGTATGAACACTTTCAAATGTATCAAAACATTTGCAAATTTTCTGAACGTTATGTTAGATGGCTAATACTCTTTGAAAGGTAAAGACAATTCGTTGGTCACTCATCGCTAGTAATATTTTACTAAACGAATGCCGATCAATAAAATTTAAATCAGGTCCATAAAACGTAACTTTTTATTATAATTAGTATTATTTAAAAATAATTAATTGAACTATTTCATGTTTGTTTTTTTTTACACTGGCCAACGCATCTGTGATGGATGTTACGACTAACAACGAGGCTGACAGTTTTCAAGCGAAAGCCTTGTTCTTTTTAAAAGAGCTCAGATAATTTTAAAACAGTCGAGTCCATTTCAAAGTAATTTATATGATTTAAAAATGGTTGATACTATTTGTAAACATATAAAGATTAAGGTTTAGTTAGAAATAGTTCATTCTAGTTAAAACATATGGTTTAGTTTTAGAAATAATGACTCGGACAACTCAAGTATAAATATTTTTCAAAAACACTTTTTACCAATAACTCTCTTAAATCCATCTATACAAAAAAAAAGTTCTTGTTATCATTTGTATATACTGGCATGGCACTAATCCTATACAACTGTATGTACCTCCCTGTAAGGTCAGCCCACCTTTTGTAGCGTTATCTAAAGCCTTAAGCCCATATCCCCAATCCCGCTAGCAATTTTCCTTAGCGATAGGGGAACTCCCTGCACAAAATTGCTCAAGTTTTTACTACAGTCCATTTTTCAACGATTCCAGTAAACTCGTTGTTACAAACTGTAGCCTACGAATTATTATATGATCGTCGATAGTTTGGGGCTATGCAGCTGCCGTGATCATATCGGAAACGGCGGGATGAAATTTGGGCATTGTGATTGGTCAACCGAGAAATGGGCCAGCAATTTTTTGATCTCGATCAAAACCTGGCAATAACCTCAAATAAAATGCTAGCAATTACTTAGCGATTTCTCCGGAAACGGAAGCTCCAAAACCATGCAATTGCTATGCTAATCACCAAGCGATCGCTATATGTACATGCAGTTAAAGGATAGTCTTTTTTTACAACTCATGTATTTATGGCTTTATCTGATCCCAGCCAGACCTGTTGTGCCATTATCGAAGCTATCTATTGCATAACAAAGAAATAGTTATGTAACACTTTGTATAAAAGCTGGCTGAAGCTCTCTCCTACTTCAGAGTATTGGGAAGAGCTCAGACAGAAGTACAAAGAATAAACTACTCTAAGAGGAGCACTGTAATTTCTTGATTTTACATTAGTAGTGTGAGGGACGCCAGTACAATCTCATACTCTATGGATATTTTCTACTTAGTAAGATACGTTCTCACAATTACCGTCTAAGCCTGCGTCTCATTGTTCTATTCTTTTGTCCGACGAGTTAAGCTTTTATCTCCGAAATAACTCACTGTCTACATTTATGTCTACTCACTACACGCTGTCTATGTCTATGCAAGAGTCTATTGTTTACATGTGCCTACGATACTATTTAGTGCGTTCTACCTTGTACCAAATAATTATTTACTGCAATTTATTATATCTTTTTCCACGTTTTTTAATTATTACAAAGTGGGTGTTGATGTAAGGGCAAGGCGTGGCTTGCACCAGTATTTTACTCAGGCGTGGTTAATAATGTGTACCCGCCTTCCCTGTATTTAACTTGATGTTCATGCAATAAAGTTCAGAGTTAGCCTGACTCTCAGATGAATCTCTCTCTCTGAAGCAAGCACAGCTAGGAGCACCAAAACTACCAGCGCTGGACAAGTCGACTATTAGCAAGCACGACGCTAAGGTGGAAAGTGAGAACGGTACGCCCTATCACTGTGTATACCCTTGCCTGAGGCAAGGATTACAACCCAAGGCCTAGTGCACTGATAGTTCGACATATCAAATTCGGATTCGGGGAATCCAACAAGCTAGTCAAACCATAATTGCAGGAAGTTACTGTCGATCTCGGCTGAGCCCAGATTCGGCTACAAAACTTCAGCATAATTATCGGATTCGGGGAATCCAACCAGCTAGTCAAACAATAATTGCAGGAAGCTATTGTCGATCTCGGCTGAGCCCAGATTCGGCTACAAAACTTCAGCATAATTATTGTCAGAGCACAGTTCGAAACAAACTATAAACTAGACAAGTAATTCCTGAGGAATTAATGTCAGAGCACAGTTCGAAACAAACTATAAACTAGACAATAATTTATAATTATTGTCGGGCCTTGGACAGGTTCGGACATAGCCAAATAATTACAAGTAATTATTGCACTCACTCCACCACAGATTCGGCCGCACGCCAAACTGCACCAATCAATGTTCGCACTGTAAAGGATAATAAGTATATTATTGAAGCGCTGACTTAGGGTCGAACAGAGCATAGCGGGAGCGTGTACAGGTGGCTACCACCCAGACACAAAATCCTGTACATTGGTGGCAGCAGTGGGATTTGAATACCCACCAAGAGCAACCTCCCGAACCTAGGACCCAAGCAGCAAGATGACATACAGGCGAAGGGCAGTCAGCTCCGACAGAGAGGGCTCCTCCATACAGATTATGGGGACACTCACCGACATTCTAGAGAGAATGACCACGTCAACCACAAAAAGCAAATTCAAGGTGCCACACTTCAATGGAGAGGGTGATGTACACTACTTCATACAGCGCTTCGAAGAGGTGGCTAGAATGAACCGCTGGACTCCAGAAGAAGCCACGGTCCACCTCCGCCATGCCCTAACAGGGAAGGCAGAACAATGTGGACGCGGCCCCACACAACCTGCCATAATAGAAGCCTTAAGGGCCAGCTTCGGACTTACCAGGACAGAGGCCCAAGCCAAGCTAATGGCGTATCGCAAGCACCCAAGAGACACATTACGGGAGCACGCCTCCAGCGTAGAAAAGCTAGTGGAAGCCGCCTACGAGGATTTACCACAAGAGAACCGGACGGAGTTAACCCTCCAAACGTTCCAAAGCACGCTAGGCCACGCATACCTGCAACGACACTTGCTGGCCATCCGGCCCACCCACTTAGAGGAGGCCGTAAGAGCAGGCAATGATTATCTACAAATCCAACACAATCCACTCCCCCAATCTAACGTGCGGACCATTCACGAAGGCCCCGCCGATCAACCTACAGAACCGCCCACCGGCGAGATCTCCTGCCGAGAGGTAGAGGACCCTGTGGCCAAGCTACTGAAGACGGTCGAGGCCCTCAGCAAAGAAGTGGCCGACCTACGGCAAAAACCACAAGGAGGACCTCCCAAACGCTGCTGGGGCTGCCAGCGCACTGGACACCTCCGCAGCCAATGCAAAACTGCTCCGTGGACCGCACGACAGGGAAACGGGCTCGGCCCGCAGTAGTAGGGCCGCCTACTAGCTGCACAAGGGCAACACACCAACCCAAGACCCCATATACCAACTACCGTAGCCAGAAGACTACACAGCAAATAGGGCCACCCCAGATCGCCCTAACCAACCGGTTCACCCCCCTGAGTGATGAGGAAGAAGAGGAGGAACCACCACCACCGGAAGGCGATGAAAACGAGGCACCCCCCTGGAGCCAACCAGAAACAAGCCACCCTCGAACCATCCACCTCAACCAGATCGAAAGGCCATACAAATCCAGCTACTACCTGCCTGGAAAGGTGGAAGGTCGAACAGTCTCCTACCTCCTCGATACCGGGTGCAATACGAATTTGTTAGCCAAACGAGTTTACGACCGGCTTCCTGACCGCATCCAGCAATGTCTACAGCAGTATGACTCCCACGGGCTGATGGCCGATGGGACACGACTACCATTCTATGGGCTGATTACACTCTCAGGGCGTATTCGACACATCCGATATGAAGAGACCTTCGTCGTCAGCCAAATAAATGAAGACGTAATCCTCGGCATGCCGTTTCTAACGAATCAGAGCTGCCATATGGGGTTTGACAAACCCATCCTCACGGTGCATGGAAGAGAACTCACTTGTACAGACCGACATGGACGGGACCTGGTGTCCAAGGTGCAAGTACAACGAGACGCCTACTTGCCACCCCAAACCGAAACCACCCTCCTATGCCACCTCACCAGTAAAGAACCATGTCGGCAAGGGATCATAGAAAGTATCGAGGGCGGACCCCTCCTAGCCACCAGCGTAAACACCCCCGACGACCAGGGGAGAGTCTTAGTGAGGTGCCTCAACCCCTCTTCCGAGAGAATCCGCCTACCGGCCGGAGAGATAGTCGGGACCTTCACTGTAGTGGACCCCGAAGAAGTTCAGTCTACCTCAGACACCCCAGCTACTCGAGTACAAGGGAACCAGGATCTGCCTCCCCACCTACAAGATTTGTATTCCCAGGCAAGACAAGGGTGCAAAACCACGCAGGAAGAACGGCAACTCCACGAGTTATTAACCCGATACCAGACGGTATTTAGCAAGGATGACGGAGACATAGGACGCACACCCTGGGCAGAGCACTCCATTCCTGTGGCCCCGGGTACGAGACCCATACGTTGCCCTCCACACAGACTAGGAGCCGAGAAAGAGGCGGAGGCCGAGCGCCAAGTCAAGGAGCTCCTAGCTAAGGATCTGATCGAGCCAGCAGATAGTGCGTGGAGTTCACCGGTCGTCCTGGTAAGAAAAAAGGATTCGTCATGGAGATTTTGCGTGGACTATCGTAAACTCAATGACGTCACACGCCAGGACGCATACCCTATCCCCAGGATAGACGATTCACTAGATGCCCTAGCCGGTAGCCGCTACTTCTCCACATTAGACCTTACAAGCGGATATTGGCAGGTGCCACTCGATGCAGACGCACAGCAGAAATCCACCTTTATCACCAGAAGCGGGCTGTGGAGGTGGAAAGTCCTTCCGTTCGGACTGACCTCCGCACCCGCCACCTTCCAACGCCTAATGGAGCGAGTGCTAAAAGGACTACATTGGAAAACACTCCTACTATACCTAGACGATGTGATCATAATAGCACCCGACTTTCAGACACACATACACAGACTCGGGGAGGTGTTGGATCGACTACAGCAAGCCGACCTGAAGGTTAAGCCCTCAAAATGCGAGCTGCTGAGCCAGAGAGTGCGCTACTTGGGCCACATAGTGAGTGCCGAAGGTGTAGCTACGGACCCTGGAAAGGTAGAAGCTGTGCAAAAGTGGGAGGACCCCAAAGACGTGAAAGCCCTCCAAGCGTTCCTCGGTACCGCTGGCTATTATCGCCAGTATATCCCGGAGTACGCCACCATAGCCAAGCCGCTGACCGTACTAACCGGCAAAGGGACAAGCTGGAGATGGGGTGAAGAAGAACACCAAGCGTTCCACAATCTCAAGACAAGGTTGAGCCAAGCCCCCATATTGGGCTACCCCGACCCTTCAACGACTTATATATTAGACACAGACGCCAGCGCCGTGGGACTGGGTGCAGTACTCTCACAAGAGCAAGAAGGCCAGGAACGAGTGATTGCCTACTATAGCAAGACCTTGGCGCCAGCGGAACGGAATTACTGTGTGACCCGGAGAGAACTCCTCGCAGTGGTAAAGGCCGTAAAACATTTCCGGCCCTACCTATACGGCAGGAAGTTCCGACTCAGAACGGACCACGCCTCCCTCCGTTGGTTGTGCCGGCGAAAGGAACCCTCACATCAGATTGCACGCTGGCTAGAAATATTGGCTGAGTTCACCTACCAGCTCGAACATCGGGCAGGCCCCAACCATGCCAACGCAGACGGGCTCAGCAGGCAAGATCAGTGCGTGGACTGCAAGCAATGCAACGCCATAGAACGGCGCGATGGGGGACCCACCCATGCCGACCTCGTCGGCGAAGGGAAACCACCTCTGGTCCGCCTGACCGTCACGGACCACGCTCACAGCACCCAGGAGCTAGCACGAGCACAACAGGAAGGCAACCACCCCGTGGCCCGCCTATACCAAGCAATCAAGGCTCAAGAGCCCATCTCACGACGAGAGTTGGAAGAAGGCAGTACCGAGCTACGAGTTCTGCACGATCGAAGGGAGCGCCTGCGTATAAGGCCCGACGGAGTGCTCACCATCCACTTGGAACACCAAGGAAGAACCAAGCACTGTACCGTCTGCCCCCCTTCATGGCGTGAGAACACAATATGGGAAGCACACAAACTGGCCCACGCAGGTATCAACAGGACTAGGAACCGGGTGATGCTTGACTGGTACTGGCCGGGCATGTCCGCCATGGTACGCCGCCTCGTAAGAAGCTGCGAAGTATGCCAAGTGGCTAAGAAGAGCCGACACCCTGGTGCCCCCGAAGGCCAGCGACTCTATGCGGGGAGACCTTTCCAAAAACTGGCTGTAGATCTGGTCGGACCCCTGCCCCCCACTCGTCGAACGAACCGATGGATCCTCGTCCTCACGGATCATTTCACCCGTTGGCAGGACGCCATTGCTATACCAGATGCCACGGCACCCACCGTGGCCACCACCCTGGACGAGAGAGTATTTAGCTATTGGGGGCTACCTGAACAACTCCACACAGACCAGGGCGCACAGTTCGAGTCGACATTGTTGGAAGAGCTGTGTACCCTGTGGAGCATAAGGAAGACACACACTACACCGTACCACCCCCAGGGGAACGGAATGGTAGAGCGCCAAAATAGAACGCTGGGCGATGCACTACGGTCCTTGATACTCACCAGGGGACAAGATGAATGGGACTGCTTGTTGCCCCAGATCATGAGGGCGTGCCGAGCAACCCCCAACTCCACCACTGGAGAGACACCCAACCTATTAATGATGGGAAGAGAGGTACGACTCCCCGACCAGCTCTCAGGACACGCCCCCACGCTGGACAGAGCCACAGTCACCGACCACACCCTACGCACACAAGAGAACCTGGCGATAGCCCACGAGTACGTGCGAGACGCACAACGCCAAGTACGCCAAGAAGAGGGAGACGAGCCCCTAAGGTTCGCGGAGGGCGACCTAGTCGTCATAGAAAATAAACGCCGTACCAAGGGAAGCAACCCTAAACTCCAACCGAGCTACGTCGGGCCGTACACTATCACACAGGCGTACCCCAACCACACCTACCGCCTGGAGAAGGACGGACAGGGGTTTGTACAAAACAGCCGGCGACTAAAACACTACAGGTCGTGTCAAGAAACAATCGGTAGGGCACCTCCAAGCAGGGAACATGCCGTCCGGCCGAATATGAGAGGAGCCTACCTAAGGCGCCCAGTGACAAGGGGTAGTGTAGAGGTAGAAGAAATAACCCCCGACCCCCCAAGGAGGGCCGAAGAAGAACCTAGAGAGGTACAACCACCCCCACCACCTGCACTTATAGAAGAGCAAACGACTGGTACACCCACGCCAGCTACACCCGAACACAGGAACCAGGTACCTCCAGAGAATCAACCCCTAGTACCAAACCCAAGTAGACCAGGACTGGACAACAACGAGTGGCCACCCCTACCACCCAGACCAGAAACCACCACTACACACGACAGACCTAGGAGAGAGCCAAAAAAGCCAGCTAAATTTACTGACTATCAATGTTACAGAACACGAGAAGCGAAAGAAGGGAACAGAAATGGCGAAGAAAGGACGAAAATAGAAGAAATAGCTTACCCGCCATGGCAGAATGAAGTAGAAACGAAGAGAATAATAAATTCACGAAGAGTAGACAACTCCGAAACGGGAATACCAAAAAAAATACTTACCCGAAGCGAGGAGACAACTCCCAGGAAAAGGTCTACCTCCGAAAACGCCCCCTCACCGGAACAATACACCCACCGGAACACGTGGCCAACTAAAACAATAGAAAGGGCGGCACCTACAACTCAAGAAGGCATGCCTAACCAGGCACTCTGTGCAAATAAAAATACCAGACCAATGGAAAATGCCACACACTACCGAAAGCAGTGCTTACAGAACATCACCAGGATATTAGCAGAGATGGAGAATGACGGCACAATATCAACAGAAGAAGACCCGACCTTTGCTGAAGCACTACTAGCAGGAACACACACCAGTCGGGCAAGAAAAAGAACAACTTCAGCACCTACAAAGGTAAATAACATTACATTAGCCGACGACGGTGCAGCTAGATGCCGAATTCGAACACCAGTCACGACAACAACTCCTCTACCAATATCACACACGAGAGAGACCTGGAAGTCAGATGAGACATCACAAGCCATCAAAAAAGCCATCTACCAAGTGCAAGGAGACACATGGGGTTGCAAAGTGTGAAAAGAATAATGTATCACGTACATCAGCATTACACCTACTTTTTCTGTGCCTGTGGCAAGAAAAGCAGCTCGCGTGACACGATATTGAAACATATCAGGACCCAAGGAGGAGAAGCTGCACATGGTGGAGAGGCTCGACCCCTGTACGAAGTAGATGAGCCATCCTACCCCGAATTCTGCAGGACCATGAAATGGAAGAAACCAGCACCTTTCGGCACACCAACTCCAATTAAAGAAATAGAGAAGTTGCCAATACAAAAAAGACTTGGTGATAAAACTAACGATACTCCTGCCAAAATAGCCAGGATTGACATAGCCGATCACTACGCTGACAAGAAAACACCACGGATGCCAATGGGAGGAAAAGAGGCAGCATACCGACGACACCTTGCTCAGCAAGAAAACATACCCCGAACGCCAAGTACCGAAAGGGAAAGAAGGAGACATAGAGAAAGGGTAGAGGAAGGAAGGAGAGAGGATAAATACAGACGCATCCAACGTCTAGAGGAAGAGTTATACCAGGCCACCCGTGAGGCATACAAACAATTACAACGAGTGGAAGAGATAAAGACGGCTATCCAGAAAGAACGAGGACAATATTAAGAGACATATTGGGCAAGTGGACATTACATCTTTCTTACACACTATTGCGTCCCTTTTTATTTTTATTGACCTTATAGTTGTCAATGGAGGGGAGTGTGTGAGGGACGCCAGTACAATCTCATACTCTATGGATATTTTCTACTTAGTAAGATACGTTCTCACAATTACCGTCTAAGCCTGCGTCTCATTGTTCTATTCTTTTGTCCGACGAGTTAAGCTTTTATCTCCGAAATAACTCACTGTCTACATTTATGTCTACTCACTACACGCTGTCTATGTCTATGCAAGAGTCTATTGTTTACATGTGCCTACGATACTATTTAGTGCGTTCTACCTTGTACCAAATAATTATTTACTGCAATTTATTATATCTTTTTCCACGTTTTTTAATTATTACAAAGTGGGTGTTGATGTAAGGGCAAGGCGTGGCTTGCACCAGTATTTTACTCAGGCGTGGTTAATAATGTGTACCCGCCTTCCCTGTATTTAACTTGATGTTCATGCAATAAAGTTCAGAGTTAGCCTGACTCTCAGATGAATCTCTCTCTCTGAAGCAAGCACAGCTAGGAGCACCAAAACTACCAGCGCTGGACAAGTCGACTATTAGCAAGCACGACGCTAAGGTGGAAAGTGAGAACGGTACGCCCTATCACTGTGTATACCCTTGCCTGAGGCAAGGATTACAACCCAAGGCCTAGTGCACTGATAGTTCGACATATCAAATTCGGATTCGGGGAATCCAACAAGCTAGTCAAACCATAATTGCAGGAAGTTACTGTCGATCTCGGCTGAGCCCAGATTCGGCTACAAAACTTCAGCATAATTATCGGATTCGGGGAATCCAACCAGCTAGTCAAACAATAATTGCAGGAAGCTATTGTCGATCTCGGCTGAGCCCAGATTCGGCTACAAAACTTCAGCATAATTATTGTCAGAGCACAGTTCGAAACAAACTATAAACTAGACAAGTAATTCCTGAGGAATTAATGTCAGAGCACAGTTCGAAACAAACTATAAACTAGACAATAATTTATAATTATTGTCGGGCCTTGGACAGGTTCGGACATAGCCAAATAATTACAAGTAATTATTGCACTCACTCCACCACAGATTCGGCCGCACGCCAAACTGCACCAATCAATGTTCGCACTGTAAAGGATAATAAGTATATTATTGAAGCGCTGACTTAGGGTCGAACAGAGCATAGCGGGAGCGTGTACAGGTGGCTACCACCCAGACACAAAATCCTGTACAGTAGAATCGCTGAAGTAGACTACAGCCTTGAAGACTGCAGAAAGAGGCTAGAAGTATGCATATAAAATGCAGGTGATGGTTAACAAGTGGATACCACTCCGTAGGCCTAGGAATAGGTGTGATGCAGTGGACACTAAGCCGGCACTGCTAAACGGTAGTGTGTGATTAGGTGTCTGGTTTTGACTCCTACACCTGAGGGGAATGCAGGTGCATGATATCTCAAACAGTGGCTACCAGTGCCACGGAAAATCCTGTGCAATAGTTTTTACTATTCGTAATGATTTCATATGGATTAAAAGTTTTCCAAATCAATTGAAATATTTAAAAGTTCTCTAGACATTTGCAATACAACTAGATGGTTTTTAAACTTTCGCAATGATGGCTAGAAAATACAGTTTTATTGCAAGAAACTCTGTATCTAGCAAAATATACAATACCTTGCTGCTAGAAACATGTATTATTTTACAAGAACTTTGTTTAAAATCAAACTCCCGCTTTTTTTTAATAAGATTTTACAAGCACTTGACGGTCCCTGAAGGTCACATGGTGATGTTGGTGTCCTCCCATGTCAGGCTATGATTACGAGGAGTATGTTGTTGATGGAAAGATTAGTTTCTCTGTGTACACCTTGCAAATATTCCGATTATTATTTTATACATAAAACCAATATTCTTCCATAATAATAATTACCAAGAATCATCACTATGGTTATTAATTAACTAAATGAATAACAATGAATAATTATTAAAAATAATAAGATAATAATAAATAATAATATACCTATTTTGATGATTTTATTATAACAATAATAATTAATAACAATAATAATAAACAATAACTTGATAATAATACTAATAATACAAATAAACAAGCAAGTAACTAGTAAATAATGATAATAAATAATAAAAAAAATGTTAGACAAATATTATAAATAAGAATAATGTATATAATAATTGTGATCATTGTTATTTATCATTTTACTATTATTTATAAGCAGCAAGTAGTAGTGGTAAAAAATCAATCAATGAATAACAATGAATTTGAATCAAACGTAAGCCTGTTAAATAAATTCTATCCATGCATTATCATTCTAATAAACACAATGAACTTCAGTGACTCATAATGAATGAAATGGTGTAATTATTTTGTAAGTCATCAATTTTCTTTTGAAGTCAAATACTAGTCAGATCAAACTCCTTGGGCAGATATTGTACTCATAGAACTATTATAGTATGATTGCACTGCACCGCCATATTGCTCTGTGTAGTTAAGGAAGCTGCGTAAAGACTGACTCACAAATTTATTCATCTCATCAATATATCGAAAAAGTTAATTCATAAACCGACATTGTATACGGGAAAAAGTTAACATTGTTAGCAGTATTCCTAACTTGATATGGCAAAAGACATAGAACAAATTACAGAGAGAGTGAAAAAAATAATCGCTACATTCTTTCAATCGTAGTTGTACCATCTGATAACTTTATCATATGATCGACATCAAGGATAGTCGTTGCACTTGCAATTCATCAATGAAATGTATTTCATCCATGTTGAAATCATAGTAATAAGGAAATAAGGCTCTGCACTTATGACAAGTGGGTGGGTGATATTACGCCTACAAGATACTACGGCTTCAGGAGATTTCGTCTATCAGAGACTACGTCTTCTGGAGGTTTGGTCTACTAGAGATTTCGCCTATAAGATATTACGTCTAAAATCTGGGATATTACGTCTAAAAACTAGGATATTACGTCTATATCATGTCTCCATCATTTTTGTTTCAACTGTACCAAGGAGAACACCAACCGTGGTTATAGTGCAGCTGCTGGAAAACCTGAACTGAACTACTAGTGGTAAGTAATATTGAAACCCCAAAACGTTGTATCAGCAGTAGTTTGAAAGACCACTGCGCTGTTAGTTATTGAATATTGAACTGATTGACCCAAACTACTGAATAAGTTAAATAAGTTTTTTTTGCAGAAGTACTTTTTGAAAGAAAGTAACAACAACCACAATACAATAATCCTTATTTTTTATTATTATTAATTATTATTACTATTATCACTTTATTATTCTTATGCTTGTGTTAAACATATATAATTTGAGTAGTTTGGTTAATAGGTCAATTTGAAGCTGAATTTCTTTCAAGCAGAAACATGATGCAGTATCTATGTGTTAACCGTTGACCATGCTCAGCTCTTCATTCACTGCGTTTGAGTTTTGTTCTCTGGATCGATGTCACAACTTGGCGATGTTGTGGTGGAAACTAATTTTCATCTCCATCATTTTTCAATTACTGGAGTTGTTCATTTTCAAGTAGACAACTCCCACACTTACTGAAAAATGTTTTTGTCATCATGATAATCTTTAGCCAGGATCTGCATAAAAAGTTGTGCGAAAGGTTCTAAACTTCCTGTACTAGCATAAATGCTTTGTTCATACATTGAAAATGAATGATCTATTGTTAATTTTTTGCAGGATTATCATCCTGCAATCGGTGCACCAGGTTGAAGATAGGCTTGGACAAGAAAAAAGTGGATGTTGTACAGCCTGTACTACAGGCATGGTTATAACTGATTTTCTGTGATTGGTCTGACAATGAAGGAAAAACTCTGTTGATATACCTGGCTGTGTACATGTAAGTGTGCAAATTTGTTAAATCTTGATTTCCTGTGGCTAAAACGCAAAATGAAAATGAGACTATTACTCCGCTTGTTTTATCCAACAAAAACTGAAAAGCTCATTATTAAACGGCTTAGGACGGGCTTTGTAAGACGCACTTTTTGTGTAGAGTTGTTCTCTCATCAAGCATTGTAAAACTACTGAGAAAACTCACTTGCGGCAACGAAAGTGCAATGGGTTTGTAGAGGTCTATGGAGGTCTATGACAACGCTGTCGACATAAGGGGCTATCTGCGAGCTGCAGTTTCATTATGATATTGTACGGTATATTCCAGGAAGTAGTTTGTACCATTTTAATTAGGTTTTCAGTTTGAAACCACCTTCTAAAAATCTAAATTATTATTATTCTTGGAAAGATAGCCGTTGTTTCAGATTTAATTCTTATCATTGTTGTGAGAAAAAAAACAAGGTCGGAAATATAATTTTGGCTAAGTTTTTTTTCTTTCATCTATTATTATTATAAACTTATACTAATTTTATTGTTTGATTAGTTTTTCATTTGAAAATTATTATTTTAATAAAAATGTTTCATTAATTCTTTTGATTTTGATCACAAACACTATCACGCGAACGCCGGTGGGTACATAATAGCTACCTTACCAAAGATGGAAAAAATTACTGACTAGAGAAAAACAGCACTAAGAAGGCGCCCTACTTCCATGCAATCAAACCAAAATTTTGAAAACTCACTTTATAGCTCTATGTAACTTGCTGCGTCTTCTGGAGAAAATTTGCGTCTTGGCAAGTGCTGACTGTGTCTATAGGAATTGCCTTACTGGTGAGAGGGCAACTCCAGATAATTTTTTGAACGCATTTCAACCTCAAAAAGTTTAAATTTAATCAAATACTCTTCAAATTAGGCGTCCTAGGCCCTTTAAGGAATATGCTTGTTGTGTACCTGTTTGTAGGCATGGCAATTCATATATTCTATAATCTTTTGTTTTAGGATCGTTTTTATAAGAAAAATGGAAAGCGTGTTTAAAGTTTAATCTGATGCCGAAGAGAGCCATTTTACTTTCATAGCTGACAGTGCGCCAAAGCCAAAGATTACTTTTAATGGTAAATTTAAAGTTTTTGGCTTTAGTACTAAGGGAATTTCCACATTTTTATGTTATGTTTTAAGTGATGTCTACCTATGTTTTGTATCACATCAACTTATCTACACATGTAGGTATACTATAACATTATTCATGTAATGAAGTAATGGCAGTACTCACCACACTGACAAGTCAGTGTAACTACAGGCAATAATAGGAGATTTATCCAGTAGTAGTAGTGGTAAGTTTTTCCGGTTTTTTTTATGCTTCATCTGCACTTTGGTGACTAATTTAGTCTAAACCATGCATTCTAAGCTTCAGAAGCAAAAGTAATATCATGTAAATATAATATCAATTATGACCTGGCGGGAGTTACCTCCCAGTTTCTAGTGCAACTGGTTCGAAAAAAGTTCATTACATCCACCATTCATTTTATTATTATTGTCAAGTGTAAATTCAATTCTACTTGTAATTATTGTTTTTTCACAAAGTATTATATGATATATAATAATAGTAAAATCAACAGTTGAACCAATTCTGTTTTTGTAGCTTGTTCATAATAAACATGAAAGTAATAGCAATAATAATAATAATAATAATAATAATAATCTATCGGTCTGAGATTTGCAAAAGTTCACACAAGCAAACACATTTTGATTACTATTCATACAACAATTGCTTAGTTCTTTTGTGGTTGCAAAACTTGATTTTATTAAATCACTAAACATGCATAAAATGATTTTGAGCATTATGATCAATGTTACCAACGGATGACAATGCGCCCTGCATCTAAATTACTTCCACTATACGATACATTTTGGTTATGGAAGCAGGACCTTGCTGCGTTCGTCATCATTTATTTGTACCATCAATTAAACAAGCTTGTTATGCAAAATTGTAGCTTCTCACAGTATTTGCGGGTATAATATTTTTTGTTAAAATTGTTTTATCAAAAACTTTTAAAAGTTACAGGGTTCTCTTGAGCCTTTGCATCAACGTCATTTCTGTCACATAAGCTGTTGGTAATATGTCAAAGCAAGCTAATGTTTTAGTCAGTCGTTATTTCTAATGATAAATTGGATGAATGAGTAATGTTGTTTGGCTTACCAATTAATAATACTGCCAGAGCAAGAGTTAGCAGGAGGCTATTGCCACTTTTCAGTGAAATTGAAAGCTCGCTAAACAGTTTTGCGTTTCCTGTTTAACTAATCATATTTCCCCATTCCATTTATGAAAAATGCTGGCCATGTATGAATTATTATACATTTGGTAGCTTTATGTTATGGCATTGCTATTTAATGCTATAACATGACCAACCTTTGCCAAGCAACTGCCATCTTTTTCCATCCATGTACCTATTTTTACTAGTTATACATATCACTGTAATTTTTCTGCTTGCAGACAGAGCTGTGAAGAATATTTGTCTCAAGGATTGATTTTTACTGATGCGTCTCTTGTGTGATGAATCCAGAAGAAGGAATTTTTTGATTAGGTTGGGATATCTAAATTTTTTTGCTACATCAACTTGCTGTTTTTAAAGTTGTCATCTTTGTATTTTGATTGTTCAGTTATGTGTCAGCTAGAATGACTTTTTCGCAAATTGAAGTATAATTATTTTTCTGTTGTTCGCTCTTTACATGTTTTCCGTAAAACTGATATGCAGAATTTAGTTTGAAACCCCATCAGCTACTACACATACCAATATAGTCACACAGAAGTGAGAGAGTTTTGTGGAGTTCTAAAGGAAAGTTCGTGCTTTTATTTATATGATAATACGATCAATTCTATTTGACTTTATCTCTAAGTTGTCAATCAAAGGAATTTGCGTGTAGAGTAAATATAGTTTTTATACAGAACATTGCTGTTGAAGATCTATAAATGTATCTGTTTAGATGTGTAGAGCAGTTGATATTAGAGTTCTAAGTCTGTTGACTCATAGACTGGTTATGGCATCCAAAAATAAAGGTGAAAATTGGCAGTATTGTGTTATAGAAAAATCTGGAACCTAAAAATGCACGACAAAAATTTTACTGCATTTTAAATTCTAAGTTGGAATCGAGAATCTTGATATTATTAAACAGTGATGGAATAAAGTTTACCAAGTCTTGCTGATAAAAGACAACTGCATTTGTTTTACATTTGTGAAATTACCTACTTATGCATGTTTATGGGGATATAAGCAATTATGTTATGTGACAACCATTTATAGAAGCAGATAGTTTGATTAAATCTAATCCAGGTTAAAACTAATCCAGAAGTTAAAACTATTATTCACTGCTGATAATAAATTATGAACGAATACAGGAATTGTCCTTCCACAGTCTCAATAATGTAGTACATAGTTTAGACGTAACCTCCCAGATTTTAGACGTAACATCCCGGATTTTAGACGTAACCTCTTGTAGACCTATTATCTTGTAGGCGAAACGTCTTTTAGTCTTAGTATCTAGTAGACGAAATATCCTGAAGCCGTAATATCTTATAGGCGAAGTCTCTGGCTCCCATGACAAGTGTGTCAAGAAATTCCCTACTACTAACTAAGGTTATAGAAATTGAAACCGTAATTTGCCATACATGACTCACACTCATCATCCTGTCATGCACATTACATTGCTTGATAACAAGCACTGCTGTTAGTTCTTATTTAAAAATTGCCATTCATCTATTTCTTCTTCAAATCCCCCTTGGTGGTGGTTTTGATGTTCTATTTATTTATTTATTATAATAATTAATATTACTTACTACTATCTATGTATGTAGTATAATGTAGTAGTAGTAGTATGTAAAAAAATATGTAACCATTATTATTATTATATATTAATTAATTATTATTTAATTTATTATTAATTAATTACTATTATTATTAATTAATAGTAATTAATATTATTATCAATTTTTATTATTAGTCTAATTATTACTGCTGTTGTTTTGACTGAGAGGAGTAGTTGAATGATGTTGTTGATGAATGAATGCTGATGATTGATTGGTTGAGATGATTGAGTGATAGTTTGCCCTGGTTAAAAAGTTTAAATATAATAATAATTATTATTATTATTCATAGAAGATAATTATTATTATATATTATCAGTATTATTATTAATAATGATACTATTTATATTGTTATAAATAATTATTATAATAATCATTATTATTAGTTAGTTGTTGTATTATTATTTATAATTTATTATTATTAATTATTAATTGCTCATTGATTTTATTATTAATAATATATATAATTATAATAGTAGTTGTTGTTTTAATAATAAACATTTATTAGTAATAATTAATAAGAAGAATATTAAATATTATTATTATTAATTTATTACTTCTGCTATTGTTATTATTATTATTACTCTAATAATAATAATTGTAATATAATGATAAATAATAATCTCTGCGTTGAATTATTGAAGTTTTGTTGATAAACAATAATATACTAGTAAAATGAATAAATAAAAGTTAATTTAGCAAATAGATTAATAATTGTTAATATATAGTAGTAAATAATTATTTAATACTAATATTATATGCAATACACAAAAACTTTTGCATAAGTAATAATAATAATATCATCTGATTAATAATTGATTGTGTGTTAAGTTTTTTTAAATGATAAGTAAGTTATGAAGTAAAATTATGCCGATTCTCTAACAAGACCGAAATCCGGTCCAGTAGTTAGTAGTCTGCGAATAGACCAAAAGCAGGCCCAGTTGATAGTCTGCAGGTGGACCGAAAGCAGGCCCGGTAGATAGTTGAAGGACCGAAAACAGGCCCAGTTGATAGTCTGCAGGTGGATCGAAAACAGGCCCGGTAGATAGTTGAAGGACCGAAAACAGGCCCGGTTGATATTCTAAACTCTTATTATGATTTCACTTGTCGCGTAATTAATCACCACCTCTAGTGGCAGTAATGTAGGCAGAGGTTTACTTAACAATGAACTAATAATCACTGTAACTTGCAGTGTCAATAGACTTGCCCGGCTAAACTAGTGTTAGTGCAATGACTACTATGAGACATAGATTTTCATAACTGCCACATAGTAGAGTGGGTGCAGAGACCTATTTAGCTATAAGCTCTATCTCTTATTAACTTCAGCGCAACTACTACATGTAACTTATAAACTTGCCCGGCTAAACTAGTGTCTATGCAGTTACTACTATGAGACGTAGGTTTTATAACTGCCTCGTAGTAGAGTGGGTGCAGAGGCTTACAGTTAGATTTGAGAGCTGCAGAATTCTTTGAAGTATGAGCACAACTTTATTCACTGCCAACTCTGACACAAATAAAAATAATTCAAGCTTATATAGTAGTAGTACTCAAAATTATGTCCCTGATTGGACAAAATTTTAATAGGTCAATTACATACGTTTTTACACAACCTCAGACAGTAAATATTTGCACCAGAACTGATTAAACAATACTTATAATAATTTTTAAACATCCACAACACAAATTTGTAACTTGTAGTAATAATAAAATAATAATATTTAATAGAAAATAATTACAACAATGGAACATTATACAACAATGCAAAGAGTAGATTACTTTAGACAGTGCTCGCTATTGATGACTTATTTTACCAGTCTGTTCGCTGTGATGCTATAAAACTGCTGACACATCTTAGCAGCATCAGTGCTGAGCGGCTACCACTAGCAGCAACATGTTCTTTGGCTACGAGTGCAGCTTTTCGCGCAGAGGTCTCCGGGAGTTGGCAAAGCGTGAGCGAGTCCACCGAAGGAGAGGTCATTGTGTAGCCTGCGATGTCCACTTCACCTCTACAGGGAGCATAAGTGCCTCTTCCACAACGGCCCTTTTCAGGGCCACCAACCATTACTAAAGAGTCGAATTGTTCTTGTCCTTGGTTTGTATCAACATCCCACAGCAGGTTTACTTCAGTTGGTCAGATCGGCGATAATAATTAATACTTACTGAAACAAGTTATCATAGTGAATACTAGTAATTTCTGTTGGTAGTCGTTACTGCTTAGTGATTATAATCATAATAATAAGTAGTAATGATATGATAGAAATTATTGAGCAATAAATAAAATAAAATTTGTTTTCAAGTTTATCATGGTGATTACTGGAATTATTTTCTAATTATTCGATAATGATTGCATCATTTTCGAACTTATTAATTACAATTTTACGTATCCTTTACGTAATCCTCTAGATTTTCTAAGAGACTATTGCTGCTGTTGTTTTTGTAGGTATTTTTTAGAGTTGTTTGAAGTTGCTTTGCTTTTTTGTACTTTTGTTTAACAATTAATTGGTACTATATACTAATAACCTGAGATGTGAGTAGCTTATTTGAGTATTTGTTCTGCAGGGTAAGAAGAAAAGTAATAGAAAAAACATCAACATGTTTAGTTCAAAATGCAATTACACCAAACTGAAAACTAATCTACGCCTGGTTGTGAACAGGCTCAAGCTTCTTGAAAAGAAAAAAAGTAAGTATATATACTAGATATTATAATGTAATGTTTGTATCGATGACAATGCTGTTCTGTCAATTTTTTGTTTCATGTGACTGTTCTGAGGTCAATATAGGTATAAATGTATTGTAAGTTGAAATTCACCTGATTGTAGCGGAGTTGGCACTGAAGTCTAGGAAAGAGATTGCCGACTACATTCAAGCTGGAAAAGAAGATCGTGCTCGAATTCGAGTGAGTTTTTTGTTATGGAGCTATTATCCAATATGTATTTAGTAATATTGAGAGACATTACTCTTTCAGCTATTTTTAACTGTCTGTATTTGCTGCTGTTACAATCAGGTGGAGCACATTGTTAGAGAAGACTATATGGTTGAAGGGATGGAGATATTAGAAATGTTTTGTGATTTATTACTTGCAAGGTTTGGAATTATTGAGAGAGTCAGGTATGTACACTATGGTGTATTTTTCTGTGACTCTGCTCTCCTGCCATGAAATATTGATGTGTATTGTTCTCAGATTCATTGATGAGATATTTTTAGCGCTGTATCAGTGGTGCTCTAATGCTCTAAGAATTTGTGCTTCTGTTTTATTACGCAAGACAATAATAAATATTGTAACATCGTAGTGCTTTGGATCCAACCATTGAAGAGGCTGTTGCATCAGTTATATGGTGTGAGCCAAGGCTATCAGCAGATATACCAGAGCTTATGATTGTAAGTAATGTCTGTCTGATATATATATATTCATTTAGCCACAGGTTCATCTTCAAAATAGCTACATTTCCCTACAGAAGTATTGATATATCTAATGTGATTGTTCTTCAGATATCCAAAAACCTTCAGGCTAGATACGGCAAGGAGTACCATGCAGCATGCAAATCTAATGAATTGAATGTTGTCAATGATAAGGTATGTGTTGTCTGCTAGTTATATATCTATATGTGTTGTCTGCTAGTTATATATCTATATGTGTTGTCTACTAGTTATATATCTATATGTGTTGTCTGCTAGTTATATATCTATATGTGTTGTCTACTAGTTATATATCTATATGTGTTGTCTACTAGTTATATATCTATATGTGTTGTCTGCTAGTTATATATCTATATGTGTTGTCTGCTAGTTATATATCTATATGTGTTGTCTGCTAGTTATATATCTATATGTGTTGTCTACTAGTTATATATCTATATGTGTTGTCTACTAGTTATATATCTATATGTGTTGTCTGCTAGTTATATATCTATATGTGTTGTCTGCTAGTTATATATCTATATGTGTTGTCTGCTAGTTATATATCTATATGTGTTGTCTGCTAGTTATATATCTATATGCTTTGTCCACAAGTTACATCTTGAATGTGTTGTCTATTTACCATCACGTAAAACGCCAATCATACTTTTAGTTGATAAGAAAGATGAGCATATATTCACCTCCGAAGATGCTGATAGAAAACTACATGGTAGAGATTGCTAAATCATTTAATGTTGAGTTCACACCAGATCCTCTTTTGCTTCTGGTACGTTCTCTAATCATTGCCTTCATTACAGAACTATTAGGTAAAGTAGGTCTCTGGCGTGATGCCAACTGTGAGCAAATAACTCCACTATTTATAATGGTTTTCGAGTTACCTGCTCATTCACAGGTATTGACTCCGCAAATATATTTTAAACTCTGTAGAGCAAATCTATCATCTACTATTCATATTGAGTGTGTTGTAATGTATTGTCTTTTATTGAATGTGTTGTAGCATATTGTTTTGTATCGCGTGTGTTGCTCTTGTTGCAGGGTGAGGACGGGGGAGTGCCTCTGGATGATTTAATTGGTCTTGGTGGTGACTTCAAACCAGGAGGTCCACCTCCACCATCTGGACCACCAGGTGGTGGAAGTGGTGGATATCCTCCCCCTTCTGGAGGAGGGGGAGGAGGCTTCACACATCCGCCTGCAGCCTCTCCTGGCTACCCTCCTGGAGCCTCTGCTGACTACCCTCCTGGAGCCTCTGCTGGGTACCCTCCTGCCGGGGCCGTAGCTGGTTACCCTCCTGCTGGGCCCGTGGCTGGTTACCCTCCTGCTGGGGCCGTGGCTGGTTACCCTCCTGCTGGGGGCGTGCCGGTGTTACCCTCCGTACCTCAGCCAGGGTACCCCCTGCCTTCTCCTGGTGCTGGGTGAGTAGACTCTAGCAAATGATCTACCTTGTGGTATTTACCTTGTGGTGTCTACCTTGTGGTACTTACCTTGTGGTACCTACCTTGTGGTATTTACCTTGTGGTGTCTACCTTGTGTATCTACCTTGTGGTACCTACCTTGTGGTACCTACCTTGTGGTATTTACCTTGTGGTGTCTACCTTGTGTATCTACCTTGTGGTACCTACCTTGTGGTATTTACCTTGTGGTGTCTACCTTGTGTATCTACCTTGTGGTACCTACCTTGTGGTATTTACCTTGTGGTGTCTACCTTGTGTATCTACCTTGTGGTACCTACCTTGTGGTACCTACCTTGTGGTACCTACCTTGTGGTACCTACCTTGTGGTACCTACCTTGTGGTACCTACCTTGTGGTACCTACCTTGTGGTATTTACCTTGTGGTGTCTACCTTGTGTATCTACCTTGTGGTACCTACCTTGTGGTACCTACCTTGTGGTACCTACCTTGTGGTACCTACCTTGTGGTACCTACCTTGTGGTACCTACCTTGTGGTATTTACCTTGTGGTACCTACCTTGTGTATCTACCTTGTGGTACCTACCTTGTGGTACCTACCTTGTGGTGTCTACCTTGTGGTATCTACCCGGTGGTAGCTACCTTTTGGTAGCTACCTTGGAATGGAGTATCATATACCATATATCATATACCTGTCGGTATCTGCCATGCAGTTTCCATCCCATATCTATTGTACTGTGAAGGATCTCAGCAACTAACACAAGCGTACAAGAGTGTTTTATTGTAGTCCTTTCCAGCCCAATGCACTTGTCACTTAGCCAGAATGTCATGTTTGTCTGTCAATTTGCTGCACAGGATGCAACATCCACTGCGGGATGAAGCAAAGTGGACACCATCGATTTTTTGTCTAGATTGTCGTGCATTGATTGGCAGATTCTCGAAAGCACAGCAATTCCATCTGACATAAAGTGTCTACGTCAAGGAAATCTTGCTTGTGATGATTTATCGGTTGTCTTTTTCCGAAATTACCATGGGGCAAATAATTTAAAATAAACTGTTTTCATTGTAAAAATTAGAAAGTATAAAATTATTAATGATAATTAATTTTAAGTAATAATAATAATTTGGTTAATTTTAAGATAAATAATAAATTTTGATATGATATTATATAAAATAGTAGAGACAGATAATGAGGTGGAACATACTGAATATTTATACTTTTTTTTCTTACTGGAAAACGTCGTCCATTATATATATTTACGGTTTTGCTCATGTATCACCCTTTCAGTCATCAAGTTGAACCAAATTCAAGCTAAGCGTGCAAATGAGTCCTTGTGTGGTTATCCCTGTGGTGCGCGGTGTCCCAGCCATTTATATCTATGATGTTTATAAATAGCATTCACGATCTCAGTTTGCATTGGGTGCAAGTCGCGGATGAAGGCTATTCCTATGAAGAAAAAGTGGACTAGAGGTTAAATGTTTGTTTTGTTATTGCGGTTGACTTGAGGATTATTATTGGCAGCAACAGCTCATTAACCAATTGTTAGAATACTACAACTTTTTTTGCCGCAGTGCTAAAATGCGACTATATAAGCTCTATGTTGTAGACCACCACCAGTGCCATCGGCAGCCCCTGTCGGATCCGTGCAAGGATATAATCCTGGAGGGTTCAACATTCCTCCGGAAAATATGTCTGGTGGACAGCCACCTCCTTCTCAGGTAGGCTTTACACCCGCTAGATTTCTCTTTGCTAGTTTCGTCTACATGCCTTCATGTTTCTCAGTAATATGAAATGAAACATCGCATGAACGTCGGGTACTTGTCTGTAAAATAAACTGTATTTGTTATCTTGTGTTACAGCCAACCCTACCTACATATGATGAAAAACCTGGAATTGAACGTCCACCAAATTATTCGTCATTGAATGTTCGAAATAACTTATCTGATGAGCCAGGTTTGTAGGCCAACACTGAGGCGTCGTTTGCTGGATTGTATATATGAACAATGGTGTCCTTCAATGCAACGACTTCAACATTTTTATTATTTGTGTTTCAGAAAAATCCACCGCACCAGATGGAGATATACCTAGTTTACCAGAAATACCTGGAGATGGTCTGAATTTGCCAAGTGTACCAGGTAGTATAAATCCTGGAGCACCGGCTAATCCCTCAGGTGGTGCAGATGCAGCAAATCCCAACGACATAGACTTTGATGACCTTGCTGCTCGTTTTGAAAGATTAAAGAAGAAAAAATAATATAAAGTTAATTTGCAGACCCATTTCCTCCAACTACCAATTACTATAGTTTCATAAACGTTAATAACACATTATTTTTGTATTTTATCAACTATTAAAAAATTCAGTGGCTTTACATCCAATTGCAATTATTGGAATGTTTCTTTATACAAAACCATGTATGATATAGGAATAAAACTATAACTGCAATGAGTACTAGCTGCTGTCTGTTTTTAACAACATATTGGAATGTTCAGATATAAAGGATGGCTTATGCTGCTTTTGTCTTTTCCGTCTTTGTTTTCCCTGATTAATATTCGAGATTGAAGTCATCGCTGGGAATTTTAACCTAAATGAGGATGAGCTGTTAGTAGACAGATACGGAGATGGCCGCACCATGCCTTCAGTTTCCGCTTTAGGGCCTCTATTCTGAATAAAACTGGGATGGCTCGACATAACTTTTGGTATTTGAGGACTTTCAGATAGGAGGTAACCGCTAGAGCTGGTCACCATAAACTTGGGTAAAGGCACGTCATCGCTGTCTGTAGTTCTCTGTTGTACTGAGTATGGCTTGTAGGTATCTGCCGATGGTTTTTGAGGAATAAATGCTGATGGAATGAAGCTGTACTGGCCCTGCACTATGGTGTTAAGTTTTGGGCTGTATGAAGTCACTGACATTCTTGTTTTCAATAGCGAATTTCTTTTTGCAAGACTATATCTCCTCGGTTGTGGGCTGGTGATTGGTTGCTGACCTTGAAGAAGCTGACCTGGCGTTCCTTGGGGATGCGGGGCAGGTGCTATCTGTTGAAGTTGATGCGTGGAGTTATAGTTATACATCATATTGGACATAGGCATATTCTGTGGTTCTTGGGCGGGTACATTTGGCTGAACTCCCACAACTGGTTTAAGATCTCTTGCCATTACTTGACTCTTTTTCCTCTGTCTCAGAGCTGCTTTCTCCTCATCTATGGCATGTCTCCAACAAAAAAAGCACCAGGCCTGCCAAATTATCCACAGAAACTTATTAGGAGCTTTTTAACAAGCTTAGGTAATGGCTCTGATCTACATAGCCCAGAAATGCTACTATTTTAATGGTATTCCACGGCACTGCTAATTTTTTGCTCTCAGATAATTATAATATTCTTTCAAATAATTCTTTTTCACATAAAGTCACTAATTTTTCGATTCAATTAACTTTTCGTTTATACTCTTGAGAACATTGTTGATAATCAGTGCTAGCGCAGCACGAACAACATATAATAACAATAGCTATAATAATGATTATGTAACATTTAGTACAGACTTACCAAACATAATGCAATGCATGATGAACCAGTGAGAATTATCCCTATGAAGTTAGCAATATCTGGTGGACTGGCAGTGGTTGTGATATTGAATATTTCTGCTGAAGTATTAATTAATGCGCCGCTAGTAGATGGTGAAGTACTAGTATTTTTTGGATCAAGATCAGACATGACTGAGCTATGTAATACATAACTGAAATTGTGGGCATAGTTAGAATCTTGTTGCTTGTTATTCTACCATCAGTCAAATCCGTTTGATACGCTACAAGTGTAAGTTGTCTACTATTTTCTCCCCTCTGAAACAGTGATAAACTGAACACGCTCCCCACCAAGGTGACTTATAAGCCAAAGCGAGAGATCTGTTCCAACTACACTACTATTGTCCTGTCTGTGCTACTTTTATGTGGGCCACAGTGAGTTTCCTTTCTAAAATTATAATAAAGTTATCCAGAGAGAAATCCTAACAAGTTTTTATTTATTTGTGATTTCATCTGCTATGTCAATCTAAATCTGTGACACTCTCATCCTCTACCATTGACCTTACTTCATGCACCGCTTTCCATTCATACCAATTGTCCACCCCTGGTACTATTATTTGCTAGATAATTTAATCAATTTGAACAAATCAGAATCTTTAATTGTTTTTGAAGGGGAGACCAGAGTTAGCTACTATAGGTTGTGGTCTGAATATTTGAGTAGTGTCTGGTTGTAACTTGCAGGCATTGACGAGACAGGAGTGAACCAGCTTGACTGTTTAATATACATCCATTTCTATAGTGTCTACATATCCACTGGTAGAAAAATGTCTCAACAATTGCAAATACTTTCAATCATAATTAAAATGTCATAAATGAGATATATAACTTGTGTTATATGACTTATAGCTACAGAGGTAATGTCACACTCCACCATATCCTCCATAGCAGAATCGCTTAATCAGGGGCAGACTAGATTCAAGTAGATTCTACCACGGTTAGTAGCTCACGCACTCGATATAAATTCATAGTGTCAGGGTTTGTTGTCAACCCCGAAGGTGTAGCGAGTCAACTCAAGTTGCAAATATCTCAACACTCATGTCAATACCAAACAGTCAAATAATTTATTTAATAAACTATTTATTCACAATCATGGGCCAACCTCGCCGATGACAGTGACACAACAAGGGAGAATAACTTACAGCAAGAGAAGAAAATAATCAATTACAAAAATAGTCGGATATCAAATATCATTCCGTACAAGTTTTAGACCACAATTAAAAATTGTACAATCTTAGACCTACTTCTGAGTCATATAATATATATTGCAATAATAGACAGGTTTACCGCAGTGTGCAGCCAACTGAACACCAAACAATTAATCTAGTTTAAACGTCACTATTTTTTCAGCACTTGATTAATATAATCTTGCTGGCTTTCTGCTATGGCTCTGGCAAGGGCCTCCCCCTCATCAATGTTGTCATTGTAGTCTACAACAATATCACCACAGTAACTAGTCTACAACAATAGCACCACAGTAACTATTCACTCTAGCAGTCAGTAACTAGTCACTCTAGCAGTCAGTAACTAGTCACTCTAGCAGTCAGTAACTATTCACTCTAGCAGTCAGTAACTATTCACTCTAGCAGTCAGTAACTGGTCACTCTAGCAGTCAGTAACTAATCTACAACAATAGCACCACAGTAACTAGTCACTCTAGCAGTCAGTAACTAGTCACTCTAGCAGTCAGTAACTGGTCATTCTAGCTGTCAGTAACTAGTCTACAACAATATCACCACAGTAACTAGTCACTCTAGCTGTCAGTAACTAGTCTACAACAATATCACCACAGTAACTAGTCACTCTAGCAGTCAGTAACTAGTCTACAACAATAGCACCACAGTAACTAGTCACTCTAGCAGTCAGTAACTAGTCACTCTAGCAGTCAGTAACTGGTCACTCTAGCTGTCAGTAACTAGTCTACAACAATATCACCACAGTAACTAGTCACTCTAGCAGTCAGTAACTAGTCACTCTAGCTGTCAGTAACTAGTCTACAACAATAGCACCACAGTAACTAGTCACTCTAGGTGTCAGTAACTAGTCACTCTAGCAGTCAGTAACTAGTCACTCTAGCAGTCAGTAACTAGTCACTCTAGCAGTCAGTAACTAGTCACTCTAGGTGTCAGTAACTAGTAACAATATCTTCTGCAGTGTGGCAATTACCACAGAATGAAGAAATGCCAACAACTGAGTTAGTTGATGCATTTCCTCTACTAGTTGATTGATGAGCGATGTGACTAACCCATCAAAGGAGTCACTACACAGTCAGGCAAACTAACACCATGAACAAGACTGTCGCAGACATTATATTTGAAAGTTTCATATATACTTGACAAGTTCATAAACAACGTTATTCTAAATATACATTGCAAATGAATGTGGCTTAATTGACTGAGAACATTCTAGAAGCAATGAAATTCTCCACTCACTACACCCAATCCCTGTTTATGTAAGCAACTGTTGAAGACTACACACTACAGGTTTTATAAAAACAACAATAGCTACTGTTGCACGCTATAACATGAGTTCAGTTTATCGGCACTTACTATAGACAGTGAATGGTTCAAAGTCAAAAACGTTCTTCGCACTTGCTTCCAGGTTAGAGGCGGCGCTGGAAGATGCTCGCTCTCCTCCACACGCCATGCCTTGGGACTTGTTGGAGCTGCATGCTTCTACAAACAATCATGTGCATCAAGTGAGAAAAACTGAAGCTTGAGCTAGCAGCTTGGCTCAGATATTACACATACAATGTTATATAATAAATTCAATGGTGTCATAGAGCTAGTCTATTTATGACAGCTAACATTAGCTGGCCCGGGTTTTTTGCTATGGACTAGATAAAGGGCATATTTACAAGCTTCACTTCACACAAAATGCTAGTACAACGGCCAATGTCACCGACTGACTTAGCTTGGTGCTAAGTATGTGGTGGTTAGTAGTACTAGTAGATGTTAGTACTTATAGATGTTAGTACTAGTAGATGATAGTACTAGTAGATGATAGTACTAGTAGATGTTACTACTAGTAGATGTTAGTACTTGTAGAAGATAGTACTAGTACATGACAGTACTTGCAGGCGCTAGTACTAATAGTCGTTGACACTGGCACACATATAACAGTAATATGCACACTAACTTTGTTTAGATGTCTTTTCCCGATCATGCTTAGGAGAATGGGAGGCAGAATGTTTGGGCGAAACAGTCGGTGATAGTTTCTCTACCCAGTTGACTGTCTCCTCACTTCCAGTACTACATGAAGGTCCCGTTACAGTGCAGGCCTGAATACAACAACATCGTTTGTTAATGTACATTGTACACACCACATGTTTTACTATGTTTTACAAACTAAAGTATACAGTACGTACACATCACAAACTAAAGTACATAGTACGTACACATCACAAACTAAAGTATATATTACGTACACATCACAATCTAAAGTACATAGTACGTACACATGACAAACTAAAGTATATAGTACGTACACATGACAAACTAAAGTATATAGTACGTACACATCACAAACTAAAGTATATAGTACGTACACATCACAAACTAAAGTGTATAGTATGTACACATCACAAACTAAAGTATATAGTATGTACACATCACAAAACTAAAGTATATAGTATGTACACATCACAAAACTAAAGTATATAGTACGTACACATCACAAACTAAAGTATATAGTACGTACACATCACAAACTAAAGTATATAGTACGTACACATCACAAACTAAAGTATATAGTACGTACACATCACAAACTAAAGTATATAGTACGTACACATCACAAACTAAAGTATATAGTACGTACACATCACAAAACTAAGCACTACGTTATAACTATATATTTACTGACCGGCGCACGGCGTTTCTGTTTCTGGCAGTCTTGAAGCCACTGGGTGTACGACTCTCTAGCCACCTGTTCATTTATAGCTTCATCTGTGATCTCCCAGTCTGTCTCCAGCAATTTGTCTTTTAACATTGCCTGTACATGAAATGTTGTCATGAGCTTTCTAGATCATTCCACAGGCCCTTATCAATATGTGATCATTTCAATAGTTTGTTTACTAGGCTATAGGGCAGTTAGATAGACTAACTACAATACATCAGTCACTCTATACATACATGATATACTAGTTCATAAACTATAGAGCTTATGTTGATAGTACTGTATAATACCTGATATGGCGCAGTCTATATTCACAGTACTGTACAATACCTGATATAGTGCAGTCTATATTGATGTACTGTACAATACCTGATATAGCGCAGTCTATATTGATGTACTGTACAATACCTGATAGAGTGCAGTCTATATCACTAACACTGTTGAAGAGCTCGGTTTTTACAGTTTTCATGTATTACTGATAATATGCAAAATAATATTATATTATTATTTCCAAAGGCCACAAGTTAGTGTAAAATCAACCAGAAACGCCCTTCAACAAATTATCGGGGAGTGTTGATATTGAAAATTGAGCCAGGTGATCAGTTTAGTTAAAAATATTTTTTTCTTTTCTAACTCTGCAGCCATGAATAATACACGCAATAGAAAACTTTTATACCATTTGTAGCTGTAGCACCAATCCTTATACGGATATCAAGTATTACGAACAACAACTCATTATTATTATTATTTATACTCAACAGCAAAAACTTCGATGATGATTAATTTAGCTTTCAGCTCTAGTCAGAGTAAGCCTTGTCTTATTTTCATCAACTGAAGGCTAGAGTCAAAAGATTCTAAAAACAAAGACTTTTTCATCAAAAAAGGGACAGGTGGTGCGATATGGAAAAGAGTACCACTGCTGTGTATTATACAACCCACCTGCTCTATATGGTAATTTTCTGAAGATGCCTTAGTTTCAGCCACAAGATTCTTCTCCACCATCTGCAAGCACATGTCCCCTTAGGTAATATATACAAAGAGACATTCTACTAGTAGATATGTACAAGTAGACATACTACTAGTAGATATATACAAGTAGACATACTACTAGTAAATATATACAAGTAGATATACTACTAGATATATATATAAGTAGATACACTACTAGATATATATATAAGTAGATATACTACTAGATATATATATAAGTAGATATACTACTAGATATATATATAAGTAGATACACTACTAGATATATATATAAGTAGATACACTACTAGATATATATATAAGTAGATACACTACTAGATATATATATAAGTAGATATACTACTAGATATATATATAAGTAGATACACTACTAGATATATATATAAGTAGATATACTACTAGATATATATATAAGTAGATACACTACTAGATATATATATAAGTAGATACACTACTAGATATATATATAAGTAGATACACTACTAGATATATATATAAGTAGATATACTACTAGATATATATATATATATATGAAAAAAAACCAGTTAAATCACTATTACAAGACATGATTCTTAGAAGACTAGTTTTAGCAATAAGTTGGACACAAAAAAATACCACAGCTGTTGAGTGAAATGCAATAGACACAACCCTACAAGTATAACACACTTATAGATATAACATCGTAGGTGTACTTACTCTGGGTTGAAAGTCTGAAAGACCTAATCCAACACCAATTGTAGGTTTCTCAGGGTCAACAAGGGAGTTATAATGAGTATTTCGGTGGTAACTAACGCGTATGGGAAAAGCAGACTCAGGTCTGTATGAACAATGGAAGATGTTCATGGGTTCTACAAATCACAGAAAACCGTCAGTCATACAGAAACTTCATCTGATATGTATAGACTACAGCACTGTAAGTATGAGAAACAGAGCTAAGGAGCACTTATAATGCTAACTTACTTGTTTCATATTGATAAACCTCAATTGGTCGATTATACATCTCAGATAGTGCCTGCATTTCCATGTGATTGCCATGACATCCCAGTTGTCTCTTCCTCTGCAGGTAAGTTGCAAAGTCCTCGGTTACATAGTGTGAGAAATGGTCCGCATTTTTAGCCTGCGGTAATAATAACAGACTGCAACTACCCAAAATATGTAACTAGAGCGCCTAAAGTTGACAATGTAGAACACGAAGAGCCAAAGTAAACAAACATACCATGTAGTTAATACAGTGCTCTCTAACAACATCGTGCATGTTTTGATCTCCGTATACTTGATCAGCTAAAACACATACTTCAAAGTCTAAAACCCAATCATGAAAAATTGTGTTGATTTTTCAATTCAACTACGCTGGAGGTGCGACCATCATGAGTGAGTATTTCAGGGTTGACACTCACCAATGGCACGAAACAAACAGGAACCATCCATCTCCATCTGCCGTATTACCAATCCTAGTTCTTTTTTCAAGCCTACCTCAAAAGTTTTCTCCAACTACAATGACGACGCCACAATCTTAGATGACCAATGAAATTGAGACCAACATGATCATCTTATAATATGGTCTAAGAGGGAGTAGCGAATCCGATGAAAAAAACTGTTGATTGATACCTACTTCTTCAGTGTAACCATCTTGCTGAGATGGGACATGTTCATCTTCACTATTGCAGCCATCAGGTGATGGAGGATTTATATTCTCTCTTCCGCCATCACAATCACTGTCAGGAGTGGATGATCGTTGACCTGTGCCCGATTTATGTTGCGCGCCACCTGGCATTTTCGGTGAAAGTTGAGCTACTATAGAAGCATTTGATCCAGAAGAAACTAATATTTGTCTAGATTGATGGGCTGACCCAGCGAGAGATAATAAAGCTCCATAAGAACCAGGAACAGAGTTACCGACTGCAAGAAGATTGTCACCTGACTTATTATTATTAGAAGAGTGCTGTGGAGTGTGGTGATGATGGTGATTGTCTGATACTTTCTTCAAGTGCTGGTAATCATAACCACTATGCTTCTGCTTGATTCGAGAGCGCTTACATTTTTTGTGAGGAGGCAAATATTTTTCATCTACAGTAGAACTCACTGGAACTCCTCTTGTTGATGGAGGTGAGGCCCTTCTCCATTTGGTGTCTACTGACAAAGCAGCAGCATCTGTCAAGTGATTGTAGTACATAGAACTATACGTACTGCGCTGTTGAATGCTGCCATGACCCGGAAAATGAGAATGGACTGAATCGATTTGACCAGCTGTGGTTGAATGCAGAGCAGCTTGTTGCTGAGCTTCAAGTTCTAGTAATGTTCCAGGGTTACCTTGAGGGTTTATGCCCTGTGCTGCTTCTGGGTCACGTTGATCCAACCTTCGCTTATTTCGCTTTGGAAGGATAGTCATTTTTGACAATAAAGAACTAGTACGGTGGACAAAATGGTCCCTCTGTGAGTTAGTAGTAGCGAAGCCAAGACCTAAATAATTGTTAGTTATTATGGTTAGAAGTTGCCGCAGATTTCCTCTGCAATTTTTAATAAACTCCTGTTTAATTTAAAAGCCGTTCAACTTTGAGTTAACAAAATTATAAATACACGTATTAAGGCTTTTTGGATCTAATGAGTCTACTTATTTTATAATTTTTATATTATTCAAAAGATAGTCGCCATAATGGAAATCTACATAAAAATTGTCGTGTCAACTCAGTGCGGACAACTCCTAAAATAAGTTACGCTGCAAGAGGCAACAAATCGTTGTTATTTGCAAAGCTGTTTACTGTCTACAGAGACTGCCCCAAACGTGAGCTGGCCCAAGTCTAAGGGCCTGGTAGGTGTTTATTAGTGGAGCGCCACAAAATACCACAAGCCGGCTAGGCCCCTAGACTAAGCTGGACCAGTTCATTTCTTTGTAGATGAAGTACATATACAACAATAATTTATACTGTATATATACATATAATCGTTGGTATATATATATGTGTGACCCGAGATGTTGACAGGCACAACAATTTTTGCGCTGACCAAGCTCAAACTCTGTATACATGCATTTTGTGTGAACAATGTATACTCCAAGTCATTACAACTTTTGGATTTTGTTTAATAGCAAACAAAAATTAAAATTGCAATAGGTTTTGATGATGAATATTTCAGGAGTTGAGAAAACTGGCACATAATTCTCAGCAGGCCCCGTAACAACAAGTATGAGTAGAATATTGTGATGCCATAGAGATATACCTGGGGAGCTGCGGAAGCTATACTATAATGTCTTACTGTCAACAACCGCGTACCGCCGACTTTACATAGACTGAAATAACAAAGCGTAAGATTTTTCATTTATTATTTTCATTTTGATTGCAACATAATCGCATCCCATTGTATCATTTGTCGCATTTCCACTCCAGCAGACCAATAGCACTAATCGAGACAAACCTCTGGTAACACGGAGTTATCAATTTACCAACATATAATATGGCGACGCACAAGTTTTACTATCAAAGTTTGTTACACTTACATAATCTTACATAATGAGACAAAAGACAACCTCTACAGGTTACATAAACAAATAATCAGTGTAGACTTCCACGATCCATTTATTAATCTGCTGCTTGTACTCAAGTATCCAAAAAACACTCAAGATTCAATCATCAAATGCAGTCATAAAAATCAGCTATGATAAGCGTACAATAACAATATAACGAAATTAATTAGTTTCATGTAAAAATTAGTGTTGGTGCTGAGTGCATCAAATCAGGGCCAAGCGATACACAGCAGCAGGAGCGGTGCTGAGGACTTGCAGTCTTGTATAACTACAGCTGGTTTCATCACAACCTAAATGTAGTTTTACTGTCTAATATGAAGGTTACACCATGAATGACTATAGTGTATATAAGCAAGAAGGCTATATTACATTTACTACAATTTTACCAAATAAAAATCGTATTAAAGTAAACCAATATGTCAGACTAGGCACAATAGTGTATGGTATCGCTACAGCTTTTAGTGATGCAACAGAGATAGCCGAGTGACCGCTATATAAATAGAGTAAACTCTATATTGATAGTTGTAATTTTATAGAGTGGTAGTTCTATCGATGGTGATCGCTCTATTGATAGAGTTAACTCTTGAGACTAAACACCAGGGTGAGAAACTGCTCATATCCAATTTGTATCCATCCATTTCTGTTTGTGTCGTAAGCTTGAAATGAGTTGGTCAGAGTCTGCAATTGAAACATTCACACTCAACAAATCATTGTGAAACAATCAATACTAGACTGGAGGTTAAACTGAAAGTGAACTCGTGTCAGAAGCTCTTGTTATTGATATAGACGTAACTAACCGCTGACAGTTCTACATTTGCTCCAACATTTACTGTTTTATGCATAGCCAACACTATTTAGCACAAATGATAAAAAATACGCTTAACAACAGGAAATAGTAAACAGCTTGAAACAATTTTTGTACTTTATGGCGCAAAAAATATATACATGCTATTCAACTCCACACAAACACAGTATTGTATATTATACAGTGCAATATATGTGTATTGGATAAAAGTGTAGTTGTACATATACACACATACTTATACTGTACTATATAATCTATATCACAGTAACTTTTTTGTTTCTAGAAAATTTTCGTGGTCAATCGGGCACGAGTGTTTTCACAATGCAGAAAAAAACACCTCAACCTTCTAGGGATTTGAACCCGAGGCCCCACAACAACATCACTCATATCAACATCCAGATTCTTTAGCCATTACACCAACCAGCCATCTCTAAATATTGAGCTTTGGTAGTGAGTGGTATTTAAACTGTAATATTATACTAACTTGTATAACTACACAACACTGGATGAAGTCATCGAAGGCAACAGAACCTCTTCCATGTCTATCGAACTTCTTCACTAGTATATCATAGAATCTGTCAGACAACCTGTAGCCTGCAGCAGTGACAGTATAAAACGTAATTTGAATAATTGACTGTGAAATGCAGTGGAATGAGCTCTTTACACGTGAGTGACTTCAACATAATACATGGTGTTACATCACTTTCTGATGTCTGATAGTTAATCCTTGACACCTTTTATAAAACTATGTGAGTAAAGTTTCCAAAAGAAAGCATTACATGTGGCATGCATAAACCAAAATAGAGCCAAATATAACTTGTAAAAGATGACAGAGGTGTGGTATATACCTACAGAGGTGTAGTATATACCTACAGAGGTGTAGTATATACCTACAGAGGTGTAGTATATACCTACAGAGGTGTAGTATATACCTACAGAGGTGTGGTATATACCTACAGAGGTGTAGTATATACCTACAATGCTGTCACCTGCTCACACCTAATGTGCTGTCACCTGCTCACACATTTACTCAGATTAAACCTCACTGCAATATTCTTCAATCTTCAATCAATTAACAGATTGAATGTTTTGGGGTTAAACAATGTCTATGAACCACTCATTTCACTCTAAACATACATTTATTTTGGAAGAAAGTTGAATACTTGAGCCTCTATTTTTTAACAATAGCTAAATGTTCTCATGCTGTGATTTTACCAGAGCATAATATCACAAATAGAGTGACTTGTAGATTTCTTTCTAATAAAATGTATATTTCTGCAATAGGTTTTCTGCAATAGGTTTTCTGCAATAGGTTTTCTGCAAAAGCTTTACTCTTGAGCGAGCCCACATTATGGCAGTGCCCTCCCTAAAAACTACAAAGCCAAAGATATTTTTTATATTTATAAAAACTGTATAAAATGATATCCAAAATGGAATTAACTTTGGATAAAAGAATCTCATCTAAATCCAAAGACAGCACTACCTACCAAAGCTAGTCAGTGCATTCTTCAGCTCATGCTTATCGATAGAGCCAGAATTATCCCTGTCATAGCCCCTAAATGTATTCTGCCAGTCCGTTACATATTTCCACAGGGACTGGAACTCCTGAAAGTTGATGGTTCCACTGTTGTCTTTGTCAAACATTCCAATCATGAGACGAACAGTTTCTGGGTTGAATGGTTGCCAGGTACCTGTAACAAGCAGGACAGTCAGTCTACTGAGAGGCTCACCTTCCACACAACACTGGGGAGTCACAGTCACTTCACTGTACAACTGCCATAGCATAGACTTATCACATAGACACAAGGCATAGATATAATGCATAAACACAAGGCATAGTTGTATTTCATAGATATAACACATAGACATCTGAAGAGAATATGAGATGAACCCAAATCTACAGAATCATCCGTGTCTGCACCCCACAAGAGCTTCTTACCATTTTTAAGTGCTGCCTGTAATTCTACAGTAGATATATCTCCACTTCTATTTGAATCAACCCTACCAAAAAGAGAGCAAGCCAGGTTGTACAAGTGTTAAGCTGCATGCACGCGAGTCTTACCATTTTTTAGAGCTGCTTGAAGTTCTGTCCAGTTGATCTGGCCACTTCTATCGCTATCAACCCTACGATACGAAGCAGGCTATTAATTCAGCGAGTTGTTAGTTTGCTATTCTAAGGCAACCATCACCACTAACTGTACGAGCTCATTCATAACACAGCAACAATCTCTCATCCACTAATGAAACAGGCTTTTAGCCAAGCAAGTGTTCGTCAGCCAATCACATGCATGATGAATAAAACCAAGAGCTGAATAAGATAAAATGATATTGGAGCTTTATACAAATACTAAAAACTGACAAGTCCGAGTATATTTATATTTAATTGGTAATTTATAATACTTTGTTTGCTAAAATGTACCGGATAGGAGGAAAGGTTTTTAACAAGAGAATAAAGTAAGCGAAAACACACCCGAACAGTTTTTGCTATTCATTTGTCTTTTCTTGAGTCTAATATTTGTGATACGTTGAAAAACCTAAAATGCCATAATTTCAGGATAACAGTAAAATTTTCATTTTACACCAAACTGTTGTTTCACCTCTTAGCTATCAACCCGAGTATCTAATGATGCAGGTGAAACAAGAGGCAGTGGCCAAAGGCTAGATAAATGTTCAATAAGTGAAGCAATAAACTTTATAATTATAGAGAGCTTCTGGTGACTCAGTGCAACCAAAGTGTGAAACATTAAATTAAATGCTTATAATACTATTTACAAAAGTCACCTACATCTATTTTTCACAATATGGCAACCGACTATAATTCTAAATAACAATAACATCAAGCCATGCGATAAAAAATTCATCATTAGCAGCTGTCAAAAGATTCAATGAATTATGATATCAAGTCACAGCAAGTTATGATTCACTGGTGTAATTTGTAACCAATAAAAAAATAAAAAATGTTATGTTGAACTGAACCATAATAAGTATGTACTAGTTAGTGATTTAAATACTGGTGATCAGAAAATAGGTTTGTTCTTTTGAATAACCTACACCTACAAATGCCCAAATAAATTTGGGTCCCAAGGATTCTGATAACTGATATATGTACTTTACTTCAAGCTCGGTGTCGTATAAATGAAAGCAAAGCTACAAAATTATTTTTTATCTTCAATTGAAGAGATTTTGAATAACTGCAAACTAGAAACTTTTATTGCAAGTGTTCATCGTCCTCAAAAATTGTTGACTATACAAAAAATTACTCCATATTTCCAACTTTTACCAAATCATACAGGAAAATTTTACACCAACTCAATTCATGGACACATATAGCCTGTAGTGAACACCCTATGATATAACAAGAACATGCAAAATGATAAGATCCATTCATTATATCACTTTATGCACAGTTTTGTCAGTTACAGCCTGAGACTTGTAACCAAATATTAATTTCTTACCGTTGAAACACCTGCCATAAAAAGTTGGGATCTCCCTGGGGAGGCGGTGGCTGACCATAGCCTTGCTGTTGCCCATACATTTCGGATATGTCTACAAACAAGTTGACAAAATCAGGACACCGCAAAACTACAGGTACAACACAAATAACATCTGCAAGAAATGACTTGAGGAGATGAGACCAAGTGAAGATTGGGATCTGTGAGAGACTACAGCCTTATTTATTAGTCATACTATCTACTGTAAAGTAAATGCTAAATGAAACAGGGTGCTGGTTTTAAAAAAGTACTTATTTATCATTGTTTTGGTTTCTGTCTAATTCAAGCTGTAATAATATGTAAAAAAAAATTGGAACTTAGGTCTATAATAATTAATAATTATCATCCATAAACATCCGTTACTTTTACCATAATAATAGCTATATCAGTTTAACATACCGATCAACCTATTGTTTTTGCTTATTAATAATTTATCTCGAGATCTAAGATTCAGTTGATGTACTGGAACTACTACTTGCAATCAGATGGTTTATGATTAATTAAGCATGTAATATATTGTTGTTGTTGTAACATCAATATTATTGAATAATATTATAATATTGTAAATTAACTCTTCTGATCTTTATTATTAATTATTACTTATTAATTATAAATTATTATTATTATAATTATAATAATTATTGTTATCATTAGTCTTTTGGTAGCAATTGTTTTTTGTGGTTGAACTATTTATTATTCTCCTTTTTTTAAATAAGGAATTGATATATATTAGTTATCAATAATTATTGATCTTATTATTTATGAAAAATAATAAATAATAATACTATAATATAATTATAATACTATAATAATAACTAATTAAAAAAATCAATGCAACAACAATAATAATAATTATAATAATAAATAGTACATCATGTTTTGTTAAAGAGATAAAAAATTTTATTTAATGATGATTATTACGATTATGATTGATAGATAATAATAATGAAGTTCAAAACAACCAAAAAACAACAACGAAGTACGACGGGACGGACGAGCAACAACAACAACAATACAATTATTAGTTCATCGGTGGTTGATGATGATTGTTGATAACTAACTATTAATTAACTGACTACCATGGCTAGCGCTGCTAACAACTGCTAGTGATACAAGTATTGGCCGGTATATAAGTTACATATTTGTATGAGAGTGTTAAGAGTTTTATTGAGTACCTAATTGCAAATGACACCAACAGTAACAATTTGGCTTTGGAGATTTTTTGAGCAGGAAATTATATTTTAATATTAATTTGAAATAGTAGATTGCAGGTATATTCTCTGTTTGCAATACTTAGGCACGCTTCAGCCTGTGTTCTGTTTGGGCAAACGCTATCCATAGAGCAAGTACTCAAGATTATGAAGCAAACTTCGCTCAAGTGTAAGAAGGCACAACTGCTAACAAATTTATGCGCTCTTTATTAACTCAAATCAAAGAGAATAGTTCTATTCTATTCTCTTTGCTCAAATGCTAAATACCTGTTTAAATTTCACTCAACACCATCAGATCAGATAAAAAAGTTTTATAAGAATAGTTAAACTCATTGATCAGATTTATTGCTATATCTAGTAACATATAGGTGACTAATACACCGTTGGACACCTCAGGGTAGGTAATTATGTAGGTGACTAATACACCGTTTCACGCCTCAGGGTAGGTAATTTGTAGAAGTTAATTGATGTTGTTTGTTATATTAACTTATTACGATAACATTTTATTTAAAAAAGAGTTTTTTACATTTCTATCACTTGCTGACAGATTTCAATCAGATTAATCTTCACAGCTACATTGTTTTATCTCTCTACAAATGTTTTTGGGTGTGGGTGGCAAAATCTATGAATAACGAATTGCGCTCTCTTACAAACATTCAGTTTGGGACACTTATAAATAGAAAGTTTGAGCTTTTATTTTTGAACACGTTAGCTAAGTGTTGTTGAGCTGTGTTGGTGGCCAAAGTTCAACATATTATAAACCAGCTTGCACAAGTTGATTTTACAAAAAAACGTTCAAGGTATGCATGCACTCACATATGACAGTCTTTCCTCTAAAGACTCGACAACTTTAACAGAGAATGTCTATATTTATAACATAATGAAATAATTTCTGTCGAAATAAGATTAATTTGCAAAAATAATCTCATAAAACCTTTCTAATTTAACTTTAAGATTATTAATTCTAATATTTAATTATTTTGATTAAAATATGACAAAAAAAATAACCCAATCACACCCTCAAGTTCGTGGCTTATTTATATCTCATCTAGTAGAGACAGCGAGAAATTGAATAACTTTTGATTAGTCGTTTCTGCTTATACAAGAAGTTTTATTTTTTCACATTTCTAAAAAAACATTAATTGTGTACTTATATAGATTGGGTAATAATCAACAGGATATTTCAACCAAGTTGTTCTTGCATTGTTGTACATGCTAAAACCTTTGTACCTTTTCTGGATATTTTGTGAATGGGAAAGATAAGGTAAAAATAGGACAAAAAACATATTTTCATGTTGGCTAAAATAAACATCAGGTAAATATTGACTGTAGCTAGAAAAAGAAACTGCAAAAGCATTGTTTGCGTTTATAGCTCAAGTTATTATCATGTGATGTTTACTAATACTTGTTTACGTCTATCAAGGTCTTTACATCATCTAGTAACACGTCAGCATTCCACATGATAATATATAAATTATCATTAATTTCTCATTGTTTTGCAGACACAACTTTGCAGACAGTTGTACAGGCTATTATACGTTGTGCACTTAATACTTCTGTAATGTTTACTTTAGATCCGTAGATGTACTGGCACTGCTGAGTAGAAGGTACCAGAAGTGTCATCTGGTTCTGACATTCAGGTTGGTGAATATGCTGTACAGCTGCTAGAGAATTGTTTTAGTAGGTGACTAATACACCATTACACACCTCAGGGTAGCTAATATGTAGGTGACTAATACACCATTGCACATCCCAGGGTAGGTAATATGCAGGTGACTAATACACCATTGCACATCCCAGGGTAGCTAATATGTAGGTGACTAACACACCATTGCACATCCCAGGGTAGGTAAAATGCAGGTGACTAATACAACATTGCACATCTCAGGGTAGGTAATATGCAGGTACTAATACACCATTGCACACCTCAGGGTAGGTAATATGCAGGAGTTGATGTTGTTTGTTATATTAACTTACTAATTATGATATTTAAAAAAAGAGTTTTCACATTTCTATCAATTATGCTAAATTAGCATCAGACAAGCAAACCAAAACCTACCTATTTTTGCGTATTATAATCAAATAGCCTGGGCCTGTAGTATGCAGCTAAATGTTTTTTTCACCTTTTAAGGTTGTCACAAAAATCAAAAGATGATAAATGATAAAAATGATAATTATCTGTTCAAAATGTTGGAAAACTTTTGCTAGGCCCAAATTCAGCTCATTTTCATGATAGAAAGTAGGAAAATGCTCATTTTTGATGGAATCTCAGTCATTAATCTGCTTTCTTAGCATCTAAACTTTTTGTTTATTTTCAACTAATACGGGTACAGGGCACACTCACCATCCAAGGGACAATAATGTAATGGCAAACATGCTATTACTGTGCCATTTCAGGTAATGAAATGTGATAGGTCAATATACATACAAGACAGTCTAATTTCTCACATCACAAGCTGATAACAATGAACAGCCATTGCACATCTTGCTAGGCTAACAATGGTGGCCATGGATGTTGTATATACAATTACATTATTAACATTATAATAAAATCATCAGGTAATGTAATGAAGGTACATTCCTGCAATACTGATTTGCTAAAACAACAAACACTTACCTGTTGACTGCTAGCTACTAATCATACAGTAGTAGGAGCTCAGGTGTGCCACAAGTAACTTTGGTTTTCTACTCAGGTATTTATATTATTTCCAAGTTATTTAGTAAAGGCAAAGAAATGACTAGTTTTGGTTTAGTAGAATTAATGCAGGTACATTTGAGTCGAAGCTGCCAGGTAGTAAAGTGCCATTTAGAAGTGCAGCAGATCAGTAATTAATGCAGATATCAGCTATTTCATTAATTGTAAGCAGCCGAACAAACAGATTCATTCATTCTCTAGTCCAACCTTTGGAGTGGCTGGTGGCTTTCTGTAAGCCTGCATTTTTAGTTGAAGTAGAACTATGTCCAGGTAAGGGCAAGTATCAACATACTTATACTGTTTTTTACCTGCTTCAATCTTTATTTTGCATAATGAAAGCTAATTTGCAATGTTGTATAAAGTTATATGATAATAAACATATTAAAAAGTTACTCGCTAATCTAGTTGTCAGCTAAAAATTTCAAATTATAAAAAAATTTTGCACCTTTTTAAGTGACTTTGTTTTTGTTATGTATCAGACAAGGTAGGCTTCTTCACCCAAACTCTGGAGAATCTAAAGAAAGAAGATCGAGAAGCCGACCCTCACACTCTCCCGCTCCATCAATTCAAGAAAGCGTCAGCGTCCCACCAGCCACAGTACACTACGGAAATATGCCTGCAGCTGGTAGTAAAAGCGGTATTCTAGCGCAGCAGATTCACGATGAGTTTCTAACATGTAAGATATGTCTGGAAGGCTTCACCAACCCTAAGAGCTTGGACTGTCTCCACACTTTCTGTGAAGAATGCATAGAAAATCATGCCAATTCTGAGGGATCCTACAAGAAATACAGTGACTACCGTGAGTTCACTTGTCCATTATGCCGTAAGAGGACAACCTTACCTCTCGGAGGGGTAAAGAAATTGCCAGATAACTTTCTGGTTTCAAGTCTCACGGAAGTCATTGATAGACAAAAGCCTTCAAAGTTTCAAGTGTGTGATTTCTGTAAGTTGGTGAACCGAAGGCACAAGGAGGCGAGTGCTAAATGTCTGGATTGCAGCAAGCTGCTGTGTAAGGCTTGCGTGGAGCAGCATAATGACACCAAGGTATGCAACCATCGGCTCAAACGGCAGCATCTAATCTATTCTATTAGTGAACTCAAAATACTTACAGTTTTATCGCCAACATTTGAGAAAAAACCCATTGTCGAAGGATCAAACAAATTAATACTTTGTAAAATTAGGAACGAGATATTTTTTACATTGAAAAGTGAATCTTTCAAACACAATGTTGAACTAAAACCAAAAAAACCTAAGATTCTCTCAACTGTCAATATTTAAATCCTGTAAGCGAATCTGTACCTCCTTAGCATACAGAAAAGGAACCGTGCAAGTCATGGATTCTTTTCCTAAGCATATATACCAAAGTGGCATGTATGAATGTAGTTTTTTTTTGGGTTATTCTGAAAACATTCATACGCAGAGATAATAATGGTTAATATGAAATTGAAGAGTTACTATAAAAGAAGACTAGATTGAAAGCATAGAGATAAATGTAAAAGCATTTAATTTCAAAGCACAGCAGCAAGTTTAAATCTAATTTTCAACGACAGAGTTTCACCAAAACATTTATGTCATTTTAAACAATAACATGCCACTGTGCATTTACCATAGAATGTCAAGTAAATGATTTGTCATTGAATTATAGGTTGTTTATTTGTTGCTAGGTGACAAAAGATCACAACGTATTTGACATAGAAATCGAAAAGGACATTGATTGCAAGGAACATCCTGAGGAAGTGATAAGATTTTACTGTGAGACGTGTGAAACTACGGTGTGCATAATCTGTACATTCAACGATCACAAAGATCATGATGTCACTCAGTTTAGCGACGCTGTCATGAAATACAAATCAAATATTCAAAACCTGATGAATGATTGCCAAGGAAACTTGGCTAAGTGTGAGTCACAAATCGAGAGTCTGGAGCAATGCGAGAAATGCATCAAACAAGCAGAGACCAAAATACGAGATATCTCCATCGATATGATTGCTGACATTAGAAACAGGTGAGATGTTAGGCGCAAGGAGTTGCTGAATATCATGAGAAAATACACCATCAGAAAGCAAAAATCTTCAAAAGTTTCTTGTATTTTTAGGGAAAAGATTCTAATAGAAGAGATTCACAATCTGTATGGACCAGATGTGATGGAACTGATAGAAAAGAAACAGGACATGGAGAGGGACGTGGATACGTTAAAGAACACTGTGCAGCTCACTGAGTTGATTATAAAGGGCAAAGACATGGAGTTGCTACTCCTACAGAAAGAAATACAAGAGAAACTGCAAGCATTTAGTAGTACGGCCGTAACCAAAGAACTACCTAAAACAGTAAATAAGGTCATTCACTTTGTTCCTGGCATGTTGGACATGGGGTACATCCATGATGCCGACAGACCGCTGCTCTCTCAAACCCGCCACAGATTCAGTCACCAAGGAACTGAATCCGAAGACAATTTTGATCCATCCGACTTCTTTGAGACTGTCTCTACCCAGACGGAGAGCACTTTTCTGCAGCAATCAGAAGTAGCTACCAATACTAGTATAACCCTACGTTGTGATGGTGAAGCCCAAACAGATGATGCCATTTATACCGATGGCCCCAGAGAGGAAGGATGTAACGAAGATGAATCTAATGAAGAAAGTCAAACTGTTGCTCGCAGACGCAGAAGACGCCGAGAACGAGAAAAGGCGGTAGAAGAGGAGACAAGACAATCCAGGAGGACTGATAGGTATAGTTACCATGATGAAGAATGACTAACTAACAAATATAGACTTGGATGTAGCATTGTGCTAGTTTTATTGTTCCTCGTTATATTCATTGTTTATGGTTTCTCACACCCTTAACGATTATTTGTCCGCATTATTTAGTCTCGCAATTACTTCATAAATAGAAGTAAAACAAACCCAACAATTAATTTACTATTTTTAAAATTTTTTCTATAGATGTAACAGAATTATTTTAGTATTAGAGGGTGTAGAATGTGTAAAGACGTTTTGCTAATTTTAGAAGTAATGGTTGAGATGGTTAAATAAACCTACATTGTATTTATATATTGTGTGATAGAACAGTCGGACATAAAAAGCTGATTATAGACTCACCTATTTAAAGGTAGACTCGGTGAAATATTGACAAATAAATATCACTAGAAATGAAGCAAAACTTTATTTGTTAGCGATAAAAATAATAAAAGAAAACTACTTAGGACAGTGAGCAAAAGTTACTAGTAGAAGGCTGTTAGTAGAATTGCGAGGCTGTACACACTGCTTACTACACACAACATATACAAATATGCGTGCAGCAAAGAAACCCACATTGGGATTGAGAGTAGCACGAAATAAAAAAAGCTAGCACACACATCGCAGGTAAAGTGCATGCAGCTGGTAAACATGTTTAATTTGGCATCTTTCATTCGTTATATATACTAAATTTGACTTGAATAAGGGATGAATAGGCATGCAAACAACGCAAGCAGATACGAGTACACAAGCAAAGAACAACAAAATGCCTATATTAAACGCGAGCTGGACAGAGCATTGCAAAAACATACAGTTAGCACCAGAGTAAAAATCTATATATTTTGACCATCTGATATAACTCACATTGAGAGTGAATTAGTTTATAACAGCTACCCTAGCTGCTGAGGAGAAAGCTAACAAAGGTGATGACCGTTGCTGTCAAAGTAAACTAGCTGCCTGAGATGATACAACATCAATAGATGATTGACTGGGGCTGTGCATCATATAGACATTCACTTATAAATAAATATAAAAATATTAATTATTTTATGTCTTTAATTGAAGAGCCATTTTACCACTCGTCCTGTTCTTCACAATCCTCAGTATTGTGTCCAAACACTAAAAACAACCATACTTATGTACATGTACAAACTAATGACATATTTCCATAGACATATACATAGAAGTGATATAGTTACATAGACATATAAATGACACAGCTACATAGACATCTACAGATATTAAATATCAAGCTAGTGAAGCTATATAAGGAAAGCTAAGATTAATATATAAGCTGATGTTTCAACATGCCGGCAGTGAAATGAATCAGCGCTGACTGCATCAATTACTCCAATATTTACATTTCTCACTAAGTATATATATATTATTACAGCACGTCTCACAACAGGTACTAGAGATGAGGGACCAGACATGAATGCACTTAATAACTAATGCAAACAGCGGACTGCGTCATCTGCAGCGTGTACACATACTCAGTATACACCAAGTAGAATCTAGTAGGTGTCAAGGTCGTATCAGGTGAGAAAAAAAACGGTAAAAAAGCCTAATAGATTCCCACCTTCAAGAAATGGAAAAAAATATACATATACAAAAGTTACTGAAAATTTTACAGTCATTTTATCCCAGTTCATTACTCGTTGACTTCAAACTGACACGAACAAACTGGTTCTATGTAAATTGTATGGAGGAGGAGAACAATTCTGTTTACACTCTCCAGAGTGTCAGTAAGTTACTTGCAGAGGTAAGTGACTAGGTACGTGTAATACAAACCTTCACAAGTGTCACAGTAAGGTCTACTGTCTCCTCTCTCTAAGTGGTGATGAGATGGGGCGGGCCCCTCGTCGTCTTGTGCCTGTATCGGACAGTCGTCCGTGTCGTGCGCATCAAATACGTCACAAATATCACAGAATAATCTCGGCGGTGGGTGCTTATGCTCTTCGGAGAAATCAGCACTACAATCAGAGCTCATTTGCTACAATCAGAACCTTTTTACTACAATCAGAGCCTATTTACTACACAAGCTAGTGCTCAACCGGTGCTGCAGCTGTCCTGACAAAGATTTCATTCATAATTACAAGCGTTTGAGAAAAAAAATATGAGATTGTATTTCCTGCAAGGTTTTACATGGCCCGTTTACATTCTGTTGGTGATTCACGTACCAAACAACATAATGACTCTATTAATCACCAGCGAGTGAGAGAAGTAGGACTCAAACAGACCAAGCGATAAATAATAATTGCCTGCCATAGACATGAGGCACAGAGTTCATAGAGAATAAAAAGCAGCTGTTGATGTAGATGTATCAACAGGTACCGATATATTCACACTCACATCTGCACTCCTGTATAGGTTTGGCTGGTTGGTTTAGACATTGTTATACACCATAACTACCTTAGGGCCCACGTCTGTGTAAATATCATTCTACTGCACTAATTATGGTATGAATAATGAGTACAAGCTCAGTCATAGCTCTACACTCAGTGGAGTTAGTAACGTACAGAGCTAGTAAGGAGCTAATTATAGCGCTGCCTCTACTAATTGCAGTCAGCGCTACACTTAGTTCCACGTACACACGTACACGTATATATAGATATGTGAATAGGTTGTAAATAGGTTGTAAATATGTACGTACATAGCAGCAGGAAGTCTATGATTCACGCGGGTGAATACTACACAGGTCTTGAGAAACAAATAAGATAATTTACACCAATTAAACACCCAACAGCATCTCTTACATACACTCTGGTGATGTCATGACCTCTACTTATATATTAAGTTTTACTCACCTGTCTACCTGACCATAATGTAGGAGAGGGTGATAGGGATTACTGAACATAGTCTGAGTGAATTCTTTCAAAACTATTACATAAACGACGTGTAACTATTGCATACATGATATGTAACTATTACATACACGATATGTAACTATTGCATACACGATATGTAACTATTGCATACATGATATGTAACTATTGCATACATGATATGTAACTATTGCATACACGATGTGTAACTATTGCATACACGATATGTAGCTATTACATACACGACATGTAACTATTACATACACGATGTGTAACTATTAAATACACGATATGTAACTATTGCATACATGATATGTAACTATTACATACACGATGTGTAACTATTACATACACGATGTGTAACTATTACATACACGATGTGTAACTATTACATACACGATATGTAACTATTACATACACGATGTGTAACTAATGCATACATGATATGTAGCTATTACATACACGACATGTAACTATTGCATACACGATGTGTAACTATTACATACACAATGTGTAACTATCACATACACGATGTGTAACTATTACATACACGATATGTAACTATTGCATACATGATATGTAACTATTACATACACGATGTGTAACTATTACATACACGATGTGTAACTATTACATACACAATGTGTAACTATCACATACACGATGTGTAACTATTACATACACGATATGTAACTACTACATACACAAGTGACCAAGCGCTGCCACAAAACTGACCTGAAGTCAAACTCGTATCCATTTTGTCCGCTGTCTCCCACTTCAGCCAACACTTTTATCTCATGTTTAAGCCGATCAATCTCAGCCTTCTGATCGACTATTACAGAGTTGAGGAAGTCTATTTGGTAGCGGTCAGACTCAGCCCTGTCATCTCCAGCACCAGCATTTCCTGTGGCAAACAGCGCACAGTTGCACAGACAATAAACAGCACACTAGAGCCGATACAGAGACATCCAATCAATACTTACTGCGTCAAGACAACACCTGAAAACTAACTGCTCACTGTTTTTGAAATTACCCAAATCTTAATAAATCTGAAAATAATTTTATTATTCAAATGAAAACATCGACTACACACAATTTAATCAAAACGAACAATAAAAATTTAGCCAAGATTTCAGACAATTAGCTAATAGAGATGAACCAAGCAAAAAGAGGAAACACATACCTCCAGAGACGGACAACTCCTCTAACTTGAATGTCAAGTCTTCGGTCTCCTTCTTGAATTCATCTCTTTCATTCTCTAACACCGAGAGCTGACGCCTCAGTCCCTGTATCTGCTGTGTATCACTGGAGGAGGAAGTCACCTGCATAGACATAGACAGTTGTTTGCAGTGCTTGTGACATACAACATATACCACATGTAGTCATGTATCTAGGACATGGAGATATACTATATGTAGTCATGTATCTATGACATAGAGACATACTACATGTAGTCATGTATCTATGACATAGAGACATACTACATGTAGTCATGTATCTATGACATAGAGATATACTACATGTAGTCATGTATCTATGACATAGAGATATACTACATGTAATCATGTATCTATGACATAGAGACATACTACATGTAGTCATGTATCTATGACATAGAGATATACTACATGTAATCATGTATCTATGACATAGAGACATACTACATGTAGTCATGTATCTATGACATAGAGATATACTACATGTAGTCATGTATCTATGACATAGAGACATACTACATGTAGTCATGTATCTATGACATAGAGACATACTACATGTAGTCATGTATCTATGACATAGAGATATACTACATGTAGTCATGTATCTATGACATAGAGATATACTACATGTAGTCATATATCTATGACATAAAGCTTGTGCTCTCTGGATTACCTGAGACTTCAAATGTTTTATCTCAGCTTCATATTTCTCTATGAGTGAAGTCTGTATCTGCAGTTCCTGTAGTTTGCCCTCCAGTTCTACTGTTAGTGTGGCCTTCTCTAGGTCAGCTCTTTATACAACATACACCGTACTTATATAACATACACCATACTTATATAGCATACACCATACTTATATAACATACACCTTACTTATATAACATACACCATACTTATATAACATACACCATACTTATATAACATACACCATACTTATATAGCATACACCATACTTATATAGCATACACCTTACTTATATAGCATACACCTTACTTATATAACATACACCATACTTATATAACATACACCATACTTATATAGCATACACCATACTTATATAGCATACACCTTACTTATATAGCATACACCATACTTATATAACATACACTTTACTTATATAACATACACCATACTTATATAACATACACCATACTTATATAACATACACCATACTTATATAGCATACACCATACTTATATAACATTCACCTTACTTATATAACATACACCTTACTTATATAACATACACCATACTTATATAACATACACCTTACTTATATAACATACACCTTACTTATATAACATACACCATACTTATATAACATACACCATACTTATATAGCATACACCATACTTATATAGCATACACCTTACTTATATAGCATACACCATACTTATATAACATACACTTTACTTATATAACATACACCATACTTATATAACATACACCTTACTTATATAACATACACCTTACTTGTATAACATACACCATACTTATATAACATACACCATACTTATATAACATACACCATACTTATGTAGCATACACCTTACTTATATAACATACACCATACTTATATAGCATACACCTTACTTATATAGCATACACCTTACTTATATAACATACACCTTACTTATATAACATTCACCTTACTTATATATCATACACCTTACTTATATATCATACACTCTGCTTATATATTATAGACTCAACTAATCAAACAGAAATAGATTACCGTGAGGTGTGCAATGAGCCAGGTTGAGGTAAAGTCTATTATATGACATGTTAAGTATATTATATATTAGAAGCAGTGTGTGTAATGTAAGTGGTTAGATCACATAACTAGTTGGTTATACATACAAACAACTCCTTATACTATCCAGCCAATCTATACAAATATATAATACAAATAAATGTATATATACAATACACAATATTGTATTGGAGCGGCAAGCAATACACAAACTAACACAGCCACACATGCCTCATTATTGCAGCAAGGCGAAAGGTAAACCAGGTACTCATTCAAACATTTTTTGGATCTTTGTGTTCACAGTAGAAAAATTTTTTAAGTCATAACAGAAAAAAATCATGCTTGATTTTGTTCACGCTTGGGTGTCAACATCACAGAATGCTAGTTTTTAACATGAGCGATTCTTAACGTTCTACTTCATAAAAGAATAAGGGAGATGAGCAGAAGGCATGCAAGATCAGATATCACAAGAAGCAGGTTTACCTTCTATATTACATGGCTATCTGGTAAACAACTAAAGCCTCACCACACAACCATAACTACTACTATATATGCTTATACAACATTAGCGTTACCTTTTGCCTGGTCTAAAGAATGTAAAGAGTATTCAGCGAGTTATGTAATGTATGCCATGCAAGGACACTGGTTCATGCATGCTAATACACCTCGTCTATGTTAAATAATTAGTATGAAGTGTTTGAAGACAAAAGTTTCTCTAAGACAAAATCTGGAGAATAGAAGGTATGCCAGTACCAATGTGTAGCACATGAGAAGAAATGGAATAGTTGTCATACTTTTTAGTTGTCTTTGCAATCTCTTTGTTGATGGAGTTTATCTTGTCAGTTAGAGACTCGCTCTCAACCTTCGCTGACTTTAGCTGCTCCTCTGAGGTAAGAGCTGCCTCCTCCAATGAAAAAACTACAAACATCAGGAATTGTGCTCTCACATCAACACACCCCTTCGACGGTACTCAGAGATTACAAAAGTTGTCTTTTCCACTGTTTACAAATAAGCGTCAATTTATAAAGTTGTCTTCAGTCATCAAAAAAATTGGTGAAAAGGAGAGCAGTTCTGATTTTTAATTTTTAAAATAAATAAAACTTTTAAATAAAAGATCAGAATGATATAATATGAAAATTTCCAGTTGAAATGGCCAAAAGTATATAAAACTGATTTAAAACTCTTCACATTCACAAAAGCAACCTCTGCCCGTCTGTTGTCTCCTCACTATCTTATTCGTTCGGAGAAATGATAAAAGACTGTAAGGAGCAGATAACTGCTAAGTCATTAGGGAGCAGATAACTTCCTGCATGGCACAACAAACAACTAACACACACATCTCCTAGGCTATGTTCTACTTCTAACTGTGACCAGATAGATATCTACTAGTCTACTTCTAACTGTGACCAGATATATATCTAGTAGTCTACTTCTAACTGTGACCAGATATATATCTACTAGTCTACTTCTAACTGTGACCAGATATATATCTACTAGTCTACTTCTAACTGTGACCAGATATATATCTCCTAGTCTACTTCTAACTGTGACCAGATATATATCTACTAGTCTACTTCTAACTGTGACCAGATATATATCTACTAGTCTACTTCTAACTGTGACCAGATATATATCTACTAGTCTACTTCTAACTGTGACCAGATATATATCTACTAGTCTACTTCTAACTGTGACCAGATATATATCTACTAGTCTACTTCTAACTGTGACCAGATATATATCTACTAGTCTACTTCTAACTGTGACCAGATATATATCTACTAGTCTACTTCTAACTGTGACCAGATATATATCTACTAGTCTACTTCTAACTGTGACCAGATATATATCTACTAGTCTACTTCTAACTGTGACCGGATATATATCTACTAGTCTACTTCTAACTGTGACCAGATATATATCTACTAGTTTACTTCTAACTGTGACCAGATATATATCTACTAGTCTACTTCTAACTGTGACCAGATATATATCTCCTAGTCTACTTCTAACTGTGACCGGATATATATCTACTAGTCTACTTCTAACTGTGACCAGATATATATCTACTAGTTTACTTCTAACTGTGACCAGATATATATCTACTAGTCTACTTCTAACTGTGACCAGATAGATATCTACTAGTCATACTTTTAGTCTGCAGCTGCTCCTTGCCCTCCTTATAGACCTCCACATCCAGTTGTAGCTGTTTCACTTGCTGCTCGTAGTCAGTGAGCACATTCTGTGTCTGAATAAGTTGTGTCTGGGCAGCGTCTAGCCTATCCGTGATGACTGTCTCTTCTGTCACCTTCTTATCTAGCTCGGCCTTTAACGCTTCTGCTTCCGATTTAGCAGCAATTCTGCACAGAACAGAACAGTGTTGGCTGGGATATGACAGTAACCAAGTAGCAGTTTACAAGTCAATGACAATATTTCCCTAAAGTAACTAGTGTGATTGCACTTTATTTTTGTGTAAAAAACAATACTTTTGTGTAGAGCTGCCAATCAATAGAGAAATACATACAACTGTTCCTCTAGCTGGAATGCACTCTCATCCGCTGAAGCTTTGGCCTGATCTAGACGAGATTCTAGCTCGAACTTTGTCCCATCAAATGTCTTTTGCTGTGACTTGAGCTGAAAAACAAGTATATCACATGACATAGTGTGTCACAGGACATTGTGTGTCACATGACATGGTGTGTCACGTGACATGGTGCTTCACATGAAAAGATTCGACGTCCCACGAGCGAATGTTAAAAACCATACACTTTCACACTCACAATGACACGCACAAGGCACTGCAGGTAGTTATATATTAGTAATATGACATTTTCCTTGAAGTGACAGGGTATGACAAGTGTGCTATCAGTTAATAGCTAAAAATATACCATAAAAAATTATCTAGCTGATATGGTCATTCATGTACATGCGGTATTTGTATGTATACATAAATATACCTGTACAAGCACATACACAAGTACATACATGTTTATATGTACACATAAGCACACCAGTACGTATGAGACATTATATATCTACACGCATATACAAACAAAAAGTGATATATACATATAGTTATAAATGCACTTCACAAAACTAACCTGACTCTCTAAGGTAGAGACTTTTGATTCACTTTCTTCCAATTTCTGTTTAAAATCCTGTTATGAGAAAGCAAAATAGATTGTTCTCAGCAATTGACACACGGACGCGTATCACTATATTCTCTAACTGGTATAGAGAGGTAGCACATCCAACCTTACCAATTCACTCTGTGCAAGGAGAGTCTTGTGGCTGTCTATCTCCTGCAGGTGCTCCTCGATTGCTGACTTGAGCTGCACAACCTGCTGCTCATGCTGAGAGGTGATGTCATCTTTCTCTGATGTCAGCTGGTTACTTAGACTGTCCTTGTCAGACGTGAGCTTATTGATCAGTTCTTGGGCCTTCTCTAACTCAGCCTGCGATACAACAACTGTATAGTCTGCAACGTGTACTTTATACACATATATATAACAACTGTATAGTCTACAACGGGTACTTTATACACATATATATAACAACTGTATAGTCTGCAACGTGTACTTTATACACATATATATAACAACTATATAGTCTACAACGTGTACTTTATACACATATATATAACAACTGTATAGTCTACAACGTGTACTTTATACACATATATATAACAACTGTATAGTCTACAACGTGTACTTTATACACATATATATAACAACTGTATAGTCTACAACGTGTACTTTATACACATATATATAACAACAGTATAGTCTACAACGTGTACTTTATACACATATATATAACAACTATATAGTCTACAACGTGTACTTGAGATATATATATATATCACCAATTGTATGCTAGCTAGGATCGAATGGTAAAAGACCTTTTAGATTAAAACAACTTCAAAACAGTAACCCAGGAAATATGAAAGGAGAACGAAGCTAACATATTACTCTGAGCTGACAACAATGCAATTTACAAAAGTCAAGTTTACTAGTTTACAGTTCCCTAATTCTCTATTGAGAGCATAAAACACCTAGGCATTTTCTGTTGCCATAGCGATATAAGCCAACACTCAAACAACATACTTCTAATCTCTCAGATTTCTCCTTCTGCTCCCTCACTTGCACTTCTAATGCACTGCTAGCTGTCTGCTGGGCAGTCAACAAGCCATCTTTTTCTTGTAGCTGAGTCTGGGAAAAGTTTTGGAGATCCACCAAACTCTGTTTACTGATAGCTATTTCATTCGTTAATTCTTTCACTTGGGCAGCATTACTACTCTCTGCTGCCAGCCTGGCAGCTTCCTGCAACGACAGCAGACGGAGAGGCGAATGGCGCCAACTATGTATAAAAAAACTCAATCTACAGAGTATAAAAGTGAGGCAGGTTACCATATTTGAAATTTCTAATTTCCATTCATTTTCAGTCTTCTCTAGTTGGCTGTTTAGGGTAGATAACTCCAATTTATGTTCTTCATTTGCCCTGTCCAACAACTCCTGCAGTTTTTCAGTGTTGTTTGTAGCTTCAGAAAGAGACTCTTGTAGAGATTCAAGCTTCCTGTAACACAAAGTAGTACAAGTCTAGACTTCCTGTAACACAAAGTAGTACAGATCTGTTCAATCAGTGTTTGTCTTTCGCATATCAAACATCAGCCTTGCAGAGAATAAACAAAGCTGTCAGACCAACTGACCTTTCTTTGTCCTTCAACTCATCGTTCAAGGCTGCCTGCTGCTGAAGACTTTGGCCGGAGCTCTTTAGCATGCCATCTACTTGTTGTTCCTAGTATAAAAACAAAAGAATGCAGACAACAAACCAACTCCTTCGTTGCTAAAAAAACACCACAACGGAAGGCTATGACAATACCGAGAGCAAAGGCTATACAAATCTCACCAGTTTTGCTTTCTCTTCACTCAGATTAGCCTTAGAGGCTTCAGCAGACTCTAACGCCCTCTGTATATCTAAAGAGAGACAAGATACTTCACAATAGCCTCAGCTACATTAACAAAAGCACTAACAGAGCTAGTGGAGGTGACAGGCTCACCTGTCTTCTCTAGCCTCAGCTCTTTCAACTCCTTGTCTAAGGTCATCTTCTCCTGCTTGGAAGTCTCCAACTCCCCCTTTAGAACTGAACTGTCAGCAGTCAATCTATGAGCAGTGCTCTCACTCTCCGCCAACTTACATTGCTAAACAAGGCAAAACATACACACTGACAAAACTGGCTAAATCTATCTTTTCCTTTCTTAAAAAAGCCCTAAAAACTTTCAGCTGGCAGATAAAAAGCCATTAAGTTTTGTGAGCAAGTCTCCAAGTATGGATACACACAGACTTCAAACAGTACTCTTTTACCAATAGTAGATAAATCAATATAAATCATAATATTTACAGACCTTAACCCCGAAGTGATCTGAATAATGCTGGATAAAATCAGCCATGTAGGGGCTACCACAGGGCGCACCAAACAAATCATTTGTGTTATAATAAACTAAGGCTATGCACTTACCAGCTGATCATGTGACTGTTTGCTCGTCTCCAACTCTACACTGAGCTCTTGTATTCTCTCCTCCAACTGACTAGATTTCTCATTGAGCGTCTGCACGGCAGCCTCTTTCTCAGATAAAACTTTCTGTAGGTTGTTATTCTGTAGATAAATACTATCTATTTTCACAGCGCATTGAACATTGATGAAAAAAAATCCACCAGGACTTGCCAACAAATGAAGTTTTTATATCCCGGCTTATTATCACACAAATGTTGACACAGTTATATAACACACGAACTATCTGATATAGGGCGACCACACCATGGGGTACAGCTACACACCTCATTGGAGCACAGTTCCACCTTCTGATTGGTTTCACTGAGTGCCTTGTCCAGTTGTTGGGACTTCTTCAACTCTGAGTCAAGCTGTGCCTCCACCTCTGTACATTTATGGTTGGCAGCATTGAGAGCTCCTTTCAGCTCTTCTACCTGCTCGCTGTAGTTTTTCTCTAGGGTAAATTTCTTTGATGTCTACAAGGTAGAGTACACCGCAGTGAGTATTGTATTTCCAATAGTATTTTATTAATTGCTATACCAATCTCAATAGTTCACAAATTAAAATTTTGCTTAATATGCCAACCTCTCGGAGAAAACAACTCCCCAACTAATAAATGACAAACATCTTAAAGTCCAGCCCTATTTTCACAAACAAGCCCGCGTTAGACAACATCACAAATATTTGTCACAACAGACCGGTTGTCTCAAACAAACTTACAATATCCTCAATATCAGATTTTAAGTCAGTAGTTGTCTTCTCATGTTGACTGCAAAGAGAAGATAACTCTGTCTTATGCTCTGCATTGGCGCGCTCCAACAACTCTTCCAGTTTCTTTGTCCTATTGGTAGCTTCCGAGAGAGACTCCTGCAGAGATTCCACCTTCCTACAAAACATAAGATAAAGATGATATAATAATTGCTTAAACTATACAATAAAGGGGATTGGAAAATTTTGTAAAATAGCAATGCGCATAAATAACTTACTGATTTTTCTCCTTCAGTTCCCCATTAAGCAAAGTTAACTGCTGAGAGCTGTCTCCTGAATTCTTCATTAAATTCTCAACCTGTTTTTCCTGTAAATGAACAGTTGGCAGAACAATAAACAACATAATAGACACCAGCTAGCGATGAAATGATCCGTATAACAAGAACTGTTATACTCACTAATTTAGTCTTCTCAGTAACAATAGCAGCCTTGGAGTTAGCCGCTGTTTCTAACGCTCGTTGAAGATCTATAAATACAAGAGGAGTGGTAGACAGAACTCTCTACAGCTACACAACACAATGCATTGCTACTATCACCTCAGTATCACATATGTAATCAATAATATCAACTTCTATGTAATAAAAAACTTAACACTTCTGGCAAAATGAGAGTTGCACTATGACTATGACACAAAACTTGCAAACATATTTGAGTAAAACAACTAATTTCCAAAAGTTCGTTTATTATGTCAGCATGCACAGTTGACATCAGCAAACTATTTTCACACTTCAATATTTTGTCATTTATTCTGCCATATGACTGATAATGCACTAAAAAATTTTATAATGCTCAGCGACATGTAAATAATGGTAGCCCAAAACATCAAGAAAGTGGGCATAACTTACGCTACAAAATATGTATCCCGCATATTATTGACTTTGGTATCATATTGTATGTAATTGTTGGTGTGATACTCCATGATGTTTCTTTCAAAGCAATTCATTTAGGTCGAGGATGAAATAGAGGAGATAACTCAGTATATATTTAATTATTATCAGTAAGTTCATATTGAAACTGTTTTTGTTTATTATTAAACAAAACAAACTGCTTTCATATTGTAATAATGATCGATCAAGTTATTTATAGCATGACTAGTATCGCACATGATCATGATATTTATTATTGATATACTAAGTATGGCTATTACTTTACTTAATGTGGTGAATTATCACTTCACACAGATGTTATTTATCTCTATAGCGATACATCACTATATTATGTGTAGCCAAATACAATTATGATGTAATACTGCTTAGCTAACTGCCTGATACTAAAACAACACGACATTATCATAAAAAAATTATAATAATTATTATATACAGAATTATCTCCTCTGTTTCACTCGCGACCTAAACGAACTGCTGTGAAATAAACGTCATTGTGATACTCAAACTTCTAGCCTCAGCCCTATATTTTATTCTGGCATAGACATAGTCAAAACTAGAACAAGTTATGAAACTGTTACGTATTTACACCTATAAGTATAGCAATGGACTGGTACATACCTGATATCTGAAGTGTTATGTAATGGACTGGTACACACCTGATATCTGAAGTGTTATGTAATGGACTGGTACACACCTGATATCTGAAGTGTTATGTAATGGACTGGTACACACCTGATATCTGAAGTGTTATATAATGGACTGGTACACACCTGATATCTGAAGTGTTATGTAATGGACTGGTACACACCTGATATCTGAAGTCTTATGTAATGGACTGGTACACACCTGATATCTGAAGTGTTATGTAATGGACTGGTACACACCTGATATCTGAAGTGTTATGTAATGGACTGGTACACACCTGATATCTGAAGTGTTATGTAATGGACTGGTACACACCTGATATCTGAAGTGTTATGTAATGGACTGGTACACACCTGATATCTGAAGTGTTATGTAATGGACTGGTACACACCTGATATCTGAAGTGTTATGTAATGGACTGGTACACACCTGATATCTGAAGTGTTATGTAATGGACTGGTACACACCTGATATCTGAAGTCTAATATCAGCCAATTCCGTCTCTGCTGCAGCCTTTCCTTGCTTTGCCGTCTCCAGTTCTGCACCAAAGTCACTCAGCTGACTCGCCAGTTTACCACATTCTGACTTGGTATCCCCGTGTTGGCTTTGCTTCAAGTACAAGGACCACAGGCTGGTAGTGTATCGGATAACCCACAACAAAATAAAACTGCTCAAAGGTATTATGTACACTCAACAGCTGTACCATCATATGAAAGCTGTTGATTATATCTTGTAAAGTCATTAATAGCCTTAGACAGAATTCTGAATAAGCCTGTGGTCTACATGTATGAACTAACCAGTTGTACGAAATCTTTGACACACGACTCCTTTTCTTCTCTAAGGCTAAAAAGTTGTTTCTCAAGGTCAGCACACTGTGCGGCTGTAGACTCTAAAAGTGAGGACTTGTCAGTCTGTTGACTCTGCAGTTCCTCAGCTCTGGTGGACAGAGTAGAGATGGTATTCTGCTGCTCCTCTTGGCTGGACTGTAGGGACTTGATCTCCCCAAGTCTAGCCTCAAGATCATGAGTTTTCTCTATCACATCTGACTTGAGTGAGCTGATCTGGTCATTCAAACCAGCCACTCTATCAGCATGTGTTTGATTAGCAGACGAAAGTTTGTTTGTCTACAAGAAAGTGAGACAAGCCGAGGTATTCAACTAGTGAATTAAGTATAGTCAGCAGATAAATATGGCACCTTCTCATTTTATCAGTAGATTTTGACCTCCCGGTCTACAGCTGTGGTGAAGTTGCTGTACTGGGAAAGGGAATTGGAGGGAAAAGGCCCTGCGTTAAAAAAAAAGGTGGTAGAATTGGCCGGAAAAGAGTGGGGAAGAACTGGACTAAAAACGGGTGGAGAAGGGTTGGGATTGAAATGAGTTGGAGAGAGACTAGCTGAAGAGACGGCTGAGGAAGTACAAGTAAATAAAGATATCTACTTGAACAGAAATAAAAAAAATATTATAATTAAGTATAAACATACCAATTCTTCCATGTTTGATTGTAAATCAGTAATTGTCTTCTCATGCTGGGTGGCCAAAGAAGACAACTCCGACTTGTGCTCTTCCTTAGCCAGGCCCAACAATTCTTGTAGTTTCTCTGCATTGTTGGTGGCTGTAGCGAAGGAGTCCTGTAGGGCCTCAAGCTTTCTATAAACAAGCAGTGCAGCACGCTAAATAATGAAGCAAAGGCCATGCATGCAATACCAGCACTGGAACATTCTGTCAATCATATCACATAACTGAGGGCGAGCAAGCAGTACATTGTACATATAACAGTTCTATGCTTCTTGTCTACATCATAGTCCTCAGGCTAGTTGATGAATCTACTACATCTTATATGTGATTGGTCGTAAATAAAAATGGTGGATTCTACTATGTACTTGGTATTAATTCTGGTGAAAAAAAACTTTGATTGGTTGGAGTTTCTTCGCGCTTTACTTGAATCGGGTGCGAAAAATAAAATACAGCAGAAACATGTCTACCTATAATTCATACACGACTTCAACGTAATAAGGTAAGCGAAGTGGACTATCACTGCATACAAGCAAGCCACGGTGTAAAACCATAAGTATGTACTAATGTCTTACGTTTGTAGGAATACTGGTAGATGCCAACCGTAACAATGCTAAAGCCACGTGAAATCAAATACACAAAATTTACGCATTTATTGACAGTAACATCCCAAAATTATGGCACAGAAAAACCATTCAATGAGCAGAGAATAAGAATTGGAAGTAATATCACGGGCGATACGCTCGTTTGATCGCTAGTACAGACACAAAACATGCAAACAATGACAAAGGAGCAAATGCAATAGCTGCTCTAGAGGCATTGCTCAGCGGAGAGCTCGGTGTCCACCTGCAATTGAAGAGTGCACAAGTCTTGTGACAGGTTGGCT